>VWZE01022477.1:21359-37736 GCA_013396675.1 Eubucco bourcierii
AAAAAGGGATCTCTTGTACTGGAAACAACAAATGGACTCCTCTGAGCAGCCTCTATCAAAGGGGATATAGCTATACAAGGTGCAACTTTCCACCTGCTGGCCTCATGAACCCACATGAAGGATTTGAGACTTGCACTGCAGTTTGCTTCCTTTCTTATCACACCTACCACACTCAGAAGGCTTTCAGAACCTTAATGACACCTGGTCAGGCAAAGAATGCTTAAAGGAATCTTGCAGAAGGAAATGTGCTGATTTAAGTGGATTAACAGAAAGAACAGGACAAAATCCAGTTTCAAGGCAGATCTACAAGCTCAGTGCAGCCAGCCACTGGAAGCTGAAGGATACACTGAATGAGCTATGCTATCTGACACGTGCTGAGGAGATGTACTGGGACCCAAATTTGCACTGACATGGCTCATGCAAAAACTTCCTGTGTAGAAGCTTTTTGCCTTTATCCTCAAGTATAAAAAAAACAACAGAGAGTTGAACTTGGAGGCACTGACAGCATCCAGATATAACACAGTTTCCAGACCTGCACCAAACAGCAATACTCCAATACTTTGCTGTCCAGAGCCAAACCTCTCACTTGCCAGAGGGTGCTGGTTCATACAGTGAAGGCAGTACAACAACTCCCAGCAAGAAAAGAACTCAGAGGTGGGCATTCAGATGCCACTAAGTGATAATCTGAGCTGAAGCAGAGAGGAACATCCAAACTCCCAGCAAGAAAAGAACTCAGAGGTGGGCATTCAGATGGCACTAAGTGATAATCTGAGCTGAAGCAGAGAGGAACATCCAAACTCCCAGCAAGAAAAGAACTCAGAGGTGGGCATTCAGATGGCACTAAGTGATAATCTGAGCTGAAGCAGAGAGGAACATCCAAACTCCCAGCAAGAAAAGAACTCAGAGGTGGGCATTCAGATGGCACTAAGTGATAATCTGAGCTGAAGCAGAGAGGAACATCCAAACTCCCAGCAAGAAAAGAACTCAGAGGTGGGCATTCAGATGGCACTAAGTGATAATCTGAGCTGAAGCAGAGAGGAACATCCAAACTCCCAGCAAGAAAAGAACTCAGAGGTGGGCATTCAGATGGCACTAAGTGATAATCTGAGCTGAAGCAGAGAGGAACATCCAAACTCCCAGCAAGAAAAGAACTCAGAGGTGGGCATTCAGATGGCACTAAGTGATAATCTGAGCTGAAGCAGAGAGGAACATCCAAACTCCCAGCAAGAAAAGAACTCAGAGGTGGGCATTCAGATGGCACTAAGTGATAATCTGAGCTGAAGCAGAGAGGAACATCCAAACTCCCAGCAAGAAAAGAACTCAGAGGTGGGCATTCAGATGGCACTAAGTGATAATCTGAGCTGAAGCAGAGAGGAACATCCAAACTCCCAGCAAGAAAAGAACTCAGAGGTGGGCATTCAGATGGCACTAAGTGATAATCTGAGCTGAAGCAGAGAGGAACATCCAAACTCCCAGCAAGAAAAGAACTCAGAGGTGGGCATTCAGATGGCACTAAGTGATAATCTGAGCTGAAGCAGAGAGGAACATCCAAACTCCCAGCAAGAAAAGAACTCAGAGGTGGGCATNGCAGGGGGTTGGAGTTGGATGATCTTTGAGGTCCCTTCCAACTTTACCATTCTATGATTCTATCTAGTTCCAAACAGTCAAGCAGCACAAAACCAGAAGTCATTGTCTATCAAAAAGCCTATCTGAATATTGATTCCTGCCCTCCTGGGTCAAAAAAAATCCTACCTGAAACTCCCCATCCTGCAGGGCAGGCTGATCCAGAACTCTCCCCACAACTCCTCAGTGCCTGGGAATGCCCAGAGAGCAAGCAGAGCTTGCTGAGTGACTCACACTGAGGGAAAGCAATGAAAGCAATTTTCAGGACCACAGCTCCAAAGATTCCCATGCAGAGCTGCTCTCCAGCTCCACAACCTGCTTCTCTGTAAGCCTACAAAAACTGTACACAGAAGATGTCCAACAGCTCTGCTCTGAGCTAAGCCTGACCTGAGTGCTGCACTTTGGCCACAAGAACCCTATGCAGAGCTACAGGTTGGGGTGGGAGTGGCTGGAGAGCAGGCAAACAGAAAGGGATCTGGGGGTGCTGATTGACACCCACCTGAACATGAGCCAGCAGTGTGCCCAGGTGGCCAAGAAGGCCAATGGCATCCTGGCCTGCATCAGCAAGAGTGTGGCCAGCAGGAGCAGGGAGCTCATTCTCCCCCTGGACTCTGCACTGCTTAGGCCACACCTTGAGTCCTGTGTCCAGTTCTGGGCCCCTCCATTGAAGAAGGACATTGAGGTGCTTGAGTGTGTCCAGAGAAGGGCAACGAGGCTGGGGAGAGGCCTGGAGCACAGCCCTATGGAGAGAGGCTGAGGGAGCTGGGATTGGTTAGCCTGGAGAAGAGGAGGCTCAGGGGAGACCTTCTTGCTGTCTCCAGCTACCTGAAGGGTGCTTGTAGCCAGGAGGAGGTTGCTTTCTTCTCTCAGGCAAGCAGCAGCAGAACAAGAGGACACAGTCTCAAGCTGTGCCAGGGCAAGTTTAGGCTGGAGGTGAGGAGAAAGTTGTTGCCTGAGAGAGTCATTGACTGCTGGAATGGGCTGCCCAGGGAGGTGGTGGAGTCAGCGTCCCTGGAGGTGTTCAAGGCAGGTTTGGATGTGGCACTTGGTGCCATGGTCTGGTCTCGAGGGCTGTGGGAATGGGTTGGACTGGATGAGCTTTGAGGTCTCTTCCAACCTTGGTGATACTGTGAAACTCTGCCACTCACTGTTAGGTTTTGCAGTGCAAGTTCACAGCTAGCTTGGAGTTAAGAGTTAATTAATCCTTGGAGCACAGATGGCCCAGCCCCCCCTGTGCTGTGCTTTCTGAGGCTCCTATGGAATGCAAAGTCACGTCCTGCAGCCTGAAGGGAAAATACTCTCAGGAGAAGGAAGAGTGTTTGCAATAAAATAAGATTAACCATCACAAGAGATAAACAGACCATAAATTTCAATTACAGGCACTGCTTACCTGCTTAGATTAGTTATTAGTTGATTATCAAGCTTTATCAGGAATAAAACTCTTGGTGGGAGCTGTGCAATACCAGTAAGGTTACATCTGGCTGCCATCCCACTCTTGCAGTGCACCCCCAAATCACAACCACTTCTGTTTACAACAGCCAGGCTAGGGAAAGTTCTTCCTTAGGCCAATGGTGAGCTAAGATTCTGCTGGTTAGGCCACACCTTGAGTGCTGCATCCAGTTCTGGGCCCCTCAGTTTAAGAAAGATGTTGAGGTATTGGAAGGTGTCCAGAGAAGGGCAGCAAGGCTGGTGAGGGGCCTGGAGCACAGCCCTGTGAGGAGAGGCTGAGGGAGCTGGGGGTGTGCAGCCTGCAGAAGAGGAGGCTCAGGGCAGAGCTCATTGCTGTCTACAAGTGCCTGAAGGGAGGCTGTAGCCAGGTGGGGTTGGGCTCTGCTGCCAGGCACCCAGGGACAGAACAAGAGGACACAGCCTCAAGTTGCACCAGGGTAGGTTCAGGCTGGATGTTAGGAAGAAATTCTTGACAGAGAGTGATTGGCATTGGAATGGGCTGCCCAGGGAGGTGGTGGAGTCACCATCCCTGGAGATGTTTAAAAGGAGGCTGGATGAGGCACTCAGTGCCATGGGTTAGTTAATTAGAAGGGTTAGGTTGCAGGTTGGAGTCTATGATCTCGGAGGTCTTTTCCAATCTGGCTGATTTTTTTGTGACTCTGCTTTAGTCACAAAGAGCAAAATCAAAGTTTCAGCAAATCAGTAACTTTCTATTCCATAAAGGAAGCAGACACATTGCTTGCTATGTTTAAAGGCTAACATGAGCAGAGCATCTGTTTGCTTTTAAATGCTGCCTTTCAGTTTTGCTTTAAGTATGGCAGGCAATACATCGACCTACCCACATCCTACAGAGATGTTCTCCCTTTTTCTTGTTCATTTTTCTCTGCAAAGAAAAGATTAAAAAAACCAAAACCCAAAACAAACCAAAACTGCAAGCCAAAGATCTAGCCACAACCACACCAAACCTCAAAAGAACTGCTCCAGGGTGCTGAGAGTTTATGTGAGGGTTACTGCAGCACATTTCTGGTCCTTCAAAATCTTTGGGCATGACAAGATGTGGAAGACAGAACTGGTACAAGAAGGTGGCTTAGAAAATGATTCAAGCAATAAAGAATATTCCCTCCCCACCCCCAGATACAAACCCTCTGGTTGTACATAGACAAAAGAGGGTAACAGAAGTAAGCCAGAGCTGTACTTCTGCCTGGTGTAACCTCTCAGTCACTTATGAGTTCAGGTTAAGAGAGTTGCTGGGGTTTATTTCTGGAGAGTCAAGAAGAGATGCTGGTTGTACCTGTGGCTTTTGGGAGGGGGGATAAAGCAAAGAGGGAAAAAAAAAAAAAAAAGACTCCATCCAGCACTTTTTTAAATCAAAGAACTGAGATGTGGTGGGGCACTAAGTTCTGACACTGCACTTTCATCCTGCTGTGAGTAATCCACAGTAAAGGCAAGATCATCACTGGTAAGGAGAAACAGCTTTCTGAGGTGCAGAAAGCTGTGGCTTTAGTTAAGTGGTCAAACAATGGGTTAAAAGAAATGCTCACAAATTCTGTTGAGAGCTGAGAGTCTGCATTGAAGTGATAAGGACCAAGCAAAAAACAATGCTGCAGTTACACCAGAGGCTGCTCAAGAACAAACTGTTTTGTGTAGAGATAGGTCTGGAAGGACAGAAGCCCCATCCCTGGGATCATTCCAGGTCAGGTTGGATGGGGCTCTGAGCAGCCTCAGCTAGCTGAAGATGTCTCTGCCCACTGCAGGGGTGAGGAGGTTGGATTGGATGACCTTGAAAGGTCCCTTCCAACCCAAACCAGCCTGTGACTCTGTAACATGCCTGTGTCCAGCCTAAACACAGCAAAGAGACAGGGTTCAGAGGCAGGAACAGATCTAAGATCATTCCAGTTTTCCACCCAAACTCTCCTCCTTCATGGCACGTTGCTGGGCTCTGAGTTTGAAGCAGGCCCTTAGCTCTCTCTATGAAGTGCTGCAATGATTTAACAGATGCTGCTCCACTCCTTTTCTGCAGGCTGAAGAAACAGGCCAAGAGTCCACAGGCATTTGTTAAAGCACAGCTCCAAGCTTGGAGCACAAAGAGCACACAAAGAGAACCACCTCCCAGTGACATCTTGTCTCAAAGACTCTGATTTCTGGGCTCTCAGTGATGTGAGCTGCTGCTGCTGCTTGAGAGCAGCACTTTAAGAAGTCTATTTGGAGGTACCTTTGGCATTTTCCTGGTTCTGGTTTGATATGACACCAAATCAGAGTATCACATCAGGCTGCACTCTGAGGACAACAGATCAGCCATAACACTCTGTGATTAAAGGTACATCTGTGCTGGAATAGGGAGAAAAGGGGCATGGGGGGACACAGGAGCACAGCCACTTCATTAGGAAGCCATAGAGAATGTCACCAAGAATCAGTGATCATTCTGGGGCTGCTCCCAGACACAGGTTTCATCTCTCCTGTCTCTAACACAACTGCCAGGGAACCACAAAGTGCAGAGTCCAGAGAGGGCAAACAGGGTGCTCCACATAGACCAGTTCCATTTTGACAGTTTGAGGTTTCTCTGGCCAGTTTTGGGGTGAGGAAGCTCACAGCTCTGTCCTGCCTTTCACCACCAACACCATTGGGACACAGCTGAACATTTCACCCTGCCATCAGAGCTTGCACCACTGGGATTGCTGGTGATGCACACACAGCAGGAAGAGCTGGTCAAGGGGCTTGTTTCACAGTATCACCAAGGTTGGAAGAGACCTCAAAGCTCATCAAGTCCAACCTGATACCACAGCCCTCAAGACCAGACCATGGCACCAAGTGCCACGTCCAAACCTGCCTTGAACACCTCCAGGGACGCTGACTCCACCACCTCCCTGGGCAGCCCATTCCAGCACTCAATGACTCTCTCAGGCAACAACTTTCTCCTCACCTCCAGCCTAAACTTGCCCTGGCACAGCTTGAGACTGTGTCCTCTTGTTCTGGTGCTGCTTGCCTGAGAGAAGAAAGCAACCTCCTGGCTACAAGCACCCTTCAGGTGCCACTTGAGAGGGGAAGACACTTTCCCAGTGACTGAACTGGACAAGAAAGAAGGCACAGCACTGAGGGTAAGAATAGAGACAACATTGCCATCTGGCTCTGGCTGCACTTTCCCCTCTGTCTGGCAGAGTGCAACTCCATGGCAGGGGCTGTGACACAACCAGGATGCAGCAGAAGCTCACAGTCTGCTTCTAGACAAATATTACCACAGTATCCTGCACCTCCAGCAACAGAGCTTGGCTCACTCAAAACTCACTCAAACCCAGCAATCTCCAGAAAAGTAGAGAGAAAAGCAACTCTCTACTGAGAGTTTTGGACAAGTTTGCCCCCTAACCCACCCCACCCCTCAGCCACAGCCTGGCTGTGCTACTCATGTGCCTTAGGCACACAGGAATGTAAGGTCATCAGTCTGCAGGAGATAAAACAGGCAAGTGGTGATACACAGCAGATGAGTTTGTGTTTGGAGAACTGAGGACTGAGAACAGTTTTCCACTGGGACAAAAACTAAACTGGACAAGGGAACATATCTGTGTGAGCCACCATTTAGGGAGCTCTGTAGCATGCACAAGCTCCCACAGCTGAGTTTCCTTAAAGTGACATAGTTGGAAATAAAAATGCAGTCACATCAATGCCCTGGTAGCAGATAAATGTCAGTTAGTGATATTTTGGAGGACAGCATCCTCTTCAGAGGGGGAGGGGAAGGGAAAAGCCAAAGGTAACCAGGCAAATTCCTGTTTATTGGAAGGGTGTGAAGAAATCCCCATGCCAATGAATCATAATATGGTAAGGTTGGAAGGGACCTCAAGGATCATCCAGTTCCAACCCCCTGCCATAGGCAGGGACACCTCTCACTAGTACAGGTTACTCAAGGCCTCAATGAAGATGAAGTCCAAAACCTCATTCCTAAACCCTACCTGTCCCAAGCAGAGGTTCACCAGCATTGTTTAACTGCTTGTGTCACAGCAAATGACAACTGGGGTAATTCAAAACCCCTGGAGTCTTACTCCTCTCTCCTCCATGACCTGCCCACAAACAAGATGAATTTTCTCCCTGAACTTCAAAAGATGAGAGGAGACACTTAGCAGCAGCCCACTGCTGGTACAATGAAGCTTGGCTGCATGATGGAGCCATCGCTGCCTACCACACGCAGCAGCAGGCTCCCTTCACACAGCCACTGCACTCAGTTCTGGCCCACCACCATCCCCCCAACAGCTGAAATCCTTCCAAGAGGGAGCTGGATTTTGCCTGCACAGTTATATGGCTGCTGCTGTTGCAAGAGGGTTGGCATTTCTCAGAACAGAGGGTTCCTCCTTTTTTCCCCCCTTGCTCTGCTCTCAAAACCAGCAGCTTTGCAATAGATGGCAAGAAGAGAGGACGAAGCTCAGCACCACTCTCAGAGAACCTTTTCATCCTAAGCATCACAGACCTCAAGACCTTCTCAAAACAGACACTGGAACACAATCACTTTGCTGCCAAGGTGAAGAAAATTTCCAGCAGTAGGAATGACTACAGCAAGAGGGGGAAGACAAAGCCAGCCCACCCCTCCATGATGGGGCACAGTAGCCTGTCCCAGTGGCTGTTCCCATGGTACTTCCACTCTTTCATTTCTTTTCTGCTTCATTAGCTCCATGAGTTTTGCTGCTAAGAGCTGCACAGGCACCACCTTCATCAGATCATAGAATGGTACGGTTGGAAGTGACCTCAAGGATCATCCAGTTCCAACCCCCTGCCATAGGCAGGGACACCTCCCACTAGCACAGGGCACTCAAGGCCTCCTCCAACCTGGCCTTGAACACCTTCAGGGAGGATGCAGCCACAACCTCCCTGGGCAACCTGTGCCAGTGTCTCACCACCCTCACTGTAAAGAGCTTCCTCCTAACATTCAGTCTAAACTGGCAGAGGGGAGATTTAAACTTGCTGCCCCTTGTCCTGTCATTGCAAGCCCTTGTCAATAGTCCCTCCCCAGCCTTCCTGTAGTCCCCTTCAGATACTGGAAGGCTACTCTAAGGTCTCCTCAAAGCCTTCTCTTCTCCAAGCTGAAGAGCCCCAACTCTTGTAGCCTGTCCTCATAGGAGATCTTTGTCATCTGGCACTTGCTGGGTGAGCAGAGCCAAGGAGAATGCCACCCATGGCTTCCCCTGCACCTTCTCCACGAGAAAACTTCCACTGCTCCCACAGCCATTGGGCTGGTTACACCTACACAGCTAACTCAGCACCCATTTTCCCCACCAAACCATCTGGCTGAGAGAAGCTCAATCTTACAGGGCAGCTCCAGCCCAGGGTGCACGGTGGCGTTTTTCACCATGGGAGGGGAGTGTCGTCCATCGTCCATGTCCTGCTCCGTGCACTGAGCCTCTCCGTGGATCACTGCCAGCCCCAGCCGAAGTCTCTCGGCGTAAGACTGAGCCCTGCAGGACAACCACAGCATGTCAGGTAGGTGTTGGGTTGATGCAACTTCATAGCTCAGTGCAGCAGACCTCTCCCAGACCCAACAGAGCAAGCAAAGGCTGTTCCCCGGCAAGAAATTTCACTGGAAGCAACTTTTCATTCCTCCTCAATATACCACCACAAGGGTCTCCTGCTGCTCTTCCATATGGTGCTTTCTGAGATGCTCCAGCCACTGCTGAAACTCATGCAGCAGGTCTGACCCTGGCAGCAGGCAAAGGACCTAGCTCTGAAGCTCCAGAGACACCCCCCCCCAGAGTTTATTCCCTCAGGGGTGGGACAGCAAAATTCAGCTGCCCATCTGCACCACAATAGATGTCCATTCTGTGCCCATCCCCAAAAGCCTTCTGGACCAGATCACAGAACCATTTTGGTTGGAAAAGACCTTTAAGACCCTGAAGTCCAAGCATCCTCTAACTCAAACAAGCCTGGTGTTAAACCATGTCACTCAGCACCACAGCTCTGTGTCTTTTAAACACCTCCAGGGATAGGCATTCAGCCTTCTCCCTGGGGACCCTGTTCCAGTGTTAGAGAACCTTTCAGGGAATTGTCTTCTAACATCCAACCTAAGCCTCCCCTAGTGCAACTTGAGGCCGTTTCCTCTTGCTACTAGGGAGAAAAGACCAAGTCCCACTTCACTACCACCTCCTTTCAGGGAGTGGTAGAGAGCTGATCCATTTGTGACCCTCCTGTATTTATCCTGCTGTATTTCCCATCATCCCAAACCTTCCCCAAGTTACTTTTAACCAGCTAGTAAAGCATCCATTTACCTTTTAGCTGCATCAGGAGATTTGGCTACAATAACTGCATTTCTGTAATCTGGAATCTGGATGTGATAAAAAGTTCTTTAAGTCAAGAGCTTCTTACTGGTGAGTAACTGGTTTGAGACTTGGTTGAACAATCCCACCCTTCCCCAGACCCAAATCTTCACTCTGTGGCAGCTGCACTCCTTTTCAACTCCAGCAGTTTTGTATTCTGCCCCAAAGGCAACACCACTAAGTTTATCACAGGCAATGCTGCAGGTCATGCTCTGCACAGGACTGCAGTTCTCTGCCTCCTTCCCAGCTGGTGCCCACAAGTTATGGTCTGCAGTGCCGAGTGCAGCTGTTGGAGACACAAAGCACAGCGCAGAGAAAGAAGGGCAAGATGTGGTGATGGGACCTGGGGGCCAGAGGTGAGAGCCAGGCCAGATGCTGGCTCTCAGCAGCATGCTAAGCCCCAGGCCCTGTGCTAGGCAGGCTCTGGTTTTCTGTTCCAAATGGGCAAAGGTGAGAACGTTCAGAGTGTTGAACCTACCCCACGTGGAGCAGCTGCAGGGGAAGGTCTGAGCCCAGAGACTGCTCTTCCAGCGTGGGCATAAATCATCATCTTTGGCACATGGGAAATAAAACCTCCCTGCCCTGCCCCCAGCCCTGCTGTGCTCAGCATTTCCTACACTCAGCCCAAGCCAAAGTCTATCAATAATTCAGAGCAGCCAGACATCCAGTGCTGAACAAAGGGCGAGCCAAGACCCTTTCACAGGATTTAAAAGGCGATTAGAGGCAGGAGCACAAATAACAGAGAGCAAAGCTCATCTTCTGCTTATGGCCAAGAGCTCAGTTCCCACCCAGGTACAATCACACAATGCATCCTTTTGCCACTTTCCTAAGAAATGTGGAATAGGTCCCAGGCTGGGAAGGAATTCCTGAGTGACTGCCCCAGGCAGAGCTGCCACACCAAGCTGATATGTACAGAACTAGAGTAACCTCACTTCTTCCTGTATATATTGCAGCAAGAAAGGGGATGCTCTCAGGTTGTCTACTGGGAAGCTGAAGAAGCCTTGGATCTCCTTTTGGTGAAGGTCCATAGTGATAATGTGTGTTAAACCTAAGGGAAAACAAACAAACAAACAACAGATTCGTTGGAGGAGGCCTTGAGCAACCTGGTCTGGTGGAAGGAGTCCCTGCCAAAGCTGGGGAGAGGGGGTTGGCACTAGGTGATCTTCAAGGTCCCTTCCAACCTGTTCTATGAATCTAGAAACTCACAGAACCATTCAGGTTGGAAGAGACCCTCAGGATCACCAAGTCCAATCGATATCCCTGCCCTGCAAGGCTCACCCTAAACCATCTCCCCAAGCACCACAGTCAAATGACTTTTAAACACATCCAGGGTTGGTGACTCCACCACCTCCCTGGGCAGCTCATTTCACTCTTGCTGGGAAAACATTATGAGATGACTCCCCACGTGGCCAGAGTTCCTCAAATATCTCCATTTCCCAGACCATTTTAGCTATCACTCAGACTATTACACCATGGGATAAAGTAGGCATAAACAAATGAAAAAGCTGCACAGACACCACAAGGAACAGGCACATGACAAGCCACAGCACCAGGCTGACACTGTACTGCAGTCTGACACTGCCAGGACACCTCCTCCCCAGGTGTAAATTACAAAGAACAACAAATCAAGATCTTCAGCCTGGAGAAGAGAAGGATTCAAGGAGACCTTGAGGTGGTCTTCCAGTATCTGAAGTGGGCCTACAGGAAGGCTGGGGAGGGATTATTGACAAGGTCTGGTAATGACAGGACTAGGGGCAATGGGTTTGAACTGGCAGAGGGGAGATTGAAAGTGGATGTTAGGAGGAAGTTGTTTGCAGTGAGGTTGGTGAGGCACTGGCACAGGTTGCCCAGGGAGGTTGTGGCTGTTCCCTCCCTGGAGGTGTTCAAGGCCAGATTGGATGAGGCCTTGAGTGACCTGTGCTAGTGGGAGGTGTCCCTGCCTATAGCAGGGGGTTGGAACTGAATGATCCTTGAGGTCCCTTCCAACCTAAACCATTCTATGATTCTAAGCTGAAGAAAATAGATTTGATTTCCCCAAAATGGCTCAAGGGTTCAGCAGCACACCCCCACACCCAGCAGAAGGACAGCCAGCCTCTGGGATGCCCAGCAGCATCCCAGCCTGCCATGCTGTTGCTCCTGGGACACTCACCTGCCTTGGCAAGCATTGAAGCCAGCAGCTTGCAGACTATGGAGCCTCTCTTCCTCATCTTGCTCTGTTTGCTGTAGGGGAAGTAAGGGATGACCCCGATGATGTTCCTGGCACAGGAGGTCTTCAGTGCATACGCCATGATCAGCAGCTCCATGACAGCAGTATTCACATCTCTGGGAGATTTGAAAACCATTCTGAGGATTAGGAGGTGTTCTTCCAAACCAACTCCTTGCCCCACACCTCTCCTCAACAAACTTCCAAGCCAATAATGCTGCACCTTATCCCAATGCATGCAAGACCCAGGCTGTCATTGTATGGTTCCTCCCATCACGCCCACAGCACATCACCATCAACTCTTACACGTGCAAGGACATGGCTGCAGCACTCAGGAGATGTGGGCTGCACTTGGATTTTTGTACTCTAACCCAAGGTGCATGAGGGCTTCCCCTCCATCATCACAACAAATTGAAAAAGGAAAAAAGGCCTTTTTTTTTTTTTTTCCCTTCTCCTTTCTGGTGGAACAAGTGTCACCTCACAAGTGTCACCTCACATGCTGTATGATGACACAAAACAATCTTTTGTGAAAAGGAGCACACATGCAGACAACACAGCTCCAGCCACACTGCATTTCTGAGGCTCTTTTTATTTGTAGCAACACAAGGCAGGATATTTTCCCCTGCCCTAAAGAACACTGCTTTGTGAGACAGCATGAATGGGTAGGTACAATACCAAGCACAGCTCCAGGCTGGGTGGGGAATGGTTGAGAGCAGCCCTGAAGAAAAGGACCTGGGGGTGTGGGGTGATGAAAAGCTCAACATGAGCCTGCAGTGTGCACATGCAGCCCAGACAGCAACTGTGCTGGGCTGCAGCAAGAGCAGTGTGGGCAGCAGGGCAAGGGAGGGGATTCTGCCCCTTTGCTCTGCTCTCCTCAGACCCCATCTGGAGTCCTGTGTGCAGTTCTGGAGCCCCCAGCACAGGAAGGACATGGAAGTGTTGGAGTGGGTCCAGAGGAGGCCACCAAAGGTGCTGGGAGGGCTGCAGCAGCTCTGCTGTGAAGACAGGCTGAGAGAGTTGGGGCTCTGCAGCCTGCAGAAGAGAAGGCTTCAAGGAGACCTCAGAGTAGCCTTCCAGTATCTGAAGGGGGCTCCAGGAAGGCTGGGGAGGGACTACTGACAAGGTCTGGGAATGCCAGGACAAGGGGCAATGGGTTTGAAGTGGCAGGGGGGAGATTGAAAGTGGATGTTAGGAGGAAGTTGTTTGCAGTGAGGGTGGTGAGACACTGGCACAGGTTGCCCAGGGAGGTTGTGGATGCTCCCTCCCTGGAGGTGTTCAAGGCCAGATTGGATGAGGTCTTGAATGAGCTGTGCTAGTGGGAGGTGTCCCTGCCTCTGGCAGGGGGTTGGAACTGGATGATCCTTGAGGTCCCTTCCAACCTTGCCATTCTATGATTCTGTGGAGTCCAGATTCATCACTTGTGCAGAGATCATGAGCATCTCCATGCTAGCTAGAGATGACAGCCACAGCTGGTGAGGGTTTCAAGGGAATCTCTGGAGAACATCTAGTCACAGCACACTGGTGTGGCTACATCTGGAGTACTGTGGCCAGTTCTGGGCCCTTCAGTTCAAGGAGGACAGGGAACTGCTCGAGAGAACCCAGTGCAGAGCCACAGGGATGATGGAGGGAGTGCAACATCTTCCTTATGAAGAAAGGCTGCAGGAGCTGGGGCTCTGCAGCTTGGAGAGGAGGAGCCTGAGGGGTGACCTCATTCATGTTTATAAACATGTAAATGGTGAGTGCCAAGAGGATGGAGCCAGGCTCTGCTGGGTGATGCTCAGTGGCAGGGCAAGGGGCACTGGTGGAAGTTGAGGCGCAGGAAGTTTCATGGAAACATGAGGAATTTCTTCACTGTGAGAGTGACAGAACACTGGAGCAGGATTGTGGAGTCTCCCTCTCTGGAGATATTCAAGACCTGCCTAGATGTGTTCCTGTGTGATCTGCCCAAGGTGATCCTCCCTGGTGGCAGGGAGGGTTGGATTGGATGAGCTTTCGAGGTCCCTTCCAGCCCCTGACCTTCTGTGACTCTGTGAATCAGAGTGGTTTGGGTTGGGAGGGACCTCCAGTGCTCATCTAGTCCAACCCCTCTGCAGTGAGCAGGGACATCCTCCACCAGAGCAGGTTGCTGTGGCAGAGCAGGGGCTGACTGGGCCATCTTTGCACACAGCAGCAGAGGAACAAACAGCACAGAGCAGCTTAAAGCTCTGCTGAGCTTTTCAGATGTTCCTTAGACACTGCTCAAAGATGCACTTCCCTCCTGACCACCGGGGATGGCTTCCCCCTCCCCAAGAGTGAGGAGACCATTTCCCAAGCTGCCTTCTGTATTATGGCCTGTGACAAACCTCTAACCACTTCCATCTCTCCATCACTCCCCCTGCCTTCAGAAATTAACCTCCATTTGTGCCTCTTCATTCACGAGGGCTCTGCTCTCCCGCTGGCCTCGCCAGGCCCCGTGCACAATGCTGCATCCACACAAGAAAGCTTTGTTAGCTCTGAAGCACCCAGCCAAGAATTACATAAAACACAGCCCCCTGCCACGTAGGGCAACGAGCAAACAAAGAACTGTTTCTTCCCTTTGGTGGGTTTGGGGTTTTTTTGTTGGTTTTTTTTTTTTTTAAGCTGTGCCAGCAGGGCTGGGAGAAGAGAAAAAGATGCTGCTATCAGTGCTGGATAAAACACATGGCCAAGGTGCAGCCTAAAGTCCAGCCCAGAAACTCAATAGTTTTACATCAGGGAGGGAGGGGAGGGAGGGGAGGGGGATTTATCTCATAGCATGGTTTGGGTCATAAGGGATCTTAAAGTTCATCTAGTTCATAGAGTAGGTTGGGTTAGAAGGGACCTCCAAAGGTTATCCAGTCCAAGTCCACCTCCCCCCCAGTCTAATTCCAACTCCCCTGCCATGGGTAGGGACATCTCCCACGGAAAGCAGACAGAGAACAAGACTGCTCCTGGGAGACAGGGTTTCAAAGAGCACCAGCAGGCCTCATGCTCACTGAGGGAGAAACAACTCAAGGAGGAGCACCTCTCTCAGTATTGCAGCAGGACCCCATGCTGGGCTCCAAGAAGCTGCTGTGGAGCAGTCAGCACAGACTGGGCAGCTGTGGCTGCATCTGTCCCTCCAGCAGTGCCCAAGGTGGATGGGCTTGGGGGGTGACCATGGAGGCAAAGGGCACCCTCCTGGGTGCTTTGTGCTGAGCAAGCTGTCACTCCTCTGCAAGGAGCACTGACACCATCCAAGGGCCCAGCTTGGGAGGAAATAACATCTGTGGTGGAACCCCCAACCACAGCATCTTCAAAGCAGACCCTAGGAGAGCACCCAGCCTCCTCACTGCCCTCCTCACCTCCTCCTTAAAGCCAGGCTCACAGTTACTGCCAGAAAGCCTGAGCCAAGACCTCACATGGGGCCTGTCAGCTCATTAGCAGCAGGACCTTTAAAGCCAGCTCAGCTCTCCCACACACATCACTTACCACCCACCCCACTTCAGCAGCCCAGAGCCTCCCCAGCCCTGCAGATCCTTATTCTTGGGGCTTGAGCAAACCACAGAATGGTTTGGGTTGGAAAAGACCTCCAAAGGTCATCCAGTCCAGCCTCTCTGCAGTCAGCAGGGACATCCTCACCTAGATCAGGCTGCCCAGAGCCCTTTCAAGCTTCACCTTGAGTATCTCCAGGGATGGGGCTCCAGCCACCTTCCCAGGCAACCTGTTGCAGTGTTCAACTACCCTCATGGTAAAGAGCCTGCTGCTAACATCCAGTCTAAACCTGCTCTGATCTAGTTTGAAGCTACTGCTCCCTTGTCCTGTTACCACAGGCCTTTGTGCACAGTCTCTCTCCATCCTTCATGTAGCCCCCTTCAGGCACAGGCAGGCTGCTGTTAGATCTCCCTGGAGCCTCCTCTTCTCCTGGCTGAACACCCTCAGCCTGTCCTTGTAGCAGAGGTGCTCCAACCCCCTGATCATTTCCTTGCCTCTCCTCTAGACATGCTCCATCAGGTCCATGTTCTTCCTGTATTG
The DNA here is from genome assembly GCA_013396675.1 of Eubucco bourcierii. Taxonomy (NCBI): domain Eukaryota; kingdom Metazoa; phylum Chordata; class Aves; order Piciformes; family Ramphastidae; genus Eubucco; species Eubucco bourcierii. Next base: position 36,936 of record VWZE01022477.1, read on the forward strand.
AGGGCTCCAGACCTGGGTGGAGCAGTCCAGGTGAGGTCTCACCAGAGCAAAGTGGCAGAATCACCTCTCTGGATCTGCTGGCCACACATCTTTGGATGCAGCCCAGGTTGCCATTGGTCTTCCCAGCTGCAAGCTCACACTGCCTGCTCATGTTCAGCTTCTCATCCATCAGCACCCCCAAGTCCTCTTCCTCAGGGCTGCTTTCCATCACCTCTTCCCCCATCCTGTAGAGACAGTGAGGATTGTTCCAGCCCAGGTGCAGAACCCTGCTCTTGTTGAACCTGTGGTTTATGTGAAGGTGTCAATGAGCTCTGCACTTCCAGCACTGGAAGACTCCTTCTGCTTTTAGTTTGTCACTGAAGTACCAACACTTTCATTTTGCCACACTGAGCACAAGCTGTTTGTTTTTCCCCTCTTAGGAATGCTCATCCACACACCAACAGCCTGGGATGTTAGCCATAGAATGGTGAGGCTGGAAGGGACCTCAAGGATCAGCCAGTTCCAACCCCCTGCCATAGGCAGGGACACCTCCCACTAGCACAGCTCACTCAAGGCCTCATCCAACCTGACCTTGAACACCTCCAGGGAGGGAGCAGCCACAACCTCCCTGGGCAACCTGTGCCAGTGTCTCACCACCCTCACTGCAAACAATTTCCTCCTAACATCCACTTTCAATCTCCCCTCTGCCAGTTCAAACCCATTCCCCTTGTCCTGGCATTCCCAGACCTTGTCAATAGTCCCTTCCCAGCCTTCCTGGAGCCCCCTTCAGATACTGGAAGGCTACTCTAAGGTCTCCTGGAA
>VWZE01022477.1:37768-54991 GCA_013396675.1 Eubucco bourcierii
TCTGGGCTGCACTCACACTGCAGCCTCATGTTGAGTTTTTCATCACCCCATACCCCCAGGTCCTTTTCCTCAGGGTTGCTCTCAGCCATTCACCATCCTGACAACATTTTTAGTTCTGCTGTGTGCTTTGTGAACAGGCAGCTTGCATCCAATATTCAGCTCTTTCTGTTCTCTCTGTGCATTTCAGATGCAGACTGAATTGACAGTGCAGCATAACAAGGCTGATTCCCTCTCTGCTCCTTCCCTATAATCTCCTAATATTCTGTTTACTTTTCAAACCACCACAGAGTGCAGAAGGTCTATTCTTAGATTATTCACCACAGTTGTTGTTGTTTTCTTCTCCTGAGAAGGCTCCCTGAAACTCACTGCTAAACTGAGATGCCCTTGAACTTGTCCTCTCAAGCAATGCAGCAAGGCACAGCTGCACCTTAACAATGACAGGTGACTTTGGCTTGCACAATGATTGCTCTTCACTGGAGGGTCTTGAAGATTTTGGCTGAACAAGAACCTGTTCCTCAGCCCCCAGCACTGAATTCAGTTTATGGGGGAAAAAAAAAAACCAACACACCAGAGGATCAACAAATTAAAAGCAGGGGAGCCTTTCTCCTCCCCACGTTACTGCTGTCCCTAATGCTCTGAGTTATTTCTCTCTGCACACCTCATCTGGTCCATGAGTTCTCAGTTACAAGGGAGGGACAGAGAATGGCACCATTCAGCCACAATAATCCTGCAGCAGGTGGGGGTTGTCTCATGGAATCATAGACTGGTGAGGCTGGAAGGGACCTCAAGGATCATCCAGTTCCAACCCCCTGCCAGAGGCAGGGACACCTCCCACTAGAACTGGGCACTCAAGGCCTCCTCCAACCTGGCCTTGAACACCTCCAGGGAGGGAGCAGCCACAACCTCCCTGGGCAACCTGTGCCAGTGTCTCACCACCCTCACTGCAAACAACTTCCTCCTAACATCCACTTTCAATCTCCCCCCTGCCACTTCAAACCCATTGCCCCTTGTCCTGGCATTGCAAGACCTTGTCAATAGTCCATTCCCAGCCTTCCTGTAGGACCCCTTCAGATACTGGAAGGCTACTCTAAGGTCTCCTCAAAGCCTTCTCTTCTCCAGGCTGCAGAGCCCCAACTCTCTCAGCCTGTCCTCACAGCAGAGCTGCTCCAGCCCTCTCAGCATCTTCGTGGCCTCCTCTGGACCCACTCCAACACTTCCATGTCCTTCCTGTGCTGAGGGCTCCAGAACTGCACACAGGACTCCAGATGGGGTCTGAGGAAAGCAGAACAAAAGGGCAGTTGCTCCCTGATTCCTTCTTCAGGGAAGGAATTCCTCCACTTTGAGTATCTCTCTGAACAGATGAACTGCAGGAAGATCTCAGTCTGCCAGATGAACTCTAGAGCCAAGAGGACATGAACTTGGATTTTTCCTGGCCTCTGCTTCTTTGGTAAGCAAGGCAAAAATCCATTTTGAGGGTATTCTGCTACCTGTTTGAGCTCTGGTACTTATTAGTTCTTGGGATCTCCAAAAATCTGAGCAGAACTAGTAAATTGGAAAAAGCTCTCAGGGCAGGAACAGCCTTGTTTTGTTAACTGTGCAAAAGGCATCCTACCAGTACCTCATCTCTGAGAACAGCACCTCATGGTTGCTTGTTTTGCAGTCAGAATTGGTTTGTGGGTTTCCTCCCCACCACACTCTTTGGAGAAGAGCAGACAGAGGGAATCTTCTCAATGCTGTTCAACATCTAAAGAGGGGCAAAAGAACAGGGCCAGACTCTTCAGTGGTGCCCAGTGACAAAGGACTACAGACACATTTACTGTAACATGTAAATGTGAGGAAAAGCTTTTCCTGTGAGGATGCCAGAGCCATGGAGCAGGCTGCCCAGAGAGGTTGTGGAGTTTCCTTCTCTGGAGACTTTCAAAAGCCACATGGACATGATTCTGTGCAGCCTGATCTAGGCAAACCTGCTTTAGTAGAGAGGTTGGACTAGATGATTTCCAGAGGTCCCTCTCAACTCCTACCAGTCTGTAATTCTATGATATCAGTGCTCTCTCACTACATTCTTTCTCAGCTAGACAAGCAGCAAGGTTCCTGGGAGTTCTTGTTTTTCTAGCCCCCTGGTTACTTGCATCACTTCTTTTTCCTCTTGCTCTGAGGCTAGAAGAACTCAAAATCAAACTCAAAAATGCCTCTAAAAGTACAAGAGGGAAGCTACAGGCTTCCACCTGAGCTCAGCTTCACATCACTGCAGTGGAAAAGGAAGAATAACCCAGCCTATGATGAAAGCAGGAGCTGCTGTTCGTCTCTTTCTCCACTGCTTGTCAACTGGAGGAAATTACACATCCCCAAATGGAAATGCCAGTCTGAAACCCCCACACAACTGAGCCTGCAAGGGCACCACCAGCACACAGAGCAGAGATGTTCCACTTGAAGCCATCAGTCATGCTTGCTCTGTGCCTCAAGTGACACACTTCAGCTATTTGATGGGAAGCTTTTCAGTTTGCTGTGGCACAAGCGATCCTCTGGGAATTTTTAACAGCTTAACACTATGCAGTGTCCTAAATGTGAGTCAAAGCAATGACAGCACTGGAAAGAGACTGCATATTGCTGGCTAATAGTCAAACAAATCCAGCAACCAACCTCCTGAATCAAAAGCATCTCAGAGCTTTGAAACAGTGCCACAAGTCCCTTACCTGGGGATGGTCTGGATAATGAAGATATCCTGTCCCCGTACAGATTCTTTTATTTCAACTCTTGTCTCTGAAAAGGTTGAAAACAGAGTCAGTTTTGTTTCCAAACATCAGATTTACAGTCACAACACACTGTGTTTTAGCAGTGACTGTCCCACTTCTCTGTGTGTGTAGTGGGTGTAGGAAGGGCGAAGGAGCCAGTGGCTCCTTCGCCCTTCCTACACCCACTACACACACAGAGAAGTGAGCCAAGGGGACCAAAAGTAGGCCCCTCAGAGATAAAGAGCTGTCATGGCACACCAGTGAGTTGTATCTATCACACAGAACCAGGCTGTGTAGAAGACAACCTCCTAACAAGGAGAGTTCCTTTCCACTTCTCCCTGCTGAAAGCTGCCAGCGTCGCGTTCAGCGGCGAGCGAGGACCCGCTCAAAGCAGAGCAACCTTTTAGTGCTCACCAAGAAGGTAACTCAGCTCTTTCCCAGCTTACCACTGGGTCAGCTCCACACAGGCTGGACAACCCAAGGCAACCCCAGCAGCACAGAGTTCAGAAGGAGATCTCCTCAGTTTCACTAGCAAGATCAAGATATTCCAACACTGCCAGGAGCTGGAACCTTGGATGCCTGCTGAACACAATTCCTACAGCCCCAGCCTCAAATACCAAGAGCTGAGCCCTGAAGTAGCTCTGCAAAGCCAAAGCAATGACACCACATCTCCCAGGGTACCTGTCCTACCCACACAGTCATAAACCAGAGGGCAGGAACAAATGAAAGGAGAAATATCTGCCCTGCTACCAAATTCCAAGTCTAATTGCCTGGGCACTGGCAGTAACCTTAAGGGACTCTGCTGAAAGCAGACTGATTTGCTGTGCAGTGATGAGGAACAACTTCAGACCTTGCAGCAAGTGACCTGATTTAAAACTAACCCCAAAGGGCAGTGAGCTCTCACTAGTACAGCTGCAGCAGCCAATCCAACCTTAACCAGGGCAGCTTACACACTGCATGGACCACTCTGAACCCTCACCGCAGCAGCACCATTTCCAGCCCTCCCTCTAGCAGCTCTCTTGCAAATCATAGAATCACAGAATGGTAAGGTTGGAAGGGACCTCAGGGATCATCTAGTTCCAACCCCCTGCCATAGGCAGAGACACCTCCCACTAGCACAGCTCACTCAAGGCCTCCTCCAACCTGGCCTTGAACACCTCCAGGGAGGGAGCAGCCACAACCTCCCTGGGCAACCTGTGCCAGTGTCTCACCACCCTCACTGCAAACAACTTCCTCCTAACATCCACTTTCAATCTCCCCTCTGCCAGTTTAAACCCATTCCCCTTGTCCTGCCATTCCCAGACCTTGTCAATAGTCCCTCCCCAGCCTTCCTGTAGCCCCCTTCAGATACTGGAAGGCTACTCTCAGGTCTCCTCAAAGCCTTCTCTTCTCCAGGCTGCAGAGTCCAAACTCTCTCAGCCTGTCCTCATAGCAGAGCTGCTGCAGCCCTCTGAGCATCCTCATGGCCTCCTCTGGACCCACTCCAACACTTCCTTGTCCTTCCTATTCTGAGGGCTCCAGAACTGCACACAGTGTGGTAACTGCACAAAATGTGGTAACTGAGGTCTTGAAAGAGTAAGTGACTCTCAGCCATTGAAGCCTGGTAGCCAAAATATTTGTGTTTTAGCCCAGAATCTGCAAACAGACACTTGCTGTGTTCAAAGAGCTGAAAGCCAGCTCAGGAGGCACCCACCCCAGCACAGCCTCAGATCTGCACTCCTTAGAGCAAGGTCCTTGCTCAGGCAACTCCTGCACGTGGCAGGGGAAGGTTGGAAGAAGGTCTTGCAATGCCAGGACAAGGGGCAATGGGTTTGAAGTGGCAGAGGGGAGATTTAGACTGGATGTTAGGAGGAAGTTGTTTGCAGTGAGGGTGGTGAGACACTGGCACAGGTTGCCCAGGGAGGTTGTGGCTGCTCCCTCCCTGGAGGTGTTCAAGGCCAGGTTGGAGGAGGCCTTGAGTGAGCTGTGCTAGTGGGAGGTGTCCCTGCCTATGGCAGGGGCTTGGAACTGGCTGATCTTTGAGGTCCCTTCCAACCTTACCATTCTATGATTCTATGATTTATCACTCAGCATGGAGCAGGACAGTCCTTTGAAGTGTGGGAGATGTTTTGCTAAGGACAAGGATTTTTGTAGTTGCTAACACCCAAGGCAGAACTCCCCTTCAGAGGAGAGTTTCATGGGCAGAGAACTCAGGTAACAGATTAAAAAACCCCAACAAAACAAGGAACACACCTAATTGCTTTGTTCAAGGTCAGCCATGAAGCAACAGCAACACTCCAGCTGAACCACTGCACTCAGACAGGTTTAGCTGATGGAATTACCCAGTCTTTGCAAGGTTACCTCAAAACACCTGCAAACAGTAAAGAGTTCTCTTACCTCCATTGGTTTCCTGGTACACCACAGATTTCCCCAGCTCAGCTCCGAGACGCCTAGAGAGGGAAAAAATGGCAAGTGAAAAATGGAGGAATCCTGCAGTTCCTGATGCCAAGCAGAGACTGGACCCACCATGACACCACCAAAACTGCCTAACAGGGAGCTGAGTGCACAGGCAAAGCTGCAGAACTACAGTCCCCCCCCTTTCCTGGGGGTGCTCCTTCCCTCCATCATCCCTGCTGAGGGCTTCAGGGCAGTTGATAACAGCATCCAAGAGCCAGCCCTTGTCCTCTGATGGCAAAGGACATCTTGCTAAGCCTACACAATGCCACCTTAGGCAGATCTGTCGTGGAGCTAAACATGAATGATTTGTTCAGGCTTGACTAATGGCAACTGAGTCACTTTTGGACTCCCACTTCATATCCCCTTCCCCCCCCCCAAACCTTCCTTTGAAACAACTCAGTTGATATTTTTCTTTTTTTACTTCAACAAAAGGGGTTCTGATTTTTTTTTTTTTCAGATGACTCTCTTCTCAAATGTCAAACCCATAACATTCAGCACAACAAAGATTAAACACACACATCCCTGTAATTTTGTCCTTATGTGAAAAGATTCATTCTGAAGAGCATTTGAAAAGGCTCCAGAAGGCAGCCTGCTCCCTCAGGTGACTCTCCTGTGTTTAACTGTCCTGACAAGTAATCCATTAGTAAGATTTAGAGCCATAGGTGCACCAGGGGAGGTTTAGGATGGATATTAGGAAATATTTCCTCACTGAAAGGGTTCTCAAACATTGCAGTGGTCTGCCCAGGGCGGTGCTGGAGAGTCACCATCTCTGGGGTTGTTCAAGCAGCTTGTGGACCTGGTGCTTAGGGACATGGTTTAGCATTGACCTTTCAGTGCTGGCTTGAAGGTTGGACTGGATGATCTTTGAGGTCTCTTCCAACCAGGTGGGTGCTTTAATTGTGAGCCTTCCTGGGATAGGTGTGCTCCTCTGGGGTCTGCTCAGTGGCCATGCCCACACATTGGATCAGGAGACAGCTTATGCCCAAAAAATACCTTCATCCAACACACCAATTACAGCAGTAGCTTCCTGCTTGCACATATTTACCTGGGCCTGTGCCAACATGATGTGAACCAGGGCTAACACCAGTGTCCACACCTGTCACTGCCTTTCCTTCAGCAGTCAGCCTCTCACTTCCACTGTTCCAAAGACAGGGCTTTTCACAGAGCTCAGTGAGCAAGACAGCCCAACGCTGGCACACCGCCGGGCCCAGCTCTGAGCCCACAGGCTGCAGGTCTGAGCTAGAAGCTGGCCTGGGAAGCATGCCTGGGACAGCTGTGGTGACAGACACTCAGCGTGCCCTGTTTGCTCAGCTGGCTCCAGAGCACGTAGTTGGCAGGCAGGGGGCACCGAGGGTGTGCCTGGCAGCACGTTTTGCAGCGGCTGGGGCTGGTGAGTAAACTCCTGCAGTGAGAATCATCCCTGCGTGGTTGTAACCTGCCTGGCTCGGGTACTGACTGCAGCACCGCCCAGAGAGGGCAAAGCCACCCACACCTCTAATTCGCCTTCTCCCACCAGCCCCGAGGAGTTCAAACTCGCAGCTGTGACACAAAGTACCTCCGGCAGCTTCAAAACAAGCAAAAGCATAGCCCAGGGATGGCCACAGAGTAAAGGGGGAGTGTTTTGCAGATGGGAATCCATCGAGCACTTGCTGCCAGCCTTTGGGAGCCGGTGCCCTGCCGATGGCAGAGCCAGGCACCTGGCAGCCACAGAGCTCCGCCCTCATCGCTGCCAAGGCATCCGAGTCGAAACAAGCTCAAAGCCAGGCACACGACCACACCAAGCAAGCCCCTGCTCAGTGACTCACAGGTTGTTTCATTCCCCCACCCCGAGTGCCCAGCCGGTCTCGGAGGTTCCCGCTGGAGGCAGCGTGCCCTGACTTCACTGCTGCAAAAAACCTACATCAACAAGACTGTGCAAGAGCCCTTACTCAACCCTGCACCTCACGGCAGGGAGGAATGCTTCAAAACCAGTCCTGCCAGCCACATTGCAACAAAACGCCCCTTGGAGGGTGGCACTTTCAGCGCTAAGTGCTAGCAAACAAAGGCGGCAGAGGTTTGTGGTGCTGTGCGAGGATGCGGCTGGCGAGAAGAGCCCAGAACCCAGCGGTTCCCTGCTCAGACCACACAGCAGCAACGCAGCTCCTGTGCTGCTGAAACAAGAAATCAGAAGGGCAAGTTCGTTCCCTGGCAGAACGAGGGGCACTAAGCAGCCCAGCTCGTCCAGCCCGGCTGCGTACAGCAGCAGAAGGAATCTCAAGGAGCGAGCGGTAGGAGATTGCTCTGCTCCAGCAGTAAATCCCTGCTCTGCTCCAACTGTTGACTGCAAACAAACAGGAGGGGCAGCAACGGGAAGGATCCGAGATAAAAATGCCCATAAAAGTCATTCATCAACCCAGCCTGCAGCACTCTGCAGTCCTGTGAGCACTGCAGACAGACCAAGGGGCAGCTCAGGTATGTTTACCCAAGGGCCACACCTTCCACTGAATCCATTCCCGAGGGCTTTGCGTAAGCCGAAGAGACTTCAGCCACTGAAGAAGTCTGATAAAACCTTGATTTACTGAAAGAGGAGACTGTTCAGGCAGCTGCTGGTGTAAAGCCCTCAATCCCACAGGACTCGTGTAAAAGGAGAGATTTGCACACCCAAGTCAAGGGCAGAGCACAGCTTTAGCCACCGCACAGCCTGGGAGCAACCACTTGTAAGGGAGTTCAAAGGCAAATTTTCCCTGCCTGTTACCTCTCCCTTTTTTCCCCTCCATCCCCAGCTCTTTTGTCTCCAAATTCTCTCCATGCAGAAGCTCCCAGCTGCTGGTTGCTTTTAGCAGCAGAGGCATTAAGCTGACAGCAAGACCTCTGTGTTTGGCTTCAGGACTAAGCATCACCCTGTGAAGAGGGTTTCTGCAGTCACTGGGTGACCTGTCCATAGGGCACAGGCAGATCTACACCAGGAAAGAAAAGGTTGGCACTACAGGTAGCCCAGAGCAGACCCCTCCTCAAAAACAGACAGCTACTTCTGGCAGAAATGATACTTCAGGTCTTGCAGCTAAATCACATCTCCAAGCACAAGCAGCTCCATCAACAGAAGGCTGCTGCATGCTGCAGGATTTGGGGCGGGGGGAAGCTGTTATTTGAAGTGTTCAGGACTGCAGAATGGTTGGGCTGACTTTACTGTACCTGCAGAAACCTCACTTGTTAACCAGTGCTGAGCAGGCACCAGGGCAGGAGCTCACTTCTGGAAGCCCCTTCCCTCCACCCAGAGGCAAACTCAGAAGCAAAAAAAAAAGGTAAACTAAACGCAGCAGTCCTCAGCACTGGGATCTGCTGAAAAAGCTGTGCACAGACACAGGGAGGCACAGACTGGTGGGGGCTGCAAGGGACCTCTGGAGACCACCCATTCCAATCCCCCTGGTGAGGGTCACCCACAGCAGGTTGTTCAGGATCACAAAGCCCAGGCAGGTTTGGGATCTCTCCAGAGAAGGAGACTCCACAACCTCTCTGGGCAGCCTGCTCCAGGGCTCCAGTACCCTCACAACAAAAGTTTTTTTCCATGCTTAGGAGGAACTTCCTGTGCTGTAGTTTGTACCCACTGGCCCTTGTCCTATGAATATGAAAGAGTCTGACCCATCCTCTTGTCCCCTGCCCTTTAATTATTGATCAGCATTGATAAGATCCCCTCTTAGCCTCTCTTCTCCAGGCTAAGCAGCCTTCCCTCATCAGAGATACAGCCCTGCCAAGTTCAGAGCAGAGGGCTGAGCACAGCAGGATCAAGGTACTGCTGCTCCAGGCTGCTCCCAGCTTTTAAAGACTTTAACACCACCTCACACAATCACAGAATGTCAAGGGTTGGAAGTGATCTCAAAAACTCATCCAGTCCAGCTTCCCTGTCAGAGTAGGACCACCTAGAGTAGGTCACACAGGAACACATCCAAGTGGGTTTGGAATGTCTCCAGAAAAGGAGACTCCACAACCTCTCTGGGTAGCCTGCTCCAGTGCTCTGCCACCCCCCAGAGTGAAAAGGTTTTTCCTGATGTTTAGGCAGACCCTCCTAAGCTTTTCCCTGTGTGACCCCACTGCTGCTGACAGGGAAAGACCCGCTCCTTGATCTGCTCTGCTCACACCAGCTCTATCACTAAACCAAATCCTTCAGGACCCAACAACACCCAAAAGAAAAACTCTCTCTGGTGGCTTTTAAAACTCCTTCTCAGAGCAACCGACCAGTAGAAATCACCATTGATCTGCAATCTCTCTGTCTGTAAACACTGCCCAGGAAAGATGATCTCACTTTCTGCAGTCTCAACACATGCCAAGAGGATATTAAGCTGTGGATACAGGAGTGTTTACAAAATCTGCCTCAAATTCACAGCCTCAATGTGAGCAGCTCAGAAGTCACCGACAGCTGAAGGAGGAAATGAGACACTGCAGTATTTTGGGAAACGCCACAAGGTCCTATTAAGCTGCACTTTGAAATGCTCCTCTGAAGGCTGTCAAAAACCACTGTACCAGGCTCTTGAGACAAAGGACATTCAGTTGAAAGAGCCCTGATGCTCAGCTGAATCAAAATTCAAAAGGCAAGTGCACTTTGCAGCATTTTCATGCTATCAAAGCATTCTCAGCTCCTCTGGGAACGGCTATCAGCCTGGGCTGTGTTTCCTTCTCTCCCTCTGTGACAAGCACCTAAAAGACATTGGCAAAGCTATCTCCAGAGGGAGCTTCCAGTGCAAACATTCAGTTGGAAGAGAAACTTGCACACAGAAAAAGCCCTTGACTATGATAGGATTTTGCTATGGAATTACCCTCTTCATTACAAACACTTCATTGGTCCCAGCTCCACAAACATCCAACTCTCTCCCCACACACCACTGTAGACTCCAGAAGAAGCTGGAGCTGACAGCAGAGGATTTGTTTGATGCTTGGCCATGGCCAGAACAAGCCTGGCTTGTGATTGCTTTTCAAACTTGAGCAAATCTTTAAAGAATGATCAGTCAGCTGGGTCCAGCCAGCACAGCAGCAGCCCTGTGGTGCATTTCCTCATCTCCCCACGACAAGAACAAGCCAAGAAAGGGAAAGGAAACTGCAGCTTCCTGGATACGAGGCTATACCTTTGTTCAAATATCCTTATAACTCTCCTTTCCCTCTCTCTGTCTATCCAGCTGGATGCCTGAAGAACAGTCCCTGCTGCTCATCTGCCACCCAGCACTTGCATCACATCTTCCAGCCATGCCAGAGCTGTGAAGCTGAACCATCAGCAAACCCCACACAGATTTTCCTCTGCTCCTACCAGTCCACTTCTTGAGAGGGAACTTCCCATACATCTGGCAGTACACAAAAGCTACCACACAAAGCCAAGCTGCTCAGCCACGTTACAGCCTGCTTCTAAGCTACATGGAAAACCTCAAAGCCCAGCTGCTCCATACTCACCCTCCTCCAGCACTGTCCCCTGTAGCCCTTCTTAGCTGTGTGACTTTTTAGCTGGTTGATCTTTGCCCCTTGGCCAAATCCTTGCAGATTCACCCTGTAATTATCTGTTACCCTCCTGCCACAGTGTCAGATCTTCTGAGATAGGAAAGAGTTGTTGCCACCTCCTCTCCTCCCAAAGCATCATGCCAGAGCTCTTTCCAGAAGCCAAGAAGAGGCAAAAGGCAAGAAGGTCTTTTTCCAGAAGGCAAGAGGGTTTGGAAGAGGGAGAAGAGAAGCAACATGAGGTTCATGTGATCTGATTCCCCTGTGCCACATGCTGGTGTTTGCCAAGATGACCAAAGAAAGAAAATTGACATTGTGCTTTCTCCATCCCATCCAAAATGCTCCTTCCTTCAGCTGAGGAAGGTTGCTGGAAGCTCTGCTAACATGCTGTCTCCTCCAAAAGCAGGACTCACCTGCTGCTCATCCACAGACAGCATCACCCTGGTTTTCCTGCCATGCACAGGACTTCCTACAGCAGAGATCAGAACACAAGTCCCCTTCTTCTCCTCCTTACTCCACGTTGTTTATGCTGACAGCACTGATACACCTTTACATCACCTGCACTTTTGGTGCTGCAAACCACATTAAACATGGCCCTAGGGAAGCAGGACCACAGAAGGGACACAAGGATGATCAGGAGGTTGAAGCACCTCTCCTAATGGGACAGGTTGAAAGAACTGGGGCTGTTCAGCCTGGAAGAGTGTCCAGTTCTGGGCCCCTCAATTGAAGAAGGACATTGAGGTGCTTGAGCCAAAGTTGTCCAGAGAAGGGCAACGAGGCTGGGGAGAGGCCTGGAGCACAGCCCTATGGAGAGAGGCTGAGGGAGCTGGGATTGGTTAGCCTGGAGAAGAGGAGGCTCAGGGGAGACCTTCTTGCTGTCTACAGCTACTTGCAGGGTGCTTGTGGCCAGGAGGAGGTTGCTTTCTTCTCTCAGGCAAGCAGCAGCAGAACAAGAGGACACAGTCTCAAGCTGCACCAGGGGAAGTTTAGGCTGGAGGTGAGGAGAAAGTTGTTGCCTGAGAGAGTCATTGACTGCTGGAATGGGCTGCCCAGGGAGGTGGTGGAGTCAGCGTCCCTGGAGGTGTTCAAGGCAGGTTTGGACGTGGCACTTGGTGCCATGGTCTGGTCTTGAGGGCTGTGGTATCAGGTTGGACTTGATGAGCTTTGAGGTCTCTTCCAACCTTGGTGATACTGTGAAGAGAGAAAGCTCCAGGGATATCCTACAGCTACCTTTCAGTATCTCAAGGGGACCTACAGGACAGCTGGGGAGGGACTGTTTAGAGAGACAGGACAAGAGGCAGTGGTTTGAAACTGGAGCAGGGTAGATTTAAGTGTGATATCAGGAGGAAGTTCTTTGCAATGAGAGTGGTAAAATACTGGAACAGGCTGCCCAGAGATGTGGCTGAGGCTCTGTCCCTGGAGGAATTCAAGGCCAGACTCAATATGATCCTGGACAGCCTGATCTAGTTGGAGGTGTCCCTGCTGCCTGCAGGGAGGTTGGACAAGATGACTTTTGAGAGTCCCTTCCAACCTGATGCAATCTGTGAATCTCAAATACCCACACCCACTCTGCAGTGGGTTTGTGAGAGTGTCACATCCCAGGTAACACGGACCTGCAGGAGCACCAGGGAAGCAGGGGCAAGCTTCAGTCAGCAATCCCCTCCAACCCAAACAAGGAGTGGAATTTAATGTTTGCACCCTTGATGCCAAGCACTGCAGTCAGAGGAAGAGCTAAAGGCATCTGTGGGACTTGGGAGATTAAAAAAGACTTGTGCTTCTTGGGAGGGAGGGAATTTCAGCAAGAGGCCTATTAGGGATCAGTACTGGTCACAGAAATTATCTTTCTGTCCTCTAAATGCAGCTTTTAATCAGATGCCAAGTGCCCTAATTCCAGGAGGGGGTTGTTTTCCCTCTGGGAAGGTATTTTAACAAATCATCTCTCTGAGCTAGAAGCAAACTTGGGGGTTTTGGTTATGTTTCAGTGGTCCTGGACTTAAGGAGCAGCTTCATTATTTAAAGTTTCAGGAGGTATTTGGTTCTCATAAGCCAACAGCATCTCCTCTCCCTGGCAGACACTAACATAAACAGCTCTGAGAACTCAAAAGTGAAACTGATCATTTCGAGCCCATCCCATAATCAGACACAAAGGCAGAAAGGGAAATTGCAAGGGAGCTGTGCCAGAACGCCACACTCTGAGCCCGAAACGAAAGTCAACCTGGGAACAAGCTTTCAGACGCCTGGTTTGTGTCACACTGCTCCTCCCCAGGCTCGAGAGGTTAGAAAAGGGTAAGCCAGGACTCCTCAAGCACTGGTTTTAGTACCACAGAATGGCTTAGCTTGCAGGGCACCTTAGAGATCATCTCCTCCAACCTCCCTGCCACCTCAACCTCTCAACTAGACTTGGTCGCTCAAGGCTTCAGCCAATCTGGCCTTGAACACCTCCAGGGAGGAGGCATCCACAACCTCCCTGTGCAACCTACTCCTGCCTCTCACCACCCTCATACTGAAGAACTTCTTCCTAAGCTCCACTCTAAAGCTACTCTCCTTCAGCTTAAAACCACTCCCCCTTGTCCTATCATACCCAAAGAGCATGAGCCCCTCAATGAACAAGTGTCCCAAGGGGCCCTACTCCCAATATTGTGTGTCGGTTTAAAGTTCTTTTACCACAGGCCATAAAAAACCACCACCTTTAAAAAGAACACACAATATTAGAGGCCAGACTCACCCTCCTCTAAGACTCTAGCAAAAGGCACGACTGACCTTCCCAGCAAAGAAGAGGCTGGGATGTGACACAGAGGGAAAGCCAGCAGCCAGGCATCTTTTGCGACCTGAAAAGACAAGGGATGTGTTACAAGGGTGTTCAAACAGCCCCCGAGCTCTGAAGGGAAGTGGGTGCAAAACTACTGCACAAGATGCTGCAAACACCTTAATTCTGGGGAGGCTTTCTACTGTGGGCAACTCCAGGCTATGAAAGGTTCCAGATTTTGCATCCTCTTACATTCATAGGTTCAGAGAACAGTTGGGGTTGGAATGAAGCCTGAAGATCATCTAGTTCCGACACCTCCCTCCACCCCTCCACCAGCCCAGGTTGCTCAAGGCTCCATCCAGCCTGGCCTTGAACACCTCCAGGGAGGAGGCATCCACAACCTCTCTGGGCAACCTGTTCCCATCCAGCNTCAACTAGACTTGGTCGCTCAAGGCTTCAGCCAATCTGGCCTTGAACACCTCCAGGGAGGAGGCATCCACAACCTCCCTGTGCAACCTACTCCTGCCTCTCACCACCCTCATACTGAAGAACTTCTTCCTAAGCTCCACTCTAAAGCTACTCTCCTTCAGCTTAAAACCACTCCCCCTTGTCCTATCATACCCAAAGAGCATGAGCCCCTCAATGAACAAGTGTCCCAAGGGGCCCTACTCCCAATATTGTGTGTCGGTTTAAAGTTCTTTTACCACAGGCCATAAAAAACCACCACCTTTAAAAAGAACACACAATATTAGAGGCCAGACTCACCCTCCTCTAAGACTCTAGCAAAAGGCACGACTGACCTTCCCAGCAAAGAAGAGGCTGGGATGTGACACAGAGGGAAAGCCAGCAGCCAGGCATCTTTTGCGACCTGAAAAGACAAGGGATGTGTTACAAGGGTGTTCAAACAGCCCCCGAGCTCTGAAGGGAAGTGGGTGCAAAACTACTGCACAAGATGCTGCAAACACCTTAATTCTGGGGAGGCTTTCTACTGTGGGCAACTCCAGGCTATGAAAGGTTCCAGATTTTGCATCCTCTTACATTCATAGGTTCAGAGAACAGTTGGGGTTGGAATGAAGCCTGAAGATCATCTAGTTCCGACACCTCCCTCCACCCCTCCACCAGCCCAGGTTGCTCAAGGCTCCATCCAGCCTGGCCTTGAACACCTCCAGGGAGGAGGCATCCACAACCTCTCTGGGCAACCTGTTCCCATCCAGCTGGGCCATGAACACCTCCAGGGAGGAGGCATCCACAGCCTCTCTGGGCAACCTGTTCCCATCCAGCTGGGCCTTGAACACCTCCAGGGAGGGGGCATCCACAACCTCTCTGGGCAACCTGTTCCCATCCAGCCTGGTTGTGAACACCTCCAGGGAGGGGGCATCCACAACCTCTCTGGGCAACCTGTTCCCATCCAGCCTGGTTGTGAACACCTCCAGGGAGGGGGCATCCACAACCTGTCTCACCACCTTCACTGTAAAGAATTTCTTCCTCATCTCCAGTCTCAGCCTTCCCTCCTCAAGCCTCAATCCATTCCCTCTTGTCCTGTCACAGCGAAACCTCATCTGGGTAGAGCTTTGCACTTCAGAGTGGTTCCTACTCCTGTTTTACAGAGAGTAAAGTTGTGTCCTCAAGCCTTAGTTTAAGCAGCAGCTGTGCATCACACTCTGGTGCTCCTACCACCATGCCAGCATCCAATCTCCTCGCTGATGCTGGAGCTCTCATCACCTCTATTAGAAGTTTCCTTTGTGAAGGACAGCCAGGAGGTCACTCCCCCCTCAGAGCATCACTGGGAATGCTGCAGAGGGTCACAGCAGCATGTCATACAGCCAGCTGCATGTGCCATGGCCCAGGGAAGCCTGCTCTGTGTCTCTTCTCATTGCATCTGTTTTGTGTTTTTGGTTTTTTTAAGGGAGTTATTTTTAAGACAAAGAGCAGAGAATAAAGATTGCCCATTTGCTCTTTCAGTCCTGAGAACTTGGAGCTTGTCCTCAGGGGACTTCTGTTCTGTGCTGATGCAACAGGACAAGCCTTTGCAAAGCCACGTCCCATCTGTTGCAGCAAAAGTAACTTTTTTTAGCTTTAAAGACTTTATTTTCAGAGTTATGGCAGTGAAGGGAAAGTGGCAGCGAAGGGAAAGTGCCACAGAACTAATCAGACATAGATAAAATACATAAACTGGATAAAAAACCCAAACAAAACAATACCAAAACCCAAACCACCAAACCCTTTTCACTTCCAAACAAGAAGTAACCTTTTCCACCTGACACCAAAGAAGCCCATCACTAGCCTCCAACACACATCCCAGCACCACCAATGATTCCACTCAAACAGTTTTATGGAGATAATCTGTGCTAAGGACTGGACACAGTTTACTGAGTGAGCAAACCTCCCTGCAGGGCAAAGTGGCAGCACACCTGTATTTAGCAATGCTCCCAAAGTCAAGCATGCCCCTGGAGACAGGAATGGGCCAGCAGCTGCTTAAGTGCTAGCAAGGATGCCATCTCTCTTGTGGAAGGTGAACAGGCACTGAGCCCCTCTCGATTGGGGGAGCAGCTTCCTATGGACTGTAGCTGAGAAGCAGCAAAATGGAAACTCAAATCCTGCTTCAGGATGACCTCTCCCCTACACACAGATGTCTGTCTCCCCTCAGCTGGGAGTGCCTCAATTTGAATTCAACTAACTGAAAACAAAAGATCAAGAACTGGGGTAAACTCAGAGCCCCTCACTGCAGCAAGAGCCCCGTTTTGGAGCCAGTTGTTACACCTCTCCTCCAGCAGCACCCAGGGTAGCCATCCCTGTTCAGTCAAGGTCAAACTCTGCCCAAATTGATGGGCAGAAATTAAAGAAAAAAAAAAAAAAGGAGGCAACTTTTATCCCTAAACTCCCCTTTGTCAGCACTCACTGCCCACCTCTCCTGCCCCACCAAAACGCAGACGGACGAATCCACTTTGGTTAGTGGAACTGCTGGTGTGGCACTGAGGTCCCCATGGGCAATGCTCGCAGTGCCCCCATGCAGGGAAGCTGTTGAGCACAAAGTCACCACAGCCTCGTCCCCATAAAAAAAGCCGCAGAGAAAGTTTTCAGCATCTCCCAAACCAGTAAAAACTTAGTTGAAGAGATGTTTTAACCTTCTCCCTCCCCAAAACTAACAGCCTTAGCAGCAGCAGCCTCGAAATTGATGTTAGGGACACAAGAGGCAGAAAGCAGGCAGTTCGTTTTTGTCACTGGGTCACGCCGAGTTATCGGGAGGGGCAAGCTGGCGCCAAGGAGGAGGAGAAGGAGAAGGGCAGAGCTGCTCGGCGCTCTCAGTGCAAAACCTCCGGAGAACAGGCGCTTGCGACAGACACCTCGGGCTGGGGAAGGCAGGAGGAGGTCTCCCGCAGCCTCTCCAGCGCCTCTGAAGAAAGCCTGCCCGCTCCGAGCGGCTCCGGGCTGGGCGTGGGGGAAAGAACTTGAAAGAGAAGGAACTTACTCCGTGATCCTCTTTGCCAGCTCGGTGCAGGCTGCCGTGGAGTTGGCCGAGAAGACCCGGTAGCCACTTCTGGCTGCGTTCATCGCCCAAGAGTCATGCAGCCCCCGCGGAGCTCCGCAGCGAGCAAAAACAGATTTAGAAGGCAACAACAGCTTCCGTGGCATCCTTTTCTTCCTCCCCGCCTCGATCACCGCCCCTTAAGGGGTGGGGAGGAGGAGGAGAGGGAACACTTCGCTACCTATAGTCGCGCTGGTCCGCTCCGGTGGCAAAGTATAAAAGGGGGAGGAGGAAAATATGACTATGGAAATGAAAGTGCTACTGCTGCAGCCTTGAGGGGATGAGTGTGAGTGAGTGTCTGTCTGTCTGTGAGTGAGTGGGTGGGT
>VWZE01022477.1:64549-77137 GCA_013396675.1 Eubucco bourcierii
AAAAAAAGCCATCATTGCTGACGCAGGCAGGACGGGAGCCAGGCACTGTCCCCGGCAGGTCCCAGCCATCACTTAGGAGCAGGCAAAGCAGCACAGAGGGGTCTGAGGGGTGCCAGTTCCCTCTCTCCCCCGGCCCCGGAGCTGCAGCCAGGGTAGGGCAGGCTGGCATGAAGCTGAACATCAGAGCCCAGATTCAATTATATGCACTACTTCATTTATTTGGCTGTCCAGTCGCGCTGATCAGACTTGGAAATTAAGAGACATGCGGTTAGAGGGATCCTGTCAAATCACATTTAGCCCTGCTCTCCCTGCCTGGATTTTAAAGCACAGCCTTTATTTATTTATTTATTTATTTTTACATGACCTGCAGCTACAAAACAACTTTCTGCTACTCTTCCTAAAGTATAAAATCCACTGGAAAGGTGGTGGTCGAGGGGGGGGGTAAGGTAAAACCAGCTCCTCATCTCTATTTCCAGCCTGAACTCTGCAGCTGCAGGTCTCCAGGCGTTTTTAAACCCTCGCCCTTTTAGCAGGCAGTGTGAGGAGGGTGGTGGGGCAGGAGCAGCTCGTTGCAAGGCTGGAGCCTCGGGGGAGCCTGAGGAAGGAGGACGGGAGAAGGTGGTGTGGGATTTTGCAGTTATTTTTCTAGCTGAGGGCCGGCAGGATTTGCAAACCTCCTCCCCCGGTTTGGGACAGAGCTAAAAATGCCTCTTGCCACACCCTGCACTCACCCCCCCACCCCCACCCCGTGCCAGCATCGAAGCCTGTGCGGGACAGATAAGGCTGTGCTGGGAAGCTGCATGGGAGTCTGTGTAGAGCAATCCTGCCACCCCAACCCCGCAGCCAGGGGACCTGGGGAGCCACCGGTGAGCCCATTCTGGTGTCATCTCAGCTCCAGCATTCCCTGGGATAAAAACCTTGCAGAAAGCTATGTGAGGGAAGAAGCTTCCTCCTCCTTATTTCACCCCAGTGGGTTAGAAAACAAAGCCCCTCAGCAGTGAGGAATCCCAAAGCTGGGGCTGCCCCAACATGCAGGGAAGTGTCCCACCCTGCAGCTGGCCTGGAGGGAGCAAATCACCTCGGGGCCCATGTCCTGGGGGGAAATTCAGCCCCTAGCATGGCAGGAGGCTGCTGCTGGCAATGGCCATGGTATCACAACATCAGCAGTGAGCAGGCTCCAGCTCTGCCAGGAGCCCCTGTTTTGGGGTTCCCCTTGCTGTGTTCATCCCCTCTTTGTACAGAGGTGACACGCTGTGGAGAGGGGACACAGCAGGCATACCCCAGTCCATCCCAGCCTCACACCAGCCCTGTGCCCTGAGAGTTTCCAGAAGGACACAGGGACACGAGGGAGCAGCTGTGGCTGCTGACAGAGGAGCTGTGGCAGGGTGGTCCCTGCCTGAGTGCAGCTAGGACACGTGTCCCGTGGGGGCACATGGGTGGAGGGACAAGAGTGGAGTTTGTGCACTGGCAGCAGCTGGAGCCCCTTCCTCCTGCTGACTCAGTGTCTGCTCTGCTCAGCCTCTGAGGTTGGAAGTGGCCACAGTGTGCCGGGAAGTGGCTGAGCCTCGCGGCGATGCCAGGGCCTGGCCAGCATTGCGCAAGGCAAAGGGATGCTGCTGAAATCTGTCCCCTCTGCTGAGCATCGCTGCTGGCCTGCTCCAGCTCACAACCACCACCCTCCACTTCTGCCATGGGTGCTGCTGGTGTCACTGGTCCCACTCTGGGATCACATCCCTGTTCCTATTTACACCCTGGTACCAGCAACCTCTCCCTGGTGACAAAATCATGACAGGTGCCCTGAGCAGGGTTCGCCTTTGCCCTTCCATCCAAGGAGCAGGTTCCCAGGGCTCCAGCTGTACTCCACAGCCTAGCAGAAGAAGCACCCATGGGCTCAGGCAGGGGCTTTAGTCAAGAACCAGCTGCAGCTGTGTGTGCTTCGAGAGCCATGTAGCTGGTTAGGAACATTGTGGGTTTAAAAAACGTTTAAGTACCTGAAGTGCTCTGGTTCTGCATCCTTCAAGGATGGAGGGGAGAAAGAGAGATAACCACCCCCCACCCCACATGCCCTGCCTCCAGCAGCTGGGGATGGAACGTGAGCCCCTTGTCCTGGCAGCTTGGCTGTGTTTGTCAGTAGAGGATGTAGTGCTGGTTGTGACTGGGGAAGGCTCAGGAGAGGGGAGCGGGGTCAGGCCAGCCCTGGATTGCTGCCTGGATCCCTGACCCGAGCTGCTCACAGTGCTTCACCGCTGTCCCCAAGGGCAGCTTGTCCCTTTGCATCTGGTACCCACTGATAAGGGGCTAGGGAGAGTGGTGGGGGAAGCAGCCAGCTGCTTCCCCTGGCCTTGGACAGCAGTGGGGAGAACTGGCCCAGAGCCGGCACCTGTCCCTGGGCTCAGCCCTGGCTGGTGAGGCTCTCACGGGTAGACCTCTGCCGAGGACTCAGCCGCAGGTCCTCGACAGCTGGCAGAGAGACAAGGAGGTGGCCCAGAGGGTGGCAGCCTCACTAGGTGATCCCCGGGGGCATAAAATCAACCCCCATGGTGCCACAAGCAGCACATCTCTGTGTCCTCCCCAGGGCTGGGCACGGAAATGGGATGTTTCAGGCACAGCTCCCCACGAAGCAGCTCGTGGAACTCTGCCAGCTGGCAGGGAAGCCCCAGCATGGCTGTGACCGGTGTGATGATGGCTGTCACCCTGGGGGAGTGTCACACGTGGGGACTTCCATTGCCCCACACTCCCCAGCTCCATCCCCTCTGTGGACAGCTGGAGAGAAGCTGCTTGTGTGTCCCACCAGCTCAAACCAAAGTGTGCAGACAAGGCAGGGTCAGGCAGCTGGTCCCAGCCCCCTGTTCCCGGGTTAGAGGTGGGGGGTTCCCAGCCTGAGGCAGTACTGGGAAATGTCATCTGCTTCAGTGACTCAGCTCTTAAGAGCAGTTCTTTCTGCAGAGTCAGCAGGCACAGACTGTCCTGTAGAACCCACACACTCGCGTGGGCCCCTGCTACCCCCCTGGGGCCAGTTTACAGCTTTGGGAGCCCAGAACTGGTGAGATCATCCCCCCAGTGCCCCCAGACTGCCTCTGCCCTCCATGACCAGGGCTTTCCAGAGGCGCTGCAGGAGTCTGAGACACCCTGCCTGCTCATTTCACTGCCCAGCTTATTCGGAGCTCAGGGTGCACAGGCAGCACCCAGGAGTCTTGCTCTTGAGCACGCTGCCACCAGCTCCCCCATGGCAGGGTGCCAGCACACTACTCCTCTGCCCTGCACGTTCCTTGCATGGCAGCTGCAGCCCATGATCACTCTATCCCCCCCAACAGGGTCCACTGTGGTTGGGGGGGAGGGTGGGGTGGCTGGAAGCAGGCAGGGGCACAGAGGGATGCAGACCCCTGCCGGGAGTGTAATTACAGCCTGGCTGAGGCCCTCACACATGAAACCAGAGCTCTGTGGGGAGCAGAGGAAGCAGAGGAGTCCGTCTGCTGGCACAGGTGGCTGCCCTGGCCCGGCTCCAACTGGGGTGGGTGTGGGGAACCGGGACCGTGAGTGCCCCTGGCCCTCATCCCCCCGTGCTTGGCTCCCTGCTCTGTGGGGCTGAGCTGAAGGGGTTCATCAGGCAAATTCCCAGTGTGGGGGCCTGGCTGCTCCTGGGGAGGTTGAGCTTCAAACCTCCCCTTTGCTTCCACCTTCCTCTCCTTGGGATGGCAGCACCCCGTGGCCCTGGGATGCCCAGGGGTGCCCAGAGATGCTCGGTGCTGCAGAGGCCTGGCTCTGCTGCGGCATTGCTGGGTTGCTGCAGGGCTCCAGCCTGCCGATAAAACATCCCTGGTGATTGTGGGACAGCTCAGGATGAGTCCTCACGAGACCCCCGTGTCCCTGTCTCTGTCACCTTCCCTGCTTTCCCAGCAGGGCCCCTCTATCCCTGCTCGCCTCCCGTTCCCTCGGAGTACTGCCGCAGCCCAGGGAGCTGGTGGCGATCAGAGGCTGCTCTGCTTCCTTTGGAGGTGTGGCAAACCCTGCCTGGGCAGCCCCAGCACCCTGACCCCACTCTGTCCCCCACCCAGGTGACACTTACGGGGTGCTGCCGCGGCCCTGCCGTGCGCTGGTGCTGCTGAACCCGCGGAGCGGGGCTGGCCGTGCCCTGGAGGACTTCCAGGCAGTGGTGCAGCCCATGCTGGCCGAGGCTGACATCGCCACCACCGTCTTCGTCACCGGTGAGTCTGCTACTTCCCCCCTCTCCTCCTCCTTTCTTCCTGGGGTCCTGTCTGGCTGCTGCTACCTTGGGATGGGCTGCTCTGGTACCTGGTACCCAGCGTGCTGCCGCGGCTCTGGTGACCTGGTACCCAGCATGCTGCCACAGCGCTGGCGACCTGGTACCCGGCATACTGCCGCAGCTCTGGCGACCTGGTACCCAGCATACTGCCACACCGCTGGCGACCTGGTACCCGGCGTGCTGCCACAGCTCTGGCGACCTGGTACCCAGCATACTGCCGCAGCGCTGGCGACCTGGTACCCGGCGTGCTGCCGCAGCGCTGGCGACCTGGTACCCAGCATACTGCCGCAGCTCTGGCGACCTGGTACCCAGCATGCTGCCGCAGCGCTGGCGACCTGGTACCCAGCATGCTGCCGCAGCGCTGGCGACCTGGTACCCAGTGTGCTGCCGCAGCGCTGGCGACCTGGTACCCGGCGTGCTACCGCAGCTCTGGCGACCTGGTACCTGGCCTGCTGCCACAGCTCTGGCTCCCGTGAGGCTGCTTTGGATGATGTGACAGGTGGGCTGTCATGGGTGGTGGTGGTGGCAGTAGGTGTGAGGGGACGTTGGCTGCACTCAGTAGAATCAGAGAGTCGTTTTGGTCGGAAGAGAACTTTCAGAGCACCAAGTCCCACTGCTAACCCAGCACTGCCAAGTCCATCACATCACTATGTCTTTTCAGTCTCTCCAGGGATGGGGTCTCCACCACTACCCTGGGCAGCCTATTCCAGGGCTTGACAACTCTTTTGGGGAAGAAATTCTTCCTCATGGCCAACCTAAATCTCCCCTGGGGCAACTTGAGGACTCCTTGACCAAGAGGGGTGATTGCTTCGTCTCCTACACCCCTGCTTGGGACCCTTGTGGGAACAGTTTGGGCTGGGGTCACTGTCTGAGGGGTGGCAGCAGGATGGACCTGCCCAACTCTCTCTGCTCTCCTCTACAGAGAGACCTCACCATGCACATGAGAAGGTGCGGGACGAGGACCTGTCGCAGTGGGACACGCTGGTGGTGATGTCTGGGGACGGACTGCTGTATGAGGTAAGAGGCACTGCAGGGCATCTGCCCTGGTCAGGATGGCCTGAGGCAGGAGCTGAGACACAAAGGCAGGCAGGGAATGGCAGAGGAGAGATGGCATTGAGCCTGGAGCAAAGTGAGGCAGCCACAGCCTTGGTCCTGCCCTGGCCAGAGGCAGTTTGGACTCTGCTTCCCCCAGCGCCTGGCAGGGCCCACTGGGTTCCTTTCCTGGCTCTGTTACCACCAACTGCTTCCATCCCTGCAGGTAGTGAATGGGCTCATGGAGCGGCCAGACTGGGAGGACGCCATGAAGAAGCCACTCTGCATCCTGCCAGGGGGCTCCGGGAACGCCCTGGCTGCCTCCATCAACCACTATGCAGGGTGAGTCACCTGCTGCTGGCACCGCACCGGCTGGCATCTGGGGCTCAGCTGGCACCAAGGAGGGGTGAAACAAGCAAAAGGCTGCATGTGACTCCAGCCCAGGAAAAGGGTGCTGGGATGCCCAGCACAGAGGTGCCTACCTGAGTTCCTATCTCCACTCAGGCTGGTGCTGCTCAGGTCCCTGTGAGTATCAGGTTGTGTCCCCATATTGCCAGCTCCCGCCACAGCCTTTCTCCTCTCCAGGCTCTGAGTCCAGCATAGCTTTACCCTAAAGAAGGCACTCTGGGGCACAGCTGATCCCACCGCAGGGTGGGGAGACTGGGATTGCCCTGGCCCAGCAGCCTCAGCCCAGTTCACTCTTTTGGGACCTGCTTTAATCTTCCCATC
Organism: Eubucco bourcierii; assembly: GCA_013396675.1. Lineage (NCBI taxonomy): Eukaryota > Metazoa > Chordata > Aves > Piciformes > Ramphastidae > Eubucco > Eubucco bourcierii. The sequence continues at coordinate 70,575 of VWZE01022477.1, forward strand.
CCAGCAAACTTTTCCCAGCAGCTGACCCCGAGGGACATCATCACCCTGCTGGGATTCCTCCCAACCATGACACAGGGGCAAGGGTTGCATAGATTGAAATTAGAGAAGAACAGATTTAGATTGGAGGTTAGGAACAAGCTCTTCACAATGAGGGTGGCTGAGCACTAGAACAGGTTGCCCAGAGAAGTGGTCAAGTTCCCATCCCTGGAGATATTTAAGCTGAGGCTTGATGGGGCTCTGGGCAACCTGACCCTGGAGGTGTTCAAGGCCAGGTTGGACGAGGCCTTGAGTGACCTGTGCTAGTGGGAGGTGTCCCTGCCTATGGCAGGGGGTTGGAACTAGATGATGTTTGAGGTCCCTTCCAACCTTACCATTCTATGATTCTATGTCCCTGCTCAGTGCAAGGGGTTTGGACCAGATGATTTCTGGAGATCCTAAGTGATTCTGTGAATCTGTGTGGCTGCTGCGCACAGCAGAAGGGGCCCTGAGCTGGCTCCAGCCCAAACTCACCCTTCTCCATCCCTCACAGCAACGACCAAGTCGCCAAGAAGAAGCTGCTGCTGAACTGCACCTTCATCCTGTGCAAGGGGCTGCACACGCAGATGGACCTGGTGTCGCTGAGCACGGCCTCGGGCCGCCGCCTCTTCTCCTTCCTGGGCTTCGGCTGGGGCTTCATCTCCGACGTGGACATCGACAGCGAGAAGTATCGGTGCCTGGGCAATGCCCGCTTCACCCTGGGCACCCTCCAGTGCCTGGCCAAGCTGCGCGTGTACCAGGGCCGCCTCTCCTACCTGCCCCTTGTCCCCGAGCAGGGCAACCCCCCGGCATCCAGAGACCCCCAGGTGCCAGCCACTAACGGCAAGGCTGGCCGCACCGTGCCACCAGCTGGGACAGAAGTGCCTGAGGCTCTGCCTGCTGACTCGCTCCTGGTGCCACTGAGCCAGCCGGTGCCAGCACACTGGACGGTGGTCCCCGAGGAGGAGTTTGTCACCGTCTATGCCATCTACCAGTCCCACCTGGGCACCAACCTGCTGATGGCACCGGCAGCTGGGCTGCACGATGGCTGCATCCACCTCTTCTACCTGAGGGCTGGCATCAGCCGCGTGGCTCTGCTGAAGATCTTCCTGGCTATGGCCAGAGGGACGCACCTGGACCTCAACTGTCCCCACCTGCGCTACGTCCCCGTCCGGGCTTTCCGCCTGGAGCCGCGGGCGGCCACAGGCATCATGACGGTGGACGGTGAGGCGCTGGCCTGCGAGTCCATCCAGGGCCAGATCCACAGCAGGCTCTGCCGCATCCTCAGCGCCTCCTGAGCGGCCAGGACCGCCCCCAGCAGTGCTGAGCTGCCGGCACGGCCCAGCACAAGGGCAGCAGAGCCTTCCTCCCACTCAGGAACCTCCTCCTCTAGCAATAGCTCTGGGGGGCCGCGGGCACTCATCCCCTCGCTTGGCCCCATGCTTAGCTTTACCCCCTTGGGACAGTCACCGCTGACGGCAGATGCCGGCGTGACTGATCCTGCTACGAGGTCCCGGGCGGCTGCGCCGGCACAGCCCTGTCCCCAACGCACACGGTGGTCCCTGCTGCAGAGGCAGTGCCACCTCCCCAGGGATGGTCAGGACCAATATCTCTAATACAAGAAATTGACTTTTTTTTAAAGAGTGTTTGTACCCAAAGCTTCCTGTAGAAGCAGAGTTTATTCTTGTGAGAAATGCAATAAATACCTACTAGAGTTTGCAAAAAAAAAAAACCAACCAACAAACCAAAACCAAACCCAAAAACCCCAACCTAAAGATCCCTTCTGGGTTTTCACTCTGAGCTGGGGGCAGGGAGGGGACTGTGGTGCTGTCACCCCAGGTCGGGCTCACAAACAGCCTGGCTAAGCTGCTGGCAGGATGGGTTTAGCTCAGCACCGTATCCTGTGGCTCCCCAGCATCCTGCCCAGGCTGCTGGACCATCCTCATCCTGCATCCCAGAGGAGATGCCTCGCAGGTAGGACACAGGGCATCATTGCCACCAGTTCCTGCTGTGCCACCAGTGCCTCCCTGCTCAGTCTCACATAAGGGCTGTTTGCCCAGGGATGTGGTTGAGACATTCAAGATCAGACTCGATGTGGACCCGGGCAGCCTGCTCTAGTTGGAGCTGCCCCTGCTGCCTGCAGGGGGATTGGACGAGATGACCTTTGAGGGTCCCTTCCAACCCAACGCGATTGGGGACTGCAGGGAGCTCAGCCACCTCTGCCATGCTTTGGGGCAGCCTGGGGAAGGTTCAGGCAGTGACTCCAAGTGAGGGCAGGGAAGGGTCATGGAAGAGGTTCAAGGAGGGGATCGTTGGAGCTGAGGGTTTGGTTTTCTGCTGGGCGTGGAGGGTCCTACATGGAGCTCAAACATCCCCTTCCCGGGGCAGCCTGGGGCCAGCTGGAGCCTTGCAACAGGTCTGCCCGAGGGTTTGCCTCGGGGGGAGGGGAATTGCTCAGCCTGTTTGGCATAAAATTGCAGTAATTAAACTCATTTAGAGTGCTCAAGTACAAGATGAGCAAACAGTGGTGGCTGTTTGCATTTATTCATCTGCAAACTATGCAATTAGGATTGCAGAACCGGGAAAGAAGAGCTCGATTGTGATTGTTCCCCCTCCCTCGTGGCCCCACTCATTCCCCTTCCCTGGCCAGCAAGGCAGCAGCAGCTGGGAAGCACCTCCCAAAATAAAGCTATTTCCCCAGTGGCATCAGGCCAGGTGCAAAAACGAGTTTTTGCTCTCAGCAATGCTCCACTGAACTCTGCAACCACATCCAAGAGCTGTCACAGCCGAGGGAGGCTGCAGGGACAGCCCAGGGCAGGGGATGTGCCCAGTGCTCTTGGTTGCCCCTGTCAAGCAGGACAGTTCACCAGAGCTGAGGCCTTTGGGTCTGAAGCACCTGAAAGGCTCCCTGGAGTCTCCTCCCAGCCTCACCCAGGGATGGTTGCATTGTTCTCAGCAGCAGGTTGGTTGGGATCTCCCTTACCCTTCCTTTCCCAGGTTTTGCTGCGTCTCTTCCCTGCCCCAGCTGCTTTCAAAGCCTATCACCCAGCAGCCATGGAGTTTTCCCCCAACAACTTCTCACTCCCAACACCCAAGGAAGATAGCAGCAACTCCAGAGGTAGATGCTCAATAATTCACCAACCCCAGCAGCAAAGCCACATACATCTCAAATCCACTGACAGTGCTGCCCAACCCCCCTGTCTGCACTGCCACCCTCCAAGCTTCTCCTTGCAGGCAGAGGGGAGCCTGGAAGGGGATCAGTAAGGGTTAAACACCAACACCCAGGAGGCACTTGTCTCCAGCAGCCTGACCACGGCTGTGTCCACCTCTCATCACACACTTACCTGTGCACTGAGCAGAGGGGTAGGGGAGGCAGTACTAGAGCAGCCTTTGGTGGGGATCTGCAAAAGGTTTTCATAGAATCACAGAATTGCTTAGGCTGGAAGAGACCTTTAAAGTCATCAGGTCCAATCATTAACCCATCACTACCAGGTCACTACTAAACCATGTCCCTCAGCACCACACCTACATGGCTTTTAAAGCCCTCCAGGGATAGTGACCCCATCACTGCCCCATGCAGCCTGTTCCAGGGCCTCACAACCCTCAAGGGAAGGAAATTGTTCCTCATGTCCAACCTAAACCTCCCCTGGTGCAACCTGAGACAGTTTTCCTCTTGTTCCTTCCAAGAGACTTACTGCTCCCAACCTGGCTTCAACCTCCTTTCAGGCAATTGTGGAGAGCCAGGTGGTCTCCTCAGCCTCCCTCTCTCCAGGTTGAACCCCAGGTCCCTCAGTTCTCACAAGACTTACGCTCTGGACCCTACACCAGCACTGCTGTCATTCCTTGGAGCTGTTCTCTAGCACCTTAACGTTCTTTGAGAGCAGCCCAAAGCTGAACCCAGTCTCACCTGTGCTTTGCCCCAGTCCCTTCTGCCAGCTGAACCACCAGTTGTGCTGTGCCACACAGGGCAGGCTACATCCACCACATGCCACAAAAAGCATGGAAATAACTCCCAAACCTGACAGATGCCCTGGGAGCCAGGGAGTGCAGGAAACAGGAGCACCTTCGTTGTGAGGATAGGCTGAGGGAGCTGAGGTTGTTCAGTCTGGAGAAAACTCCAGGGAGACCCTAGAGCTGCCTTCCAATACCTGAAGGGATCCTACAGGAAGGCTGCAGAGGGACTTTTCATAAGGGTGTTTAGAGATGGGACAAGGGGGAATGGTTTTAAGCTGAAGGAAAGCAGGGTTAGACTGGATCACAGAAAAGTTCTTCAGTACGAGAGTGGTGAGGCTCTGGAACAGGCTGCCCAGGGAGGCTGTGGATGCCTCCTCTCTGGAGGGGTGTAAGACCAGGTTGGATGAGGCCTTGAGCAAGCAAATCCAGTTGGCCCATGGCAGGGAGGTTGCAGCAGAGGATCTCTAAGGTCCTTTCCAACCTCAGCCGTTGTGATACAAAGCCCCAGGGCCAGCCCCTTGCTGCCAGCCAGCCCTGCCTGGCTCCCTCTGGACTCACTGCCCTCTCCACACCACAGAATCACAGAATGTCAGGGGCTGGGAGAGACCTCCAGAGCTCATCCAGTCCGACCCCCCTGCCAGAGCAGGATTACCTGTACCAGATGACACAGGAGCACATCCAGGTGGGTTTTGAATATCTCCTAGAGAGAGACATGCCACAATCCCCCCCCAACTCCAGTGAAAAAAATTCCACCTCCTTCAGCCAGCAGAGCCTGGCACTGAGGCCACCCATCAGAGCCACAGGTAGCACCAAAAGCACTGCAGAATTGGGTGGTGGGTTAAAAAACAAACCAACCTCAAAAACCCCAACACAACAGAGAGAGACAAAAGTCAGAAATACTCACAGAGGCAAAAATTTAATGGCAAGTCATCTTCCCTCTTTTATTACACCTTGGTTAGCCAAATAAACAAACAAACAAACAAAATAATAAATCCCAAACCAAAATAACAACAAAAACAAACAAACAAAAATCTGCAGGTAAAAAAACAAAAAAAAAAATCAAAAATAAAGTTTTAATGGTCACACAGCACTTTATACAGATATCATTAAGCAACCAAGCATCCACATCTGCACGTGAACAACACACCTCTAAGCATGGCCTCAACAGTCAGGTTTGGTTTGTGGGTTTGTGATTTCTNCGTTTGGACATCACACAGTCATGTAGCCAGTTTTAAGGCTAACAATATGCATCATGCTTTGGCTTTTTTTTTTTTTTTTAAATGTGGTTTTTTTTTAATGTCTTTTTTTATTTTTTTAAATTATTATTAAGGTTTTAGCCTTTTTAAATTTCGTTACCCTTTAATATTACATAGATACAACAGGAAAACAAAAAAAAAGAAACCAACCAAAAAAAAAAAAAAAACCAACCAAAAAACAAAAAAGGAAAGAAAATTACATAGCTGCAGTGTGCTCACTACCAACCTCATCAACCCAGGAGCTTCACATTATCAAAAGCTTTAGGAAAAAAAAAAAAAAACAAAACAACAACAACAAAAAAAATAAATCTGTAAACCTCTGTGCAGGCTTCCGTGTGGGACAGGCCAGGGGCAGCTGAGGAGCAGCATCCCCTTCCAGAAGGCCAATCCAGGCCTTCTCGGTGGGAAGCCCCAGGAACCTGTGCAAAAGCTCTTGGTTAGAACCAGAGGAAAACAAAAGAGGCTTCTCAGGCCAATGGGAGGATGTGAGCAGCATGATCAGGCCCTGCCAACACCTTCCTCGTGAAATGAGAACTGCAGAGAGTAAAGGGTGGGCAAAGCAGAGAACCTTCAGGGCTCATCCATTCCTCCAGCTGCAGCTCAGCCCTGAAGAACTTTTCTCCCTTCCTCCCTGGCCAGTGGGGCTGAGGACTGCCCAGCACAGTGGATAAGTCAGCATCTGCAGGTCACCAACCATCAGTAGGTCACCAAGTAGAGTTGTGTCTGGTGAGTAAGAGGCTTAATCGTTTGTGGAACGAGCCTCTCAGGCTGCCCTTCCCCTGCCCTGCAGCAGCAGCCTCACCCCTCTGCATTTTGGAGACGCCTTCACTCCTGGCTCAAAGGGACTCATTCATCCATGCCAGCCACAGCCAGAACGTGGCCCTGAGTCCCACAGGCAGCTCCAGCTGCCCTGCCTGGGGCTCGAGAGCACTTCCCTGCACCCAAATGAGGATCTGCCATGCTGCCAGACCTCCTGCTGCCAGGCAGAGAGGGCTCCCAGTGCTGGCACAGGACCAGATCCACTTTCAGACCAGTGCTTGGAAGAGTTCTGCAGGCCCAGGACTTCCTTCAGAGTTAAGCCCTGCTCCCCTTGGAGCACCAGGACCTGCATTCCCAAGTGCCAGCAGTGGATGGTGACACAAAAGGCTTTACAGAGTCTCCCCCTCAGCTCTGCAACAGCATGAGAGCAGCTGGAGATAGGTGGCACCGAGAGGAGCCAGGTGGGGGATTCTGGGTGCAGACCCTGCTGCTTCAAGGAGTAGAAAACACCCTGCAAGCCTGCTGAGAATCACCTGCTCTTCTCCCTTCTGAAGTGAGGTGGCCAGATCCTGGTCTGGG
>VWZE01022477.1:83784-101436 GCA_013396675.1 Eubucco bourcierii
GGGGGTGCGGTTGGATCCGCGTAGGGCGGGGGGGGGGGGTTGGACTCAATCTCTGGAGGTCCCTTCCAACCTCTAAGGTTCTGTGATTCCATCTAAAGGTCAGGTTTAAGTCCCAGAAGAGACTGTGCTACAGAACAGGTTGTCCAGGGAGGTGCTGGAAGCCCCACTCTTGGAAGCTTTTAAGGCCAGGCTGGATGGAGCTCTGAGCAACCTGACCTAGGGTGAGGTGTCCCTCACCCTGTATCAGGAACAGGATGATCCCTAAGGTGTCCCTCACCCTGGATCAGGAACAGGATGATCCCTAAGGTGTCCCTCACCCTAGATCAGGAACTGGATGATCCCTAAGGTGTCCCTCACCCCAGATCAGGAACAGGATGATCACTAAGATATCCCTCACCCTAGATCAGGAACTGGATGATCTCTAAGGTCCCTTCCAACCCTGACAATTCTGTGACTCTTAATTCCTCCTCCCAAAGTGCTGCATAAAGGACTAGGAAGAAGAGAGGACACTCCTGCCAAAAGGAGAAGACTGTGGAGAAAGAAACACTGCAGGTCAGTAATGAAGGACAGAGCATCCTGCATTGGACTGAAGGGACATACTCACCTGGAGCATACTCCAGCACGGAGAAGACTTCTCCCTTGGCACTGGTGAAGGTGACCCCAGGCTTGCCTCCACTCTGCTGGCAGAGCACTGGGGTCTCACTGGGCCACTCTGACCTCACTGGTGTCTGTGCCTCTGCTTTTTCCTCTTTCTTCTCTGTCTCCACCATGGCCTCCATCTTCTCCTCCTCCGCAATAGCTACGTTGTCCAAGGTCTTCTTCAGGTTTTCCTGCAATTTTTTAATATCGTCCAAGAACTTCTTCTCCCGAGTGGGCTTCTCTAGCTCCACAGTTGGAGAGGTGGGAGAGCCAGTCAGCAGCTGCTCCACAGTCATGTTTTTCAGGCTTTCCAAGATCTTGATGGCCTCCTTCAGTTCCCGGAAGCTCTTTGGGGCTCCGTCCTTGCCAGCTTTCTCCGCGGCAAGATCTGCGGCTGCCAGAGCGACAGCTCCCTGGACTTGTTCCTCTACTTTTTTCACCTCCTCTGCTGCTGGTTCCTCAGGCTCTAATTCCTCAATTTTTGGGTGGTCATCTTCCATGAGGCCATTGTCTGTCTCCCAGCTGTCACTTTCATCCTCCCACTCTGAGGATGCTCCGCTGGTGCTGCCATCAACGGAGTCGTAGTCGGACTCCTCAATTTCTGACTCAATGTTGTATAAGTGCTGGAGGAAAGCAGAGCCACAAAGAGTAGAGTAGATAGGTTGAAGCACAGAGTTTTAGTTTTGTTTGTTTGATGTTGTTTCCCCCCACCCAGTGCAGGCAATCCCCAGGGAAAAGGAAGCTCCCAGCTAGAATCTGTTGGGCTGTTTCAACTCCTTCCACCTGTACAGGGCAGATTTGTTTGATCCACACAATGTGCTCATCAGTGAGCAGCACAGATTATGAATCAGCACAGGCCCATCCTCTATCTTTTATATCGGGGGGGGGGCACTAGGGCAAGTCTTAGGTGGGTTGCAGCTACCCCAGTGGCTGGCATCCAGCCACCAAGAGCAGCATGCAGGCACCAAACAGCCACCTGGATGGCCCCAGGGTTTCTGAATGCAGAGTTAGCTCAGAAGGTATTGGGTATCCTCGGTGGTATTAGTATTTCTGCTCCTGCTTCTACACCAGCAACTGCGGTGGGACAGAGTCCTGCTCCGGCTGCCTCCACATTCCATCCTACCACAGAGACAATGCTGGAACCAGGAAAACATTCCCATGCCAGCTTTCTTCCTCTGTGGCACACAACACTTGCTGTCAGAGCCTTGCTATGCTGCTTTAGCTGTTGTATGTCACTGCTGCTTAAAATTCAAGCTGGAACAATGAAGCCAAACCCAAGCTGCTGAATAAGCTCTTCTATAAAACGTTCCCTTCCCCTCACTACTGGAAGCTGAATCCATCCACACACCATCCAGCCTCACATCTTTATCACCATGCTGGTATGAGCATCAACACAGCAGCAAGGGAACAACTTTACAGAGCTGTGTTAGGAGCTACAAGATGAAGCATTTTATCTGCAGGTTTCTGGCACTTGAATGACAGCTCAAGAATCCTCTTAATCTCACAGCAAGACAGGACCCTAGAGGCTAAAGCACATGGACACTCTCTCCTCTTGTCAAAGCCCTGAACTGGTTAGCCAGTTCTGTGCCACCCAGAGCCAGGCAGCCAAGCAGAGGTTAGCTGGGCTCAACACCAGTGACTGCAGGCAGGAAAGGCCATCAAAACTCACCGCCCTCCAAGCTAACCCCAATCCGAGCTGGAAAGTTAATTAGCCAGTTATGCCATCTTTATTTTTAGAGCTGAGAAAAAGCACCCAGACTTGGCTCTGGGCACAGAGACAGACATTGATAAATCACAGTTTTACCAACTGATAACTCATGCTGCTGACATTTCCCCAGCTCCCATCATTAGGCAGGCGAGCGGAATCGAAGGCACTGGCGTGACACAGCAGGAGCTGCCGCAGAGCTCCGGCAGCGCGGCCTGAGAACAGCCCTTTGTGGAGCACACATCAGACCTCTGATTGTGCCTCTGATCCCAGCACATGTGACAACAGGGGGAAGGGAGACAGCAGCCTGCTTTGTAAGGCTCTAGTCCACTGCCATAGTGCAGGCATTGACTATTCTACTGTAATTAATGCAGAGCTGCTTGCTTTAAAAAGGAATCTTGACGGAGTAGTTTCTGCTCGTAACGAAGTCTCTGCAGTGGTGTTCTCCGCCACTGTGATGGAGATGGGACCCTACAGAAGCAGGTCTTCTCTGATCTTTATGCTGTCTGCCTTAATATGAGGCAACAAGGGGAAGAGACATGGGATGAAACTCTATATGGAGCAGTGAACAACATTACAAGACAGTACAATACAAACAGAGCAAGGCAGAAGACAAAGCAAGGGCCTTCAGTGGATCAGCAGCACGGCTACGGCTGTGTTTTTAAGCTGGATCTCAACCCTTTTCCTTCACTGCTCTGGAAGGTATTTGGGTTAACTAAGGTGACAATTTGTGGCTTTAATTCAGTTTCTGGAGGAGTTTCTTTAGCCAACACTATGGTGCCATTCCACAAGCAAGATGGAATGAACCATAGTCTTTCAAGTAGTGCCTTGGTTGGGCAACGCAGCAAGCCTGGGCTGAAGTCAGAACTGATGATCCCCCTGCAACACAGCAGGTGCTGGAGGCCAGGAGCCGGGCTGTGGTCAGAACATGCAGAATAGTGTGAGAGAGCAGTGCCCCTGTTTCCCTGATCTCTGTGTTCTAGAGCAGTGATGGCCTGTTGGCTGCCCAGTTCTCCTGACAAAGGGAGGATTTTCTTGTGCTGACATGTGGGAAGCCATCCTGTCACATGGGGAGGCAGGAAAAAAAATGAAGCCAGGTTCCCTCATCCAGGGAATCTCTCTGCACCCAAAACAGAAAGTTAGGATTTGCCACTCAGCTAAGAATTACAAGGCTCTGGTGAGCTGGAGCAGGACCTCACCTGAGGCAGAATGATAGTCTTGGTGTTATCAGCCCACACCACTTCCACTTTACTGCTGACATCCACGCGAGCCACCTGTCCCACCGACGGCTGTGGAAACAAGAGAGCAGCTTGTCAGTCCCTTTTCCTTCCCAGGCACTTCAGGGTACAGCCAGTAGGGTTTGGAGAAGCAGATATTCCCCAGCTTGGAGACCCACCTAAAGCAATGCCTGCAGCAGAAGTGACAGCAGCCTTGCGGTCTTATGAAGAGGGGGAGAAAATCCCCCCCACAGAAATGCCACAATACTGCCATGGGGATGGGGAAGAGTCTGCCCCTGGAAGAGGAGAGGGTCAAGAGGGTTGAGCTGGCAGCAGATCCTGACTTCTGAGCAGGATGGGGGCCCCTGCAGGGCTGTGGCCTTCCTGCAGGCAGCAGGGTTGGGGCTGTGCCAGTGCCATCGAGGGGACAGGACTGTCCCCTGAGTGGGGCTGCCCTCTAGTGGGGCGCCAGCGGCCAGCCCTGTGCTCCCACACCCAGCATCGGAGGCGGTGCAGGCATGAAGAGACAAGTCACAGTTGGCACGGGGTGTGCATGTAAGTAGCGCCTTGCACAGGAGGAAGGTTATTTAGGTCAGCTGGGCAAGCTGGGATGTGTTTCCTGCTGCCGAAACTGGAGCCACACTGCACCTCTTAACCCTTCTTAGGGCAGCAGGCTCAAAAGTTGGTGGTCTTGCCTGCACAGTGAGGAAACCTAACAAAGAATGCATTCTCTGCAGTAGAATCTGTTCCCTCCCTCCCCAGCTCAACCAGAATGAACATGTGCAGAACAACTCGGATGGAAAGCAGAACCCCAGTCTCCTGTTGCCAAGTGAAACTGGTTTTATGACAAATCCACCTTCACTCTTGCTCAGGAGTGCACAGAATAGCCTCCTATTAGAAACCCTGAGCAAGAGTTTCATTAAAACCCCTCAGGCATATGTTGGATTCTTGTCTCAGCACAGTCCTTGCTCTGTCACAGAGTGTTGCCAAGGTCAAGGTTACATCTCCATTAAAGGAGGCTCAGGGGAGACCTTCTTGCTCTCTACAACTACCTGAAGGGAGGTTGTAGCCAGGTGGGCCTAGTCTCTTTTCCCAGGCGCCCAGGGACAGAACAAGAGAACACAGCCTTAAGCTGTGCCAGGGCAGGTTCAGGCTGGACGTTAGGAAGAAGCTCTTCACAGCAAGAGTAATTGGCATTGGAATGGGTTGCCCAGGGAGGTGGTGGAGTCATTATGCCTGGAGGTGTTTAACAGGAGGCTGGATGAGGTACTCAGTGCCATGGGTTAGTTAATTAGAAGGGTTAGGTGATAAGTTGGGAGTCGATCTTAGGTCTTTTCCAACCTGGTTAATTCTGTGAGTCTGTGATCAGGCTTTGCCATTCGATGTTAGTCAGGACAGCAGAGGACACTGCCACACAACCACAAGCCAGGGATCTCCTAGGGACTCTTTCAAGTATCTCCACTAAGACCTGGTGACAACACAGCCACACATCTGTGCCCAGCACCCACCTCATCCTCCTTAGCCGTGGCTCCGTCCGAGTTGCCGATGCGAATGACGATGTCGGTGGTGCGGAAGCGGAAGTCAGGGTGATCAGCAATGTCATAGACACTCACATCCTCCTCCTCCCCGATCAGCTGCACAGACACAACCAGGACATCTCAGCCCCAGGGTGCTGCTCCCAACTCCAGGGCACACCTGCAACACTTGAAACTGTTTTGTCTTATCCTGTGACAAGGTTCGGTTGCTCCAACGGCTTGCAGGGAGTTGCCAACGTCCCTTTTTGTCACCTCGTCCTGTAGCACATCACTCAAGGTGCAACAGGGAGAGGAAGCAGGCAATTCTGTCTCATTTGCTCACCCTCACCTTTACTTCAAGGTTCCACATCACTGTGATCATGAGACATGCAAACAAAAATGTTCTGTTCTCTTCTGCACACACAGGGTTCTCACAGCACTTCAGAGAGGCCCAAAGGGTTAGAAGTTCACTTTTGAAAGGAACTGTCTGACAAAAACAACTTGTCAGTCAAGGGGAAACCTCTTTCCTTTGATTTCTCCTGGAGGAAGAGCTTTAGGAGTCCACAGATAATGAGAAATGGGTACAGCGGAGCCCAGCTCCAGGCCATGTTGCTGAGCATAAAGGGCTGTGCTCAGTCAGCACACCTAAGGCAGAAATAGGTACACCAGATTGTGTGCCTCATGCTCCCCTCCCCCTCACCTCCAACTCAGATGCAGTCTATCAAGGCTCTGCAAAATGCAACGATCCTACAAGCACCAAGAAAACCTTCTCAGGCTGACTGTACAGGGAAAAGCAGGACAGCATGCAGCAGGCTGATTCTCTTTCCAAGAACCAGCAAGGACATGGGAAGAAAAACTTCTTACAGTGAACTCAAACACCAAGTGTCTGTGACAGCTTCAGCAACTCTCTTCCACCCATAGCAGGGCCCGATGTTGACTGTGAGATGTAAACCCTCTGCTTGGTCTTGGCTGCCTCACAGGCATCTATAAATATGAAGTGACACCACCTCTAGCTAAGCCTCCCAGGTCCTAAAGCACATTGCTCTTCCCATCCTCAAGGACAAACTCTGCTGCAGAGCTGACTCCCAGGCTCATCCAGTGAAGTTTGTGCTGTTTTGGGGCTGTTCTCTCTGGTTCCAACTGGCTCCTGCACTCACCTCCACATCATCTCCACTGGATTTCAACTTGAACCACTTCACCACGCAGGTACGGCCGATGTGGTCCCCAGACTGCACCACTCCATACAACCCAGGGTCCTGGGAGCTCTGAGCTGGTGGTGGCATTGGTAGGGAAGAACACAGACAGGTTAAGAGGAGGAGCACAGACTCGGCACACCAAGGCTGTCAGCTCCTAAGTTCTCGTGGTTGAAACCTTCCATTTGTGAATGGCAGGAGCAAAAACAATGCCTCCTACACAGTCAGAACTGTGCTCAGCTAACGAGGTGCACCTCAATGGGACACAGAGTGATGGCAGACTGAACACAGTCACTTTGGGATCACTTTTGAGCTCTATTCACCAAAAGCAAGCACGTTGTCACCTCAGTGCTCTGCCCTCCAACTGCTCTATGCACCAAGACTCAACAGTTTCTGGACAGGTTGGCAAAGAGCTCCCTGAGAGCAGTCTGGGCTGCCAAGCTCTCCATCTAGTAATGTGCTACCCACAACAGTTTTGCTCCTCTGGAAAAATGGACTGGACAGCAAAGGTAGAAGGCAAGCAAGATACATGTGCACACATCAGGGACCGACAGCAACGCCAGGCCTGGACCTCCCCTCTAGGCCTGGGCTGTTGTCCAGCATGCTGCTATCCAGACATACTTCAGACTTATTTCTGGCAAGGATCCACCTCCTGGCATCCTTAGAAGGAGGACAGAGGAACTGCAGGGATCCCAGACTACTTGGAGAGTATGTTTGGCAGAGAGGAACAGAGATTCCCAAGGGCCAAGCTAGAGTGCTAGAAGTTCAGTAAGTTTAGTTTTCATGGCCTGTGTCTAACCCACAAGACCTGCTGGACTACTACCCATCAGAAATGGCCACACAAAACTGCATCTCTGTTTTCTTCCCCTCTTCCCAGTTCAATGACATCCTGTGCTTCTCACTGTTGAGGGTCAACCTCTGCCAGAAGAGGAGCTGAGAGGCAGATGGTGTGCCATCAATATTTCATAGCCAGGAGCTGTACCTCTCTTTGAACTTACACTGTGACCCTCAGTAGTGTCACCAATCGGTTTGAAAAAGAAAACAGGATGCAAGGAGATGCCTCTGGATCCCAAGACTAAGGAAAAATCATCATGACAGACAGGCCACAGAAAGCAAGTAGCCCGAGGGGAGTTGTTTATTTCTCTCCTCATTGTGCAAGAGCTCAGAGCTGTTTGCCCTTTCAAGGAAGAGCTGGGCCACCTCTGCTCTAGAGACACCTTGAGATTTCTAGCTTTGTTGTTCTTGCCTGTTGTCATAGGTCAGCTTTGCTGTTCAACTCTTGGTTCTCTGTTGACACTCCTGTTGTCAGCTAATCACTGTGTGCCCTGTTAGGCTCTCGTGCCTACCTCGGATGAGGAGCACTACAGCTACCTAAGAAGGGCTACAACACACATGAGAAGGATCCAGCTCGATGAGTACTTTGCAACTAAGAGCAGGTTTGCTCCCTGAGGAGAGTGTGGTTTTGACACCCAATACCTCTTTTGTCCACCACAAAGTCCCCAGGGCAGAACTCGTTGTTGTCCAGATGATGGACTGGGATCAGCTCGTTGGAGCGGATGTTTGTCTCCACGGTGCCATCCTGCCACATCACATCAGCTGAAGTCATGGTGGTCACCACTTCCACAGCAACCCTGGGAACACAGAAAGGCAATGAGCTGCCAGAGGGAACGTGCAGGGGCAGAACCAGAGAGTGATGCTGCTGACACTGAGGCTCAAGATGGATGTCAGGACGGAAGGAAGTCAGGGAACCTCATCTGGTCCCAGCAGCAGCAGTCAGACAGCAGGCTTTGTTCTGTCAAGTTCCAAATCACTGCAACGTGACATTGCTGCAAGTCTACCCAGCAGGAGGACTGCCTTTCCAGTGAGTTGATGCTGAACTCAGCTTTGTTCCCTGTGGAGCAAGTCACATCTACTAGCACCCATTTTCTACCCCTAGCAGAGGCCTGACAGGTTCTTCAAATACCATCACAGGACGTTGGTGGTTGCAGAAGACCTCTGGAGATTGAGTCCACCTCCCCTACCAGAGCAGGATCATAACCTAGAGCAAGTCACACAGGAACATTTAGACAGGTCTTGAAAGTCTCCAGAGAAGGAGACTCCACAATCTCTCTGGGGAGTCTGTTCCAGGGTTCCATGACCATCATAGTAAAGAAGTTCTCCCTCAAGTTGAGGTGGAACTTCCCGTGCTGTAGTTTATACACACTGCCCCCTGTCCCATCCCAGGACAAGGGGCAATGGGTTTGAACTGGCAGAGGGGAGATTGAAACTGGATGTTAGGAGGAAGTTCTTTACAGTGAGGGTGGTGAGACACTGGAGCAGGCTGCCCAGGGAGGGTGTGGCTGCTCCCTCCCTGGAGGTGTTCAAGGCCAGGTTGGATGAGGCCTTGAGTGAGCTGTGCTAGTGGGAGGTGTCCCTGACTATGGCAGGGGGTTGGAACTGGCTGATCCTTGAGGTCCCTTCCAACCTTACCATTCTATGATTCTATGAACTGAGAAGAGCCTGTGCCCTTCTTCTTGACACTCAGCCCTCATCTTCATAAACATTTGTTAGATCCCCTCTAAGTCTTTTCATCACCAGACCAACAAGCTCCAGGTCCCTCAGCATCTCCTCAGAGGGCAGTGCTCCAGCCCCTTCATCACCTTTGTAGCCCTCTGTTGGACACTTTTGAGTGTCTTAAGATCATCTTCAGCCAAGCATCTTCCAGCCTGGCAGCTCTGAGGAAACTCTGAAGCTAAGAGAATGGGACCAGAAAGGAAAGATAAAGCAGCACCCATCTCAGTCCTTCCAGAAAGGCAAAAAAATCCCCAAAAGGCAACACACTGAATGTGAGTAAAGCAAGAAGACTGTGTCTGAAGGAAAGAAGTCTCCTTCCCAGCTGTTCAAACACACACATGTGTGCCTCCACAGCTCAGGGATGAAACCCAAACATGCAACAATGGACCCCACGCTGCCTGCTCTGTGTGAATCTTGACAGAGTTGCTTGGGGGCAGGAGGAAGAGTCTGGCTGCAGAGGCTTTTCTGAGGAGCCCTCCACCATCTTCATGTCTCCTACAGCACTGAACAAATTGAATCCCATGCTGATTTTAGATGTTGCCTTTCTTCTGCTGGCCAAGCCTTCCAGACATAACACAACTGCTGCATTTATGCTGGTTTCATGAAGTCAAGTCACAAAGAAGGTACACCAGCCAAGCACAACTGTTTTCCTCCAGCAGTGCTTTTATGAGTATCAGACAAATTTTGAAGGAGAAATAATAAAGAAGTTTCTAGCAGGGCCAGCACTCACCAGCAGAAATTATCAGAGAAAGAAATCTATACTAGGTCAAGTGTGGTGGGTGACATCCAACAGATGGTTCCAGGGGGGATGGGGAGAAGGAAGGGCCTGTGCAGTTGAGAATGGGAAAGCAGAAAAGCAACCCAGCCAAGGAAATGATACTGCCCTGTCTGCAGTGCAGTTTATGCTGCTTCACAAACAAGAATCATGACCTGGCATGAGTAGATATCCCTGTATGCCCTCAGTAAGCAATAACCAGAGACCTCTGTGCTGCCTGGAGAGTTGCAGCAGGTCAGTAAAGGATGGTAAAGCCACAGGCTGAGCTGGCCCCCTGCAGTCAGATGCCTGGGAGCTGACACATCATATCTGGTGACTAACTGCAGCAAGCCCATCCACTTTGCATTTCTCAGCAGTGCTGGCAGCACACCTACCAACAGTCTCACCAGCTTCAGCTGAGTATTCAAAGAGTGAAGATCCCTCCCACTGAGCTGTGACCAGCTGCCACATATGCTCTTCAAAGCATCAAGGTAGGGTTTGATATTGTGTGCTGAAAAGTTTCTCTTTCTTATTCCCTGTGGCACGGACATCTCTGCAAAGTGTCCCAGCATTTCAGCTCTGCATTTCCTTCTGCACAGCTGCCCAGATCCAGCATAGGAATATCTGTGTTGTCACAGGAATGTCTCCCCAGTGCCTGCCTGGTGGAGAAAGCCAGTAGGCTCACCAGCTGAACTCCCCAAACAAAGCCTTCGGTGAAGTAGAGGCACACAGCAGGGGAGTGAGAAGTGCAAAGTGAACTCCCAAGAGCTTTATCGCACACTCCCATTTTTATTTCACTTGAGCACTGCTCTGCTGAGGTCTGTGACCTTCAAATCCAATTTCTCCAAACTCACAAGGGCTAAAGGAAAAGCTCTCTCCTTGCAGCTGAAATACCAAAACAAAATGTGAATGAAGTTCATGGCATTCTCAAGCTCCTGTGTTCTTTGAATCCTGATAATGTCACTTGTCTGGGAGGACTCCCTCACTTTCTCGCACCAGTTCCTTTCTAATGTAGGCTCTGCATACAACTAAGTAGGGAAGGCAGCAAGACAGCCTAACCAGTTGCCAGATGTCTGCATCCTCTGAACACAGTTTAAACATTCTCAAATCAAGTAGAAGGTAAAAGCTGCTGAGATCCAGATTTATCTGTGAATCATAGAATGGTAAGGTTGGAAGGGACCTCAAAGATCAGCCAGTTCCAACCCTCTGCCATAGGCAGGGACACCTCCCACTAGCACAGGTCACTCAAGGCCTCATCCAACCTGGCCTTGAACACCTCCAGGGAGGGAGCAGCCACAACCTCCCTGGGCAACCTGTGCCAGTGTCTCACCACCCTCACTGCAAACAATTTCCTCCTAACATCCAGTCTAAATCTCCCCTCTGCCAGTTTAAACCCTTTGCTTCTTGTCCTGTCATTACAAGCCCTTGTCAATAGTCCCTCCCCAGCCTTCCTGTAGCCCCCTTCAGACACTGGAAGGTTACTCTAAGGTCTCCTGGAAGCCTTCTCTTCTCCAGGCTGCACGGCCCCAACTCTCTCAGCCTGTCCTCATAGCAGAGCTGCTGCAGCCCTCTGAGCATCTTCGTTCCAGAACTGTACACAGTAACAATGGGCAGAGACAAGCAATGCTCCCTGCCCCCAGCTGCTCCATCAATTTCTAGGCTGTTAGGGCACTTTGTTTATTAAAAAACTCAATAAAAAGCACATTGCTGGCTAAAGCTGCAGCCCTTTCTCCAGAACAGGAGACCACTGCAGCACAAAGCCCTGCCAGCACAGCCCCCTCTGAGCTGCTGTGGAGACAGTTTGTTGAAGAGAAGCTGTCCCTTCCTGCCAGCATGCTCTGTCCCCAGCCTTTCTGCCAAGGCTGCCAAGGAGGTAACCAATTAGTGCCACGTTTAAGCTGCATGATCTTCATTCACCTGTCTGCAAACAGAGCCCAGTGCAGCACAGCCAGCCTGGCAGTGCCCCGGGGCACAGCTGAAAGAGCAGAGCATCAGTGTCACATCACGTGGCCCCACTTTCATCAGAAGCTGGACTGAGCCCAAGCTGATTCCTCTCGGGCCACTGCACAGTCACCACGAGATAATCGCTGCTGGTTGCCACCCAGCGCTGCCCTGGCAACGAGGGGCACCACATCCTCCACCCAAGCTGAGGGTGATACCAGAGAGGGACATTTTGGGAAGAACTTGTGGATTTGTGGAGATCCAACTCACCTGTCTCCTGGTTTGAACTCTCGTGAAATCTTGGTCTTCTTCTTCTTGTGCTTCCGCTTCAGGTTTTTGATGGAGAGGGGGATGCTCTTCTTGCGGCCGGCGCCGCTGCCGCTCTGGGACGAGGCGGTGGAGCTGGCAGAAGAGGTGACAGAGCTTGTGTCATCAGTGTCATCAGCTGCCTCGTCATCGGCATCCTGCTCCATGGACTGAAGGCGGTAGTCGGCCGACCCCTCGTCTTTCAGCAGGAAGGGAGGAGGCTGCTGCTGCCGTGCTGCTGCCCCTTTCTCCTTCCCTGTCTCCTCAGGCTGCTCCTCCTTCCTCTCCACAGGGCTTGGGGCACTGTTGGAAGAATCATCCAGCTCACATTTTGATCCTGGCTTGAGCTCTTCTGACTTTTGCTCAGAAGCTGCAGCAGACTCTTTGTCAGGGGCTTCAGCGGTACCCTGAGACTCCGGGGAGCAGGACATGATCTTCACTATCTGCTTCTTCAGCAGCCTCCTCACCTAGGCAAAGCAGATTTGGGTCACACAATGTCTGTACCATCAGCAAGCTGCCAGCCTCCTCCCAGCTTTGCACACAGAGCAAAACAGCCCCCCACAGGCTCCTCTACATCTCACCTGTACCAGAGCACTCTGTAAACCAGCATCTCATGAAATTCAAAAAGTCTGGGTTGATGAAAAGCTCAACATGAGCCTGCAGTGTGCACATGCAGCCCAGACAGCAACTGAGTGCTGGGTTGCAGCTAGAGCAGCGTGGCCAGCAGGGCAAGGGAGGGGATTCTGCCCCTTTGCTCTCCTCAGACCCCACCTGGAGTCCTGTGTGCAGTTCTGGAGCCCTCAGCACAGGAAGGACATAGAAGTGTTGGAGTGGGTCCAGAGGAGGCCACAAGGATGATCAGAGGGCTGCAGCAGCTCTGCTGTGAGGACAGGCTGAGAGAGTTGGGACTCTGCAGCCTGGAGAAGAGAAGGTTGCCAGGAGACCTTAGAGTAGCCTTCCAGTATCTGGAGGGGGCTACAGGAAGGCTGGGGAGGGACTATTGACAAGGGTTTGCAATGACAGGACAAGGGGCAATGGCAGAGGGGAGATTTAGACTGGATGTTAGGAGGAAGTTTTTTGCAGTGAGGGTGGTGAGACACTGGCACAGGTTGCCCAGGGAGGTTGTGGCTGCTCCCTCCCTGGAGGTGTTCAAGGCCAGGTTGGAGGAGGCCTTGAGTGACCTGTGCTAGTGGGAGGTGCCCTTGCATATGGCAGGGACTTGGAACTAGATGATCCTTGAGGTCCCTTCCAACCTTACCATTCTGTGACTCTATGGTCTCACCACTGATCTGCTCAGGTGCAGCACTGGACCAGTCCAAGGAATGGGAGTTTGGCTTCCTCAGCCTGTTTTGAGCCTGTTCTGAACTTTGTTATGGAAGGTCACAAGGGGCTGCAGAAGTTAATCTATGTAACAGACACAGCTCTGCAGGGAGGTCACCATCCACACTGAGGATATCCTGTTGTTCCAGGAACATTGCTACTCTACAGCCAGCATGGAGAAACCACAGCATGGAAGCAGAGGCTGCAGTGAGGACTTAACTGAACAGCTCAGCTCTGTGAAAAGCCTGAGGTGATGCTAATGAAAATGAGGTGTCCAACAGCCCTGGCTACCAGAGCATGCCAGCTCTGACACAGCTTGACCCCTGTAAGGTGACACCTCTGTGTTCAAGGTCCTGTTCATGTTCTCATGGCATTAGCTTCACCCAGTGCAGTCAGGCTGCTGCACAAAGTGGTTTGGCTGCTAACAACAACAAGCCATTACTCTTTACAACCACCACTTCAGGAGTCACATTTCAGGCCACATGACTATCAGGAAGATTCTGCTATAAAAGCCACACTGACCAGAAATGCTTAGAGGAGTCAATGCCTCTCTCAACCCCTCAGCTCACCTTTTTGGCAACTGACCCTTCCCCAAGGACACAGTTCCTCTCAGGGCATTCACAGGTGATTTTTGCAGGTTCCACTTTGTCTGGAAACACATAGAGGCACCTCTCCCCAAGCTGCCTCTGGGCATGGTCAAAGCACCCCAGACGCTTTACCCTGGTAAAACAGAAGGAGAGAACCATCAGCAAAGAGCAAAAGCAGTTATGGAATCTTATCAATCATCTTAGCAATGCTTATCAGCACCTAAAGGGCAAGTGTAAAACTTTTCACTAGTGTCCTGTAATACCCCAAGAGGCAATGGGTAGAAACTGACACAGGAAGCTCCACCTCAACATAAGGAAAAACTTACTGTGAGGGTCCTGGAGCAGGTTGCCCAAAGGGGTTGTGGAGTATCCTTCCCTGGAGAGATTCCAAACCCAGCTGGACATTGTGATCCTAGGCAACCTGCTCTGGGTGACTCTGCTTTATAGCAGGAAGGTTGAACTGGAGGTCCCTTCCAACCCCCAAACATGCTGGGATTGTGTGACCAGGGCCTTCAGAAGGTTGGCATGACTTCATGTCAATGGCACTTCTTCCGGGGTGGTAGAAGCTGACAACACCAAATCTTTTCCAGGCACACAATTTTAAAGGAGTGGGAATGTCACTCGAGGACTGGGTGGGGACACAAAGGGTTTTTGGTGGGACAGCAGCCACTCCTCTCCCTCCAGCTCCCCTCCCAGAGACAACTGCCAAGAGACTTTTGAAGCCGGCATTGTTGGGTTTCTTTCGCTGTCATCTGAAAGCTCCTCTTGCCCAGCTCCCTTATGAGCTGCAGGCAGGAACCACACCGCATTGTGCCATTTGGCTCAGCCGCCTCCTCTGGCAGGGCGGCCCAGCCCATTTTTGCAGCTGCGGCCAGCAGAGGGCACCAGAGGCTCCTTCAGCGGCAGCCTGGGTCCGCTGCGGGAGCTGCCCCCAGCATGCGGCTCAGAGCTGCTGCCTGCTCCAGGCACAAGCAGCAGGACACGGCAACAAGTGAGCTGCTGCCAGAAATGGCTCTCCTCGACGCACCTGCCAGCTGCACAGTACCTGGGGAGCACGGGCTGGACGCTAGCCCCTGTGTTGGTGACTTAGGTGCCTGCTAAACTCATTTGGAAGCTATTATTTCTTATTTTGGAAGCTCTGGGGGGGCTATACACAGCCATACCAGAAGAAGAAAGCCACTGGAAGCAGCAGTGTTGTGTCTAATTAGCTGGCAGACATGTCACCCACAGTCTGTGCAGGCCCTGGGTGCTGGGGTTCTCAGCTGATCTCACCTGGACAGGTTCTCCTGGCTGATTATGGAGGGAGGTGGGCTCACACTGTCAGTACCTCCAGGACAGAAGCTTTTAGTGATCCAAGTCACCTTTAGTTCTACTACTTGTACCTGCAATAGAAAGAGAAAGCATTTTAATTAATTTTCCTAGATCAGCAGCTAGGATCCAAACATCTACACAGAGGAAAGCTACAAACCTGCTGTTACAGTCTCACAGTATCACCAAGGTTGGAGAGACCTCAAAGCTCATCAAGTCCAACCCATTACCACAGCCCTCAAGACCAGACCATGGCACCAAGTGCCACGTCCAAACCTGCCTTGAACACCTCCAGGGACAGTGACTCCACCACCTCCCTGGGCAGCCCATTCCAGCAGTCAATGACTCTCAGTGAAGAACTTTCTCCTCACCTCGAACCTAAACTTCCCATTTAAGATGGCCAAGTGCAGCTTCACCACACCCAGTACCCCTGCAGCGCTCCCATAGTGTGGCTCCTGGCAACACTGAGAGCTGTTAAGAGTTTCACTTCCAGAAAGATGACATCTGCTTTGAGAAGGAAGGGACTTCCAGAGCAGTGGCCCAAGGTCACAGAGAGTAAAAGGACTTGGAGCTGCTCTCTCTTTCAGCAAAGAGTCAGGAATGTCTCCCCCTTTTTGGACATGAAGCTCCAATAGAAAAGGTGCTTCTACTACCCCTATGGATCAGCAGAGCTGACCTTTAAGCGTACTGGCACAAGAGTACGTTAAAGGGTGCCAGCAGGGTCCCTCAAGAGGAGAAGCCAAACCGTGTTCAGAAGTCCTGTCAGTCCACAATGAGAAATCTGTCACCTCAGAACACCACAGCCACAGTGCATTAGCTCTTGGAAGGTTACCATGGCAAGCTGACTCTGCTCCAAAACACCAGCCAGGGACTGCACTGTGCAGAATGTGGCTGTGTGTCAGCTGCTCCTCAGTCCTTACCTCTTCCACCACCACTCTGAACTTGCTCTTTGTGCTCAGGACAGGCTTCACACCTGACAGCCACTGCACGCTGGAGAAGACTTTAGAAGGCCCAATAAGGACTTGCCCAGGATAAAAGCCATATGAGTCATCAAAGAAGAGACCCTGTGGGGAGAAAGGAAGGAGAAATAAATAAGCCATCATAAAGGACTCTTGTTCTTAAGAATTAAGATTCCAGTATTCTCTTATTCATGATCAGGTAAAGTCTGCATGGGGCCCATCTCCTAAAGCTCATTGCTCTCCTGAAGCAGTCCAGCAGTTCCTACCTGAATGGAACTCTGACTCATTGGGGGAAGAAGCAAAAGGTAAGCACCAAGAAACCCAAGATGGGTAATTCCCTGCAAATGTGCTCAGCAACAAGGCAGCCAAAGTGGGCTGAGTGTCCTGGGCAAGGACACCCATCTCTTTTCCACGCCCTAATTCAGGTACCTACAACTTCCAGAGCCAGAGGATGCCTGGTTTTGCTCCTCAAATGAGGTTTGGCAGCATTACTCATGCCTTAGGTGGATTAGTGAAGGTGACAGTTCTTTGAAAACAAAGCAGGATGGTAAACAGAACAACTGTGCTCTCGTAGAGCTCTTCCCACTGATATTTAGAGTGACTTAATGAGCTGAAGTTCCAGAACGTGGGGGCGGACAGAGCAGTTTAGGGTAGGTAAAACCCTGAGCACAAAACTGAATCAAGTCTTGTAATTTGTCAGAAAGGATAAGAGCAGTGTGACAAGATCTAAGTCAGGGAAGTGTCTGTTACACAGCAATTCTGAGCACAGGATCAGGAGTAAGACCAGAGAACAAACTCCTGTTTCAGACCAAACCACAAAGCCTCCAGAGGGCTACACACTTTAAAGGCAACCATGACTCAAAACAAGGTATCTCTAAATTGAGTAACCAGAAGCTGGATGCTGTTACATCCACTTAGCAAGGGGAAAACAAACTGCACAACCCAAAATAGCAGAGACTGAGAGACTGGAGAGTATCTAGCAATGGAGCACTCCTTTTTTCTCCAGAAGCAGAAAACCACAGCAGTGCAGCCTAATAAACTGATATTCCATTTACTCTTCAAAAAAACAGGCATCAAATTTTAACAGATGTGCAGTTTTAGATCAAAGGGACCTTTTCTTTTCAAAGCTGGGAAGGGAAAGGGCTGACTGTGCTGCTAGTTTTTTCAGCATTACACACCACCTCTCAGCCAGCTTCTCCCAAGGATGCTGCCAGAGCACAGCAAGGCCCTGCTGATGTCATTTGGAAGAACAAGGAAGCTGCCACCAGCCTCTGAAGGTGAGATCACAGAATCACAGAATGGTAAGGTTGGAAGGGACCTCAAGGATCAGCCAGTTCCAACTCCCTGCCAGAGGCAGGGACACCTCCCACTAGTACAGGTCACTCAAGGCCTCATCCAACCTGGCCTTGAACACCTCCAGGCAGGGAGCAGCCACAACCTCCCTGGGCAACCTGTGCCAGTGTCTCACCACCCTCACTGCACACAACTTCCTCCTAACATCCAGTTTCAATCTCTTCTCTGCCAGTTTAAACCCTTTGTCCCCTGTCCTGTCATTACAAACCCTTGTCAATAGTCCCTCCCCAGCCTTCCTGTAGGTCCCCTTCAGATCCTGGAAGGTTACTATCAGGTCCCCTTGAAGCCTTCTCTTCTCCAGGC
>VWZE01022477.1:101647-117249 GCA_013396675.1 Eubucco bourcierii
ATTTGTGCTTGGGATTGTGCCTCCCCGGGTGCAGGACCTTACACTTGGCCTTGTTGAATTCCATGAGGTTGGCCTGGGCCCAACTCTGCAGCCTGTCCAGGTCCCTCTGGATGGATCCCTGCCCTCTAGCAAGTTGACTGTGCCACACAGCTTGGTGCCAGCTGCAAACTTGCTGAGGGTGCACTCCATTCCTCTGTCCATGGCACTGACAAAGATGTTAAACAGCACTGGTCCCAGCACTGACCCCTGAGGGACACCACTTGTCACTGGTCTCCAGGTGGACATTGTGCCCTTGATCACCACTCTCTGTGTGCCACCATCCAGCCAATTCCTTATCCAGTGAGTGTTCCACCCATCAAGTCCATGTTTTTCCAGTTTGGTGACCAGGATGTCATGTGGGACAGAGTCAAATGCCTTTATGTTAGATCCCATCAGAACATTTTGGTTTACCCCCAAAATCATGAGATTTGGAGAAAGCCAGAGTGGTGGTAGGTCTCCAGTCAGAGAATGGGATGGACTAGAACAAGAGAGAAAGTGTTTTACACCATCTGGAAAGATGCTTCTAGCAGAACACCTTTGAAACAAAGTGCCCCTTTCTAGAAGGGGAACAATTCTGACAGCATCCAATGGTGTAAGAGCCTTTTCAAGCACATACAGACATAATGAGCAGTGAACTGCCTTGCCATCAGCCATCTGATGCACGTTGTGCCAGTTGTTTGCAAGGCAAGCAGTTGGATACACTAATTGCAGCACCTCCTCCAAACCTGCTCATTACTGACAATGCCTTTAAGCTGCATCTTGTTAGACTTGCTTCAACTGAAAATCTACTGAAGTGGTCTGCAGTTTAACTGTCAGAATTAGTAAGTGCTAGGATTAATGAGTGTTGCCCTCTCTCTCTCTCCCTGCCACATGAAAACCTGACAAGGTGAAGTGAATCAAAGAGGCTTTCAGGATAACCAGAAGCTCACCGAGTCACTGACGTGAGGGCAAACATCATAGAGCTTGGCTCCATCTTCTGTGCTCATTGAACACCTGGAAAACAGACAAGAGACAGGGTTGCACTTCCAGAGCCATCCACCTCAGATGCAAACAGCATCAAATTCACTGATGCTGTCTGAATGGGCCTGTCCATATAGCCAGCAGTAGATCACCGATTGCATCAGGTTGGAAGGGACCCTCAAAGGTCATCTGCAGTGAGCAAGGACACCTCCAACTAGATCAGGCTGCTCAGGGCCACAATGAGCCACATGAGCTTTTATCATTCAGATAAAAACCTGCTGTAAAAGCACTGCCTGGTACCTAAAGGTTGCAACCAGCAAGTAAACACCCTGAAGTGAGTAATATGCAGGGTGCTGGACAAGATCTGTCTGCTGCAAAGGCTCCATTTGTTATTCACATTGCTGCTGGAACCCTAAAGGCAAGTTGGGTCCACTTGTTTCACACCCACCCAAAGAGAGTTCTGGTAAGATTTCAATGATTCCTTAGGGGAAACTTTGAAAATCAGAGCATCATAGAATGGTAAGGTTGGAAGGGACCTCAAAGATCAGCCAGTTCCAACTCCCTGACATAGGCAGGGACACCTCCCACTAGCACAGGTCACTCAAGGCCTCATCCAGCCTGGCCTTGAACACCTCCAGGGAGGGAGCAGCCACAACCTCCCTGGGCAACCTGTGCCAGTGTCTCACCACCATCACTGTAAAGAACTTCCTCCTAACATCCAGTCTGAATCTCCTCTCTGCCAGTTCAAACCCATTCCCCTTGTCCTGGCATTGCAAGCCCTTGTAAATAGTCCCTCCCCAGCCTTCCTGTTGCCCCCTTCAGATACTGGAAGGTTACTCCTGGAAGCCTTCTCTTCTCCAGGCTACAGACCCCCAACTCTTTCAGCCTATCCTCACAACAGAGCTGCTGCAGCCCTGTGAGCATCTTCGTGGCCTCCACTGGACCCACTCCAACAGTTCCATGTCCTTCCTGTGCTGGGGGCTCCAGAACTGCACACAGCACTCCATGTCACCTCATCTTCCATAGCTGTGCATCAGCTGCTAACAGACACCAAGCAGCAAGGTTTTAAACTGCACCAGTAACTGCAGGCAATACAGAGAGAGAAGTGCAGCTATTTTTCACTCCCAGTTTAGCACACTGCAGTAAGAGCTTTCCAGAGTGGGTTAACTCAATGCTGTAACACTCACAAGCACAGATACAGAATCACAGAAACAGTCAGGATGGAAAAGCCTCTCAGGATGACCAAATCAAATTGATATCCCTGCTCTACAAGGTGCACCCTAAACCATAGCCCCAAGCATCACAGCCAAATGACTTTTAAACACATCCAGGGTTGGTGACTCCATTACCTCCCTGGGCAGCACATTCCAGTGCCTGACTACTCTTGCTGGGAAAACATTTTTCCTGATATCCAGTCTAAACATTCCCAGTCACAGTTTGAGGCCATTGCCTCTTGTTCTATCCCTAATTACCTGTGAGAAGAGATCAGCACCAACCTCTCCACAACCTCCTTTCAGGTAGCTGTAGACAGCCATGAGGTCTCCCCTCAGCCTCCTCTTTTTCAAACTAACCAACCCCAGCTCCTTCAGTCACTCTTCATCAGATATAGTCTCCAGGCCCTTCACAGCTTCCTTGCCCTCCTCTGCATCCAACCAATCTTCCCTTATAGCTCTTGCCTTGCCTGTTTCTCTTAAATGACTCAGTTGGCTGCAGGATTGTGGCTTTGTTTCTGTTTGGGGTGTTTTTTTTTTTCCCCCTGAAAACATCAATGTCAACACTCAGTTTACAACACAGATGGGTTATTCCCCAGTTGCCAGCCCCAGAAGCCTCTTGGCCTCCACTGGTTCCTTCCTGCATCAGTAAAAAAAAGTTTGTTGGACAAGACAGGCTCAGTAAAAGGGAATGCAGAGAATTCACTGGGGTTTAGCTCACAGCTAACTGCCAGACATGCACAAGGAACAGAATCAGATCCTCCTGCTGGCTTTCCAAAAAAGAAACTCACCCAGCACATTTTTCAATCTCTTCCTAGAAGTGGGACTTTGGATTATGTCTGCATTAGAGAAAATATTCCCAATATAGCTGCAAATAGCAGTGAGAAAATAAAGCTGTTCAGCCTTGGGCTGCTCTGGTGAGGCCACACCTTGAGTATTGTGTTCAGGTTTGGGTACCTCAATACAAGAGGGATGTGGAGGTGCTGGAGCCAGTGCAGAGGAGGGCAAAGAAGCTGGGGAAGGGTCTAGAGGACAAATCTGATGGGGATTAACTCAAGGAACTGGTTAGTTTGGGAAAGAGGAAGCTGAGGGGAGACCTCATGGCTGTCTACAGCTACCTGAAAGGATGCTGTGGAGAGGTTGGTGCTGGTTTTTTCTCACAGGTAAACAGTGATAGAACAAGAGGCAATGGCCTCAAGCTGCCACTGGGGATGTTTAGACTGGATATTAGGAAAAACGTTTTCCCAGCAAGAGTGGTAAGGCACTGGAATGTGCTGCCCAGGGAGGTAGTGGAGTCACCAACCCTGCATGTGTTTAGAAGTCATTTGGCTGTGGTGCTTGGGGAGATGGTTTAGGGTGACCCTTGTAGAGCAGGGATATTGATTGGACTTGGTGATCCTGAGGGGCTTTGCCAACCTGATTGTTTCTGTGTGATTTATCTTTGGTAAATTCTACTAGCCTCCAAGTTTCTACACTTTCCCAGACCTTTAAGGTAAGAACTTCCCCTACATCTCAGCAAAATTAGGCTCTGCTGCTGGGAAAAGGTCTGGAAGAGCAATCTGCCTTAAGCAGCTCCTTCGGCAGAGTTCTCTTTTGAGAGAGTGAGCCTCTCCTTTGGCAGAGGAGAAGCACAGTTTGAAGACCAACATGGTTTGGTTCTGGAGCACTGATAGAAATGTTCACCTTCCAGCCAGCAGCTTCTCCAGAGGGTGACCAACCAATCTCAGTGTTTTCAGGGAAAGATGCACCCTCACTCTACACCCAAAGGTAATGTGAGCTGGTCACATCAGCCTGTGAGTGAGGTTCAACCTGTTTCCAGTTCTCCCACAACAGAACAGGATTTGGAAAGCCAAGCAGGACACTCTTCTACAGCAAGAAGTACCTGGCTCCATTGGAAAGCTTGAGGATGACCTGGTTCTTCAAATCATAGACCTTGCCCAGCCAGCAGTCATAGGCTATGTAGTCACCATACATGAAAGGCTAAGGAAACAGGAAAGAAAACCTTGTAAATATCAACCCCTGTACTTTGAGAGCCATGGAGGAAGTTCTCACATGATGCAGACTAAAGAGCAGTCTCAAAGGGCCTTGACAGCAACTGCTGAGCTCACTGTAAACAGGAATAAAAGAACACTGAATGAAGACTGCTTGACAGGCAGCCCATGGCCTGCATTCTCCAGTCACACAGCTCAGGCTTTCTCTGGGACTTTTTTCCTCAGATCTTCAAATGTCCTGCCCTGTTCAGGAGCTGCTCTGATAAAAGCAGAGGCATACTCACACTTGTCTTCAGTTCATACCAACCATTAATTTTCAACACAGAGACTAATCCTGCATCCCAGAGAAGCTTGTATCTTGCTGCCTTTCCACAGGCTGTTTCCTGAGAGGGATGGGTTGTGACTTTTTTTCTCTTCACTCCCAAATGATCTTTTTCCTCAGAGGAAAAAGAACAATGAAATCCTATTCCCTGGTGGTCTCTGGAAATCACTCACCCACTCAAACTGGGAGAGCCAGAGGTGTTTCAGATTGCTCCAGCTCAACAGAAAGATGTTCAACTCATCTCAGCACTTGCACAGCCTGTGGAAGCAGCTCCATCACTCTGTGCCACAGCCACTGGGCTGCCCCGGCCAGGTTGCCTCACCAGCCCATCTCAGCACAGAAGTTCTCACACTGTCATCTCAACCTAACCTTTCAAGTCAGTTTGGACTCAGCAGTGTGATCAGGAACACAGAACAGATGGGGAGATGAGGCAATGCTACATCATCCTCTCCCAGGGAGGATGCTTGTGGTGAGTTTAAAATAAGCCCAAACTGCAGATGCATCTAGCACAGCATGGATGCTCCCCCTGCACCTGGCACCTGAAATACAGCAGCACCCTCCAAACCACCAAGCCCTGGCTCCCATATGTGATTTGGCTGCATCCTCACCCAGATATGTTGCAGGTCTTTGCTGTTGACAGGGTAGAGGATGCAGTTGGTTCCTACCAGCTTCACAGCACACTCTATGTTGACATCAATTACAGTTCCACACTGGCTGTCCTGAAAAGGCAAAAGAGAAGAGGGGGTTGTTAGCACATTTGTGTGCTCTGTGTATGAACTGCATGTGTAGAGAAACTTTCAAGATTAATTCCCCCCCCCCATTACCCTTCAGACCCTTGTTCTGAAGGGGCATTTGACATGCCCTTAAGACAACAAAGGAGGTGAGATCACTATTAAAGACCTGGAGTGTCTTCTCCCCAGTCAAAATCTGCTGCTAAAGCAGCAGCCTAGAGACTCCAGAACCTGGTCAAAGCAGACTACTGTCAGGTGTTTAGAATTTCTTTCCTTTAAAACTTGCCTCCTTGTGCACACCTCTGCAAACCTCCAGGACCATCCTGCAGGTACTGCCTTGAGTCACCAAAGGCAGATCCTCAACCCCAGAACAAAAGACCTCTGCAAACCTCCAGGACCATCCTGCAGGTACTGCCTTGAGTCACCAAGGGCAGATCCCCACCCCAGAACAAAAGACCTCTGCAAACCTTCAGGACCATACTGCAGGTACTGCCTTGAGTCACCAAAGGCAGATCCTCAACCCCAGAACAAAAGACCTCTGCAAACCTCCAGGACCATCCTGCAGGTACTGCCTTGAGTCAACAAGGGCAGATCCTCAACCCCATAACAAAAGACCTCTGAAAACCTCCAGGACCATCCTGCAGNCAAACCTCCAGGACCATACTGCAGGTACTGCCTTGAGTCACCAAAGGCAGATCCTCAACCCCAGAACAAAAGACCTCTGCAAACCTCCAGGACCATCCTGCAGGTACTGCCTTGAGTCACCAAAGGCAGATCCTCAAACCCATAACAAAGAAGCTCTTAGAAGCTGACTGTGACTTCTCACCTACTGCTTGATTTTGCAGGACATTAGCAACAGTCTTCACTTGCTGCCACACAGAAAAATCTGTCACTTCTAGTCAGATTTGAAGGTTTCAAGCCAAAATAATTTACAGTTAGTCCAATTATGAGATGGTTGTCATTATCTCCCTCACTTTTTAGCAAAGTTCCAATCTCTTTTTTTTTTTTTAATTGTCCCCAGGAAAACAGCTCACACTGTCAAGAGCCTTCTGGGGCCAGTTTGGCAGGGAGCACACAATATGCATGTTGCTCACACATATGGTGGAGGCCTGCAAGGAAGGGCTGCTAACCCAAACACTGTCAAATGTGACAGCTGCCCTGGCCTCCTGACAGCTGGGACAATCAATACTCTGCTTTATTAAAGACCACAAGTCCATTAGAAAAGCTGACTGAGGGCCAGCATGACAAATGCCCTGGTATCAGCAACTTCTCAAGCTGTCCTTATCTCAAACATCAAGGTCTCCGCTCCAGCAGGACTTGAGCACAACACTTAAAGGGTTTCTACCCTCTGAGAAGTGGATTTGTTTGCTCAGTCCACTTACAAAGACTCCTTTTGACCATGTTAAATATTTATTCAAGGCTTATGCTCAGCCCTGGGCAGCCCTTTGGGGAGTTGAGAGGTTTGCTGGTGCTCAACTCATCCAATCTGCTCTTGGGGACTGGATGTTAGAGCAAAGGATCTCTGCAGGCCCCCACAGTCCAGGATAATTCCTGGACAGCTTGCTCAGCCCGTTTGCTTGGCTTGCTTTCCACCCGCCTGCTGCAAGTCCTCTTCCAGTTCTGGCAGGGAGGTTGGAGGCAATGAACTCCAGAGGTCCCTTCCAACCCCTACCATTCTGGGATTCCTCACATCACACAAACACTGTGCTCTGCAGGCCCCCATCTCTCAAGCAGGCAGTGATGAGGAATCTGGGTCCTGCTCCACGTACTGCCCGTGCAGAGCGGTGTCAGCATGGCCAGGAGAGCTGAAAAGCACAAAGCAGCAGGGGGCTCCACGGGGTCCAGAGAGAACCATAGAATGCACCGAGCTGGAAGGGACCTCTAGAGGCCATCTAGTCCAACCCCTCTGCAGTGAGCAGAGACATCCCCGACTAGATCAGGTTGCTCAGAGCCCCATCAAACCTGACTTAAATGTCTCCAGCCATGGGGAAGCAACCACTTTCCTGGGAAATCTGTTCCAGTGTTCCCTCATGGCAAAGAGCTTTTTCCTAATATCCAACCTAAACCTACCCTGCTCCAGTTTTAAACCATTGCCTCTTGTCCCAAGTGCTACAAGCCCTTGGAAACAGCCCCTGTAGGCCCCTTTCAGGTATAGGAAGGTCACTACTGGATCTCCTTGGAGCCTTCTCTTCTCCAAGCTGAACCACCCCAACTCTCAGCCTGTCCTTACAGCAGAGGTGCTGCAGCCCTCAGATCATTTTTGTGGCCTCCTCTGGATCCTCTCCATATATATACAACACTTCCATTTTGTTCTAGAAGGGTTGGGAAGCAAAAAGAGCTTTTCCCAGCTCCATCGTGCAGAGAGCAGCTGAGGCAGCTTACACAGCAGCTAAGGTAGCTTACAGGCTGCCAGGAAGGAGGCCAGCAGAGCTGTGCTGGATCCCTCACCTGAGAAGGGTTTGCCAGAACTACACCAGCTCCACAACAGCTGATGCCAGCATGACTCAAGCCATCAGATGTGCAAGACCCACTCAGAAGTGGCACCTGCTCAACAAACCCACAGCTCAGCAGGTCAGAGCACAGCCACTGACCCTGTTTCTCCTCCAAATTAAGCTAAATTAAGCATGCCCAGTCCCTCCTCTGTCCATGCTTTGCAGCTCTGGGCCTGGGTTTTAGATTGCTTAGTAGGCAGAACCAAAACACCCTCAAGAAACAAACTCCTTGCCCTACACTGAGCATTTCAGCATTATTTTTTCCTTTATCAGCAGCCAGCAGGACAGCAGCTCTGAGACATGATCTGATCCAACACCTGTGGGTTCTGTGGATCCTGTCTCTGGTCCTAAACCCTCTCTTCTATCAATGAGGAAAGAATAACAAATAATAAACCCAGGTCTGCGATGGCTGATGTATACCAACAACCCCTGCTCATTCTCTAGATGATGGTTTCCCCATGGAGAGGGTGCCTGCAGCACCCTACAAGCCTGAGTCCCATCCAACACAGCTGGGTGCAAGCAGGCATGGGCAGGAGCACCACCTTGAGTTCAGCTTTGTTCTTCACCCAGCTGCTAAATAAACACTTAAGCACAGAGCATCACCTGTGGTTAAGAAAGCAGAGATGAAGGTTGTGAGCAGCCCCAGAAGCTACAGGGCTGTTGAGCCACAGCCCTTCTCCCTCATCTGCCACCAAACCTCTGCTTAATATGAGTTTATTTGGTTGTTACATGAAACATTAGCCTGCCACAGGGGAGGCAGATTTGCAGGGGTTCTGCTGAATCACTCCATGAGGTTACAGCAGGCTCAGCAGAGCACTCCTAGAGCGGGAAGTCGCCAACTTGTCTCTGGTCTGCCAGGGCACAGCTCCTCAGCAGCCTGCTCAAAACACAACTCCCCTGATCATTAGATGCTCTTACTAAAGAAAGGGCCAGATGACACGAGTTGGCAGTCCACAGTTCTGTTACAGAAATCAATTTCCATCAAGCCCAAGAGCAGAACTAGAGAAGGGAAGTGACTGATCTTCATTAGAAGAGCTGAGGGATTCGAGTCCCACTCACACCACAGTGAAGTACCCATTCTAGACCTTTTTCCTGCTGCTTCTGCTACCCTGCTCAGTATGTTCACACAGGAGACACTGGGTATTTAGGCAGTGAATGGATTGAGAAGCAACTCTTCTCCTTCCTCATCAGAGCCAAGGTTTGAAGGTAGACCAAACTCCCCTCAGAGAACAGCAGCTCAGCAAGCACAGGCTTGTGTCCTCTACCCTCCACCTCTCATTCATAGAATAGTAAGGTTGGAAGGGACCTCAAGGATCATCTAGTTCCAACCCCCTGCCATAGGCAGGGACACCTCCCACTAGCACAGCTCACTCAAGGCCTCATCCAACCTGGCCTTAAACACCTCCAGGCAGGGAGCAGCCACAACCTCCCTGGGCAACCTGTGCCAGTGTCTCACCACCCTCACTGCAAACAATTTCCTCCTAACATCCAGTCTAAATCTCTCCCCTCTGTCAGTTCAAACCCATTGCCCCTTGTCCTGACATTGCAAGACCTTGTCAATAGTCCCTCCCCAGCCTTCCTGTAGCCCCCTTCAGATCCTGGAAGGCTACTCTAAGGTCTCCTCAAAGCCTTCTCTTCTCCAGGTTGCAGAGCCCCAACTCTCTCAGCCTGTCCTCAGAGCAGAGCTGCTGCAGCCCTCTGAGCATCCTCATGGCCTCCTCTGGACCTGCTCCAACAGTTCCATGTCCTTCCTGTGCTGAGGGTTCCAGAACTGTACACAGGACTGCAGGTGGGGTCTGAGGAGAGCAGAGTAAAGGGGCAGAATCCCCTCCCTTGCCCTGCTGGCCACACTTCTCTTGATGTAGCCCAAACAGATTTCCTAATAAAGACATCTTTCCTAATATGTTCCTAATAAAGACATGTCTTTCCTAATAAAGGCATCTCTACACCACCCTCTTATTCCTTTAAGAACCAGCCCAGCACCCTTTGAAGCAACAAAAATGCAGGTGTTTGATGGATTGCAGCTCTGCTACTAATCTTTCCCTTAAATTAGCATCTCCACCTGGAAAAATGAACTCTGCCACTTTGACTGCCTCTCATCCAGCTGGCTTAAGCTTCCAGGCCCAAGTGCACTCAGAAAATGATCTCATTTTCTGCATTACCCCCTGAAGCAGTCTTTCCCCACACGCAGTGTTCGATGAGAAGCACATGAATTTGAGTCAGCTCTCTTCTCTTGAGGAACAGAGAGGGTTGAGTCCTTCTCCTTCAAGGTTAAAAACAAGCCCTAGGAGAGTGTGGTGAATACAGAATAAGTACCACATTGTGCATTTGCCAGGCCAACTGGTGCAGGGCAGCTATCCCACATCCTGAATTTGGCAGGTTGACACTTGCAGATTTTCTATTTTAAATGCTCTTGTAATTTTTGGAATCTGATTAACAAGCAAAGGTTTTCTTTGTGTGTGTGTGTGTGTGTTATTGCTTTCATTTACTGCTGACATTTAAATCCTACTTGAGGGGAAGGTGAAGGATAACATCTTCAGATTTGTTATGCTTCTGTATAGAGATCAGATTAAATTATATCCTCAGCATTCCACCAATTTAAAAACAAGCAAACAAACCAAGCTCCCAGCTCACTGGTACAAATGGTCAAGCACAAGGCAGTGTTAAAACAGGCAGACAGTAAATGAGTGTGCAGGCCAACTGCTGGGTAATCTATCTACTGCTACACATGCAGCAAGCCAGGGAAGCCAATTTCTGTTCAGATGAGTATGGAAATTGCAAACAAAAGCAGCACATCCATGATTGCCAAGATGAGAACAACTTGCTGTCCTGAAAGCTTAGAAAACCTTTAAGAAGCACTGGAGGACAAGTAGTTGAGAGGTAGGATGCAAAGCATCCCTCTGAGCCAGGAGGATCAACTACAGAGCCCAGCTGTGCCAGGCAGAGCAGCATGGGCAACTGATAGTTCCATTTGCTAGCTGCTCATTGGTGTGGATTGAAACACTTCCAGAAGGCTTCAGTTTCAGTAAGAGATGTTGACTCCTCATTTCCATTTCAAACAACTGAGTTTCTTAAAAGAAATATTCTGGTGGAGTAGTTTTCCAATCACCCTTCAAGTTTTTTTTTCCTCCTCTTTGGAACATTCTGTGCATAAAAGGGGTGAGGTTGCCTTTTTTTTTTTAATTGATAAAAGAGGTTTGATTAAAAAAAAACCAAACAAACAAACAGAAAAACAACAAACCACCCAGGTCAGGGAATGGTTCTGCTCATCCCTGCAGCAGGCTGCACACCATGTGGTGGCAACTGCAGCAGTGTGTGGCCAGCTGCCTGCTTCATCACAACCTTGGTAGCCGCATTGCTGGAAGCAAGTCAAGTGAAGATACAGGCGTGCACATGGCAGGCCAGATGGCTCAGGGTTAGAGGTTAGGCATCAGCAACAGCAAGAAATTACCAGCCTAGCTAAGCTCCTAAAGAGACTACATTTCAGCCTGTAATCTGCACTGAGCAACGTTCCCAGTATTTCCTACACAAGCACCAAATCCTCACATCTCTGGGAAGCACAAATGCTGCACAACAACAAGTAGGACCAGGATCCAGCAGCAGAAAGGTTAAAGGTTGAGAGAGCTGAGGCAGTTCAGCCTGGAGAAGACAAGGTTCTGGGGAGATCTTATAGCAGCCTTCCAGTACCTGAAAGGAGCTACAAGAAAGCTGGGAGGGACATTTTACAAAGGTTTGTTAAGATACAATGAGAGGGAACGGACTGAAGCTTGTGAAGGGCAGATTTAGACTGGAGATGAGGAAGAAATCCTTTCCAGTGAGGGTGGTGAGACACTGGAACAGGTTGTCCAGAGCTTTTGTGGATGCCCCCTCCCTAGAGGTGTTCAAGGTCAGGTTGGATAAGGCCTTGGGCAACCTGGTCTAGTGGAAGGCGTCCCCCTGCCAATGCTCCCTGGAACATTTGAACTGGATGACCTTCAAGGTCCCTTCCAACCCAAACCATCCTATGAGTCTGCAAAGACTGCAGGTTGCTGATTAGGACCCAGTTTGCTTGCTGTTGACCTGGCTGTTGATACTTCAGCAGTGCTGGGATTTGCTGTATTTCTGGCATAAACTGCCTGAGATAGTGCTCTCTGTAGGTTGGGAGAGGTCCCCTGAAAATATTTCCTTCACATTATTTAGCACAGCACACCAAAAAGGCATGCAGCAACGTGATCTACCTTCACTTCAATTTCCCTGTTAGGCCCAGGAGAGCACATCCACATTCCCCACATCTCAGAACAGATTTGATTTGCAACTTAAAAGATGGCAGGACAGACCAGCTTCTTGTCTCATTACCTGACATTATCAGGCTTGCTTGCTCAGAAGACCTTTGCAGATATGAAACAGTAGAGAGGCAGCCTTATCAGCATTTGATTTTCAAAGGATGCAGCTAGATCTATCAAACCCTAAAAATAGCTCATGCTCAAAGCATTACTGCTCAGCTCCATTCAGGCAATTTGGCAAGTCTCAGAAATCTATGCAGCAGTAACACAATCAAAAAGGGACAAAGGAAAACAAAAAAATAAAAGGCACTTACACTGGAGCTCATGTGTCTGACCACATCTCGAGGGACCACAGAGCGATCTTCAAGTTTCAGCTAAGGAAGAGAGAGAGAGAGACAGACTAAATTTAGTGATCTCAGATAATGCTCAGGCAGAAGTAACACAGCAAATACAAATGCACAGCATCCCAATCTTCCAGAGTGAGAAGATTTTCAGCAGAGGATGCTGAGGCACTTCCACAAGCAGAGTTAATTTCCTCAGCGGGTTCGCAAAATCCAGTTGACAGATCTGAACCAAAGCAATTGGATGACCCATCTGTGACTGTGCTCTAAAGTCAGCAGACATCAAAGAGGGTGCAGACATAGAGTCCTTCACCACTCCAAGCCTCTTCCTTCTCTTCCTCCATCTGCACCACACACCATTTCCTATCTACATCCAGTCTATGTAGCAGAGAAGAGAGAAGACAGAGGCAGCAGCTTGTGGCACCACAGCTCCGTGTCTCATCCTGCACACTTTTCACTCCAGATATCCCCAAATAGCTGTGGAAATCCTCTTTGGCCTGGAACATTTTAAGCAAAGCACTGTACAGCAGGAAGTCTGAGTGGGTGGGGGAACTGGTGCCCAATTTGCTGCAGCAAGAGGGGAAAAAAGGAAATGAAGTGGCTATTGCTGCACTCAGTAGCCCTCAGGTCCATGCAGGCATCAAAAAACATCAATAAGAATATGGACAAAGTCAAAGCTCTGCCCATGTTCCAGTTCCTGTTTGTTGGCAATGAGCTTGTGCTGGCAGCATCAGATGGAGCTGGACCATCGCTACATGTTCTACATCAGTTCACAGAGTTCACCAGGACTACATGTTCTACATCAGTTCACAGAGTTGTGGGCACCAGGAGCCACTGGTGGACCAGGGAGGTAGCACCTGATCAATCTCCAGGTCAGCTAATCAAGGGATGTCCTTCATCAAGCTGTGTTGGTGACCTCAAGACTGCTTGCAGGCTACTTCATGAAGTGTTATTGGCAAGCTCAAAACCCTAAAGCACAGCTGCCAAATATCCCAACCCCAAAATGCTACAGGAGGGATCACGTCCCAAGCAGACCCACGAGGAGGCCACCAGACTGAACTCCAACGTCAGATTTGCTCAGCCTCAGCAGAAAGAAACCTGAACTGAGTGAACAGGGAGAAGGCTCAGCTGTATTTCTGGTCAGGAACACATTTGGTACATCCCTGAGCCCTGCAAACACTACTTACACACTACTTGTGAGCACAGCATCAGGGGCAGAGCCTCTTCCACATCTCACTTTCAGCATCTCCCTCTCCACGACTGTTGCCTTCATTGCTTTTCCCTGTCAATGCCAGCCTCAAATCCAGGCTGCTTTATCAGCATTTCATCCTCACCCAGCACCCTGGTTTCCAGCTCTCTTCACTAAATTAGCCATAAATCTATAGTCCAAGGACAGGACCTGGACTCAAACCCAAGTACCTGAGCATTCATTGCCCTCCTGATGGTGTGTTTCAGTAAGAGAGGAAAGGAGCCAGCCAGCACCTTTCAGACCCAGCTTCTGCAGACACAGCTCCACCAGAGTGGGAAGCCTGAAGCCTCTCACAGCCTATCTCCAGATTATGGAATTGTTTTCATCTCCTCCCACATCCCACTGGGGTACACAGACAGACATCAGTTTTCACACAGCTTTCCCCAATTCCTTTGCTAAAAGCAGCAGTGCACAGACAGCCTCTTGGCATCCAGAACCGGGCAGCAGCCTTCACATTGCACTAAGTGCTCACCCGTGAGCAGCAGTTGGGGTATTTTAACTGGAGTTCTCTTGCTGCAGAGCTCCAAGTGTATGCTGATAGCTTCCTTTCACTGTGCATTAGGCCAATTCAATCTGACACACAGTGTTTAAATTGCTGCATTATGTTTCACCACACCGCTCCAGTCTGCACGAAATTGTATCTGAAGGAGCCAGATGGCCAAGGTGGTCCAATGCTACCTGGCAACAGCAATATTTTTGTCTAAGTCAGCTCTGATAAATCATAAAAGTTGCCAATGAGTAGTTCTCCCATTTTGTGATCCTTCCTGAGTAATATAAGCACAAAAATTATGTAGTCGTCGTCATCGTCCTCTGCCCTGCCCCCCAAGGAAGGAATAAAGCTTTCTTTGCAGGGGGATTCCATAGAATCATAGAATGGGAAGGTTGGAAGGGACCTCAAGGATCAGCCAGTTCCAGCCCCTTGCCATAGGCAGGGACACCTCCCACTAGCACAGGTCATTCAAGCCCTCCCCCACCCTGGCCTTGAACCCCTCCAGGGAGGGAGCAGCCACAACCTCCCTGGGCAACCTGTGCCAGTGTCTCACCACCCTCACTGCAAACAACTTCCTCCTAACATCCACTTTCAATCTCCCCTCTGCCAGTTCAAACCCATTCCCCTTGTCCTGGCATTGCAAGCCCTTGTCAATAGTCCCTCCCCAGCTTTCCTGTAGCCCACTTCAGATACTGGAAGGCTACTATCAGGTCCCCTCAAAGCCTTCTCTTCTCCAGGCTGCAGAGTCCCAACACTCTCAGCCTGTCCTCAGAGTAGAGCTGCTCTGAGCATCTTCGTGGCCTCCTCTGGACCCATTCCAACACTTTCATGTCCTTCCTGTGCTGAGAGCTCCAGAACTGTACACAGGACTTCAGCTGGGGTCTGAGGAGAGCAGAGCAAAGGGGTAGAATCCCCTCCCTTGCCCTGCAGCCCAGGACTCAGTTGGTTGGAATTCCTATTTTCAGATAATTTGATTTTTTTTTTTTTTTAAGGTAGCAGTACAACTACTTCCAGCTCCATGTGTCAGACCCACCTGTCCCTGTTGCTAGGATAAGCAAGCAAAAGAGTAAGCAGAATGCCAGCACCAACAATAAATACTTAGCAGGTCTGTCGCCACACAAAAGACTGTCAAAGCCCAGAAGAAGTCTGACCAGAGGAAGTCAGAACTGCTGTTGATGAACACAGGACAGCTCAGTCATTCCTTCTCCTCTCTGTTATACCCAGAATGATGTCACCAGCAGCAGGTCAGCCTCTTCCCTGAGCAGGGAGGGATCTCGACACTAGAAAAGCCCTTTTAAAACAGGCACTTAGAGTTCAGCTGCCTGCAGACTGTCCTGCTGCCACACCTCACTGCAAGTGTGCAATGTCATCACAGAAGATGATAAAAAACTGACACCCTGCACCAAAGGACCCAAAAACAGAAGCTAAGGACAAGCTTAAACACAGAGGGAACTATAGGCTGAATGCAGACGTTGGCTGTTGGAGTCCTGTGTGCAGTTCTGGAGCCCCCAGCA
>VWZE01022478.1:0-114166 GCA_013396675.1 Eubucco bourcierii
GTCTCTTCCAACCCTAGTGATACTGTGATACTGTGATCCCACTGTCTATATCATTGATGAGGATATTAAACA
This sequence comes from Eubucco bourcierii, assembly GCA_013396675.1. NCBI lineage: Eukaryota > Metazoa > Chordata > Aves > Piciformes > Ramphastidae > Eubucco > Eubucco bourcierii. The sequence continues at coordinate 73 of VWZE01022478.1, forward strand.
GCATTGGTCCCAGTACAGGCACCTGAAGGACACCACTTATCACCCATTTACACATGGGCATGGAGTCATTGACCTCTACCTTGTGTATGCAACTATCTAGCCAATTCCTTATCCATCAAACAGTTCACCCATCAAATCCATATCTCTTCAACTTAGAGAGAAGGATGTTGTGAGGGACTGTGGCCTTGCAGAAGTCTAGATAGACTACATTTGTTGTCCTTCCCTTGCCCATTGACATACTGACTCCATTGTAGAAAGTCCTAGATTGGTTAGGCAGGACTTGCCCTTGGTAAATCTGTGCTGGATGTCTCAAATCACCTCCCTGTCCTCCACGTACCTTAACAGAGCTTCTAGGAAGGTAGCATAAGGCACATGCTTGTAGGCATCTGTTTGTCACTGCAAACAAATCCCACCTGCAGATGGTCACCTCCCCTTTGTTGGGTACACACTAGCTGAGAGCTAAACAGGACAAAAGATAAGGGGAAAGAACTGCCAGCGAGGGAAAAAACCATCATCACAGCTTCCCTTTATACGTGTCATCCAAGATAAAGAGGTAGCTATGTAGATCAGAAAGCTAGTTTATTAAAAACAGAAGGACTTACCAGGGTGAGAAAAAGTCTCAAGAGCAGCTGCCTGTAACCAGTGAGAGAATGAATAACGCGTGGCTAGGCAGTTCTATTCCTCTATAAATATGTGCTGCTTATCACAATAAATGGGCGATCTTGGATGTATCATATTGATATCAGTGGTCCTCTCATCTCGCGTCATCCTCTACCCACATCCCTAGCGGCCCCGGGCAGGCGTGCAACTCTGCATCATCCCTTCATGCCTAAACATTGTCTATATATTTTTCCTCATCAGAATGATCAGTTTTATCATCTCAGAAACAGATTTCTTCCTGGGGGTTCTAGAGTATAAAGCTGAGCAAAACATTTCACCTAGGAGTAGGACACATAAATATCTTTAAGGACTTGGTCTTGAAGATCAGTATCAAACTTGGCTGCAGGGAGGGGAATTACACTTGAAGCTTTGGTTTCAGATAAAATTAATACACTTTCATGTAAATTAGCATATAACAGATCCAGAAGATATCGTATTTGGGGAACAAAAGTGACAGGTATACATCAGCAGCTGTCACACAGTATTATATTCAAACTCCCTTCCCCATGCCCTTGCTCTGAAGAGCAACTCCATTCATGAAGAGCTGCCTGAAAATGCATCTCCTGAGCATAACAAGCAGATACATAAAAAATCAGCCTCAGTGGATATTATTTTCCTTGTTGGTGCTTTTGTTAGTGAAAATTTCCAGCTTTTAAATTCTGTGCAGACTTGGTGACCTGGAGGCAGAGAAGAGATGGTAATGGAGTAGGTCAACTTTTCTGTTTGTTGCGTTAAGAAAAAGTTCTCCTGCTTGTTGAACAGATGAATCCTGGTTGCCTGTGGTTTTTTTTATCTTGCGGCTGATTGCAAAGTCTGATTAAAGCTTCTCCCAGGGAAGGGGCACTTAGAAAAGCTCTCTCCAGGGTGGGTTCACTAATACATGGCCTTGTGCTTCAGCCTTTTCTTCAGTCAGGGCGCTTCAAGAGTCTCCAATCTAGCTAGGTGCCTGTTTCTACAAAACTCACAACAACATAATCACCTTCGAATTAATTTAGTTCATCTTTAATTTATTTAACAAATTCAGAAACTATTGCTGCCAACAGAGAAGCACAGTGTTCAAGGGAAAGTACAAGGGTCTGGGCTAAAAATTACCCCAGCCTTTCTACCTTCCCTTTCTCTCACACATGCACACACATGCAAAGAAAGAAGAAAGTGTGTAAAAATGTCTTAACATAGAATCACAGAATCATAGAATGGTAAGGTTGGAAGGGACCTCAAGGATCATCTAGTTCCAACCCCCTGACATAGGCAGGGACACCTCCCACTAATACAGCTCACTCAAGGCCTCCTCCAACCTGGCCTTGAACACCTCCAGGGAGGGAGCAGCCACAACCTCCCTGGGCAACCTGTTCCAGTGCCTCACCACCCTCACTGGAAAGAACTTCCTCCTAACATCCAGTCTAAATCTCCCCTCTGCCAGTTTAAACCCATTACCCCTTGTCCTGTCATTGCAAGACCTTGTCAATAGTTCCTCCCCAGTCTTCCTGTAGGCCCCCTTCAGATACTGGAAGGCTACTCTAAGGTCTCCTCAAAGCCTTCTCTTCTCCAGGCTGAAGAGCCCCAACTCTCTCAGTCTGTCCTCATAGGAGAGCTGCTCCAGCCCTCTGACCATCCTCGTGGCCCTCCTCTGGATCTGCTCCAACACTTCCATGTCCTTCCTGTGCTGGGGGCTTCAGAATTGCACACAGTACTCCAGATGGGGTCTGAGGGCATATGTGAGGGAAGAAATGAACACTGATATGTTAGCCTTCCACTCATCCATACTCTTACACCTGAAACTGCAGCAATCCTTGAATCATACCAACCTGCAGGCTGGTGGAAATTACTTCTGTTCCTGTTTCCCACCCAGTGACTTCTTCCCCACTGTCCTTGAGCAAGGGAAGCACCTGCACTGCAAAGACCTTGATTGTAAACAATGCTGGAGCAACCTCAGCAACTACAAGCAATATAAAGCCCTCAAGGCCAGACTCACAAAGCCAAAGGACCTGCCTATCAGGAAAAATAGACTGTGACCTGGGAAAACATAAAGAGGATCCTAGAAAGCTTCATTTTGTCTTCCTTTGTTTCTTGCTGGTGTGTGTCATTGTAGCTTTGTGCATATGTAGAGAGAAGCAAAATTCATATTTTTAAACTAAATCTCTTCTTTTCTCACCATAAAAATAGGTCAAGCACAAATCTAAAGGATTTTACTTCAATACATTTTCTGCTATAAATCTAGCTGGTGTTCCACTCTTTGTTGCTGCAGTATCTACTAATATATTCAATCTCTTTATCACAAAGGATTTTGTTACATTCCCATTAGTAATTACTCAGGAGTTTTAGAGTGCTGCCTCCATCCAGTGGTGAAACAATAAAAATGCCGCTTTTCTAGAGTTTCAGCTTTTCAGGCTTTTTGCAAAACCTGAAACCCCTTATATCCTGATTTTAAATTACACAGCTAGTAACTGGACAACAATGTCAAAAGGGCATGGATGAGACCTAAAAATGTCCACTCCATCTATAACAGAAAGTGCTATCGCAAAAATGCCAACAGCAAGTGTTGCGTGGTTTAATTCTTATCTTCCTTCAGTTCTCAACTTTCACTTTGAAAGCTGATATTATGCTGCCAATATAACTGTGTCTGGAGATAAGAAGGCAGTCTCACCCATCCCTCTCTCATTCCTCCTCCAGTTTAATACAGCTACATCAACAACCTCCTCTTTGCTAATGTAAGAGAAGAGCGCTTCTGGCAGCTCACATTTTTCAATAGCAGTAGCAGCAGAACGCTGTGGAGGGTGTGAGGTTAGATGAACTAGCACAGCTTCACCAGCAGAGACTCAGTAATTAGTAAAGCTTCTGCTTCATTGCCTCTCTTATGCCATGTTCATTTTAGCTGCCACAGACAGAAAAGTACAAAATGCAGGCAGAGTCAGCTATCAGTACCCTAAGGCATGCCAGGTTTATTCCTCACTGTAGCAGCTTGTGCTTTAAGTCTTTCAGAGGATGCCCCAGCTTGACTCTTACCTTGCCCCCGAGGAACACATTCTTGTTATCCTTGTTTCTGGCATGGCCTCAGCAAACATTTGGTCCCAGATTCTTCTCACAGAGAAAAAATGATGCTGTCTCAGTAGGGAAAGAGCAATTTTATCAAAAAATTGTGTGAAAGGTTAATTCAGACAATAAATGGCTTGTGCCAGGCTCTCAGCAATGTTACATTGATCTGCTTTTGGATTTGTTTTGTTTTCCGTAATTGCTTTCAAGTATACCAAGATTTGGCTGATCTCCAGAAAGCAGAAAAACAGTGCAACTCCAATTCTAACCCATCTCCTTGGACTACCCTCAAGGCAACACTGGCACAGCTCAGCCTGGGAATCTCTCTATTCCGAGTCGCTGCTGAAGCCTGTGCAGATGCACTGCATGTTCCATGAATGCAGGAAGCTAAGGAGAACTATTAATTTTTATGGAAGGAGATTTACCTTCATTTGGAAAAGCACTACTTTATTATAAAACTAAGACTTGAACAATCTTCATTCCACATAGATGCCTTTAAAATAGAGAATGTCATTCTTCAAAAAGACAAGACTTCCTGAAATATTTTCTCCAGGTCGCTGAACCTTTCAGTATCTCTTCCTGGCCAACTGTACACCTGCATACACCACCTCCTAGTCTTTGGGTCCATTGTCTTAGCTGCCTCTGACAGACAGCAGGGGCAAGAGGATTTCAGCATACCTTAAAAAATAGGTGAGGGCATCTGAGAGCAGTGTCCCTGCTCAGGAGAAGTTACAGAAGTCCAGCAACAGCAGTACTGCTGCAAACCCACCCCTAAATAGGCGCTCCTACCCCTACTGCTATTTAAACGGCTCCTACATGAACCACACTGCCTGAAAGTATGTTTCTTTTTCCACTAAAAGACAATCATAAAGGAGGCAAAATTACTAAACTTGCCATTCAGGGAAAAAAGCATGGTGCCAAAGTGTTTTGGAGCACTCCAAATTCCTTCTTTCCCTGACTCAAAAATCTTCTGGCCCCATCAGCCTGCAATGATGTCGTGGTAGGCCTAAGCAGGCCAAATCGGGCTTGTACATGTCCTGGCTTGCCCAGGCACGTTTTTCTGCTCTCCTTCCTTCTGTTTTGGGGAGAGCAACTGAGGGAAAAGGACAAAGAAACTGGAGCCACTAAGTCTGGGGTCTGTGGCCTGCCCAGCAACTGCAGTAAACAAGGTGCACACAGTTGCCTTGTGCAAGGACCGTGTTCTGCCCAAAAAAAGGGTAAAGCAAGCCTATGGCTTCACCCAATATGGTCAAATCTTGGATAACTGCCATTTGATTTGCTATCCTGTGGCCAAAGGCCCATTAGTCTCGGGCTGTATTGGATAAAAAGGAGATGAGCAGGGAGCACTCCATGCACTTTGCCATTACAAGGTGTGTCTGCTATTGCAGCAGGGCCTGCTGCCTCATTGATCCTGAGCTGAGGCTTTGATACCTGTCACACGTTCGACCTGCATAACCGGCATGACANAGCCTGCATAGCTGGCGTGACACCGTGCCCAGACTGCACACCGCAAGACATCTGCCTGCACCTGAAAGCCTTCTGCCCAGACAGAAGCCCTGCAGATAACACAAATCATCCAGAAAGCGAGGAACAGGTCAGAGATCGTCTGTCTCCTTTCTCCAGTGCCCAGAAGCCTGGGGAAACTCTAAAGCTTCTAACAGCTAATGACAGCAACCCCGCCATGAGCTTTAGGTACTGTCAGATAATATTTTTGTGAGTAAATACCAAAAGCCTCTAATAACCGTTAATTGCCTTCTGCCATAAGCAGAAAGTTGCTCCTTGCATCCATCTAGTGAGCAAGCGGTGTACTGACCGCAAGTGGTACACTGACCACAAAGCTTCCTCTTCCAGTTTAGTCGAGTTCAATTAATATATTGTGAAGGTTTGGGAGTTACCTGCCACAAACACTTTGTAAAATGACCCAGATTAGAACTCAGTCGGCTGGAAGTTAAGGAATGAAGCTCTATTTACAGCTCAGCACAATGTACAAGCAGATATATACACTATATACAGGAATAGTTACAGAAATATACAAGTAAAAGGTAATACAGCAACACAACTCCCCTCCCAGAAATCAGAGACCCCAGGAGGGGCTCCCAACCACCCTTCCACCTTCTCCCCACCCCTGTACCTTACCCCAAGGTTTGCCTTACGTGCAAGGTAAATTAGGAGGATCGGCCAGGGAGGTTAGAAGAAAAGTGGTTAGTGAGGATTAATTGGCAGAGGAGCCAGAGCCCAGAAGCTCCTAGATCACACCAGCAACTGCTGTTCCAGCCAGCGATAGAGAGAGACTTATCTATATGTTTTGGTTATTGTTCCCAGACAATTCTCCAGCAGGCGTATGAGTGAAGTAGACATCATGATGTTTTCCTTCCACAGTCTATAGTGTAATTTTCTCTATTAAAATATTCTAATTAGCCTCAAACCAGCACATATATACATTTAATAATTATTTCTAGATCCTATTATAACCTATATACAGTTTCCATAATGACGCAAGAACCTGTTACTATTCTGGTGATCGGGGTGCCACGAGTTCTGAATATTTAATATTAATAAATTGTATTAATATTTTTAAAATATCATCTAGCAGTAATTAATTACCCCTTCCACTACAAGTGACCTGAGAGTTTTCCACTATACTTCATACAGAGGTAACTGACCAATTTACAATGCCCTTGAGAAAAGGCCCTGGACTGCCTAAACACTCATAGAAGTCATTTATTGTATTTAAATCCTCCAGTACATGGAATTATTCAAGTGTGTTTAGTCTGAGGAAAAAAAATACATCCCAGAAGTTCTTTCATGGAAATCTGCCTCTCTCTATTAAACTAAAAAAAAAACAATGTAGCCATCACTCATGTCTTCACTGGACATTCCATATCCCTGATTGAAGAGTTACCAGGTTTTTTTTAATTTTTAATCTGTTTACAAAAGGAAATCTAAACCTGAGGTATATATTCTGAGAAGCTTTTTATCTAAATATTTGGGTTTTCAAGGAGAATGAAATATGAGTGTAATTGTCAGCAGTGTGCCCAAGTGCCCAAGAAGCCCAATGGCATCCTGGCCTGCATCAGTAATGGTGTGGCCACCAGGAGCAGGGAGGTCATTCTCCCCCTGTACTCTGCACTGCTTAGGCCACACCTTGAGTACTGTGTCCAGTTCTGGGCACCTCAATTTAAGAAGGACGTTGAGGTGCTTGAATGTGTCCAGAGAAGGGCAACGAGGCTGGTGAGAGGCCTCGAGCACAAGCCCTATAAAGAGAGGCTGAGGGAGCTGGGATTGTTTAGCCTGGAGAAGAGGAGGCNACATGGCACTTGGTGCCATGGTCTAGTCTTGAGGTCTGTGGTGATGGGTTGGACTTGATGATCTTTGAGGTCTCTTCCAACCTTGGTGATACTGTGATACTGTGATAAAGACTTCTGGAAACATACTGTACTAACTAATTGTGGAAACTGCCATTCACCTTAACCACTGGCCTTGAGCAAACCTTCTCAATAACAACTCCACAAGCCACAACCAGATGTCAAACTGGTACATGATATATAACAAATCTCTGTTCCAGATTTTCTATACTCCTGCACATACATTCTCATAACATACAGGAAAAAAAAAAAAAAAAAAAAAAAAAAAAAAAGATGCCACCTCTTCTCAAGGCTGAAGAATGCTAATCTACTCAATTAATCCTCATACAGAAGCCCTTCCATCTATCATACTTACTGCCACATTCCAAATGTCTTCCATTCCTAATACAGCATCCTAAAGTAAATGGAATCAGAAATGACTACAACAGTCAAATAATAGGTAGACTAGCATCCCTATAAATGCTGAAGCTGGCATTCTTTCTTGTACCTAGTGGAATCCCTTAGTGGTCCCTTAGTGGGATCAGTACTCTTCAATATATTCACCAGTGAACCAGCAAGCACGCTGATGACACAGCAGAAAACTGAAGGCTGTGCTGCCATTCAGCAAGAACCTGGACAGGCTGGAGAGAAATTTAATGAAATATGAGAACAAGTTAAGAGTCTTGCATGCGGGAAAGAACAACCCCACATACCAGTATGGGCTGCAGATGGACTTCTTGGAGAGCAATGTAGGGGAAATGGACCTGGGAGTCCTGATGGACAGAAGGATGATCACGAGCCAGAAATGTGGCCAAGAAGGCCAATGGCATCCCAGGGCATATTAGAAGTAACATGGCTTAGTATGTTGAGAGAGGTTCTCCTCCCGCTCCCCTCAACCCCAACCATGGTTACGCCATATCTGAAGTGTTGTGTCCAGTTCTGGGCCACTCAGTTCAGGAAGGACAGGGAACTACTTGAAGGAGTACAGCGCAGAAACACAAAGATGCTGAAGGGAGTGGAACATCTCCCTGATAAGGAAAGGCTAAGGAAGCTGGATCTCTAGCTTGGAGGAGACTGAAGGGTGACCTCATTCATTTTTACAAAGACGTGAACGGAGGACAGAACCAGGCTCTTCCCGGTGATGATAGAACAAGGGGCAACAGATGCAAGTTGGAGCATAGGAGAACATGCTTTTTCACTCTGAGGGTGACAAAATACTGGAACATGCTCCCCAGCAAGGTTGTGGTGTTTCATTCTCTGGAGACATTCAAAGTCTACCTGGATGCAATCCTGCATGATCTAGTCTAGGCGATCCAGCTCTTGCAGATAGGTTGGAGTAGATGATCTTCTGTAACACTCTGTGATGCTGTGATGCATTTACACTGTGGCATAACTATGTTCTTGTGATGGTTTGAGGCTAATTGGAATACTTTAATACCAAAAATTACACTATAGACTGTGAAAGAAAATCATGGTGATGTCTACTTCACTCATAGGCTTGCTGAAATATTTAGGAAAAGAACTCAAAACATTAGATAACACAGTCAGTCTGTAGGGGTACAGCATCTTGGGTGGTCTAGCAGCTTCTGGTTCTTTCTCCTCTCTGCTGAGTAATATCACTAATCACTTTTCTTCTAACCCCCCTGGCCAATCTTCCTAATCTACCTTGCTTGTAAGGCAAACCATGGGGAGAAGGTGGAAGGGTGGTTGGGAGCCCCTCCTGGGATCTCTGATTTCTGGGACGGGTGTTGTGGTTTTGTATTACCTTTAACTTGTCTATTTCTGTAAATATTCCTGTATATAGTGTATATCTCTGCTGTACATTGTGCTGAGCTGTAAACAGCGCTTCAGTCCTTAACTTCCAGCCGACTGAGTTCTAGTCTGGGTCATTTTACAAAGTGTTTGTGGCAGGTAACTCCCAAACCATCACAGTTCTCTTTGTTGGTTACTCCTTTCCAGAATCATGTTTGATTTGCTCATTGCTCCTAAGCACAGAGTTGATGTTTTTCCAAACAACTTCTAGGTCTTGCTACTGGTAATGGTCAAATCTAGGCCCATTGCTTTTCGTTGTACCCCATGAGCATCACCATGCATTCATCTACTTTGATTTCTGTTTGCTACTTTATTGTTCCTTCATCCCAGCTTTCCCAGAAACAGTCACAAGAAGTGAAGAATCAGAATTACTTGCCATGTAATAGATACAAGATAAATCTGATAGCATCACTGATGTTATTAGTTTCAGTACATTATAGAACATACACTTGAGAGCTCTGTACAGGGAAAATACCTAACTCAAATGATTTTTCCGCAGTTTCATGTGCCTCAAATGGAAAATCTTGTCCTTTACTTCTTCCAAGGTTTTAAAATTGGTTTATGTCCACTTTTGCTTCATAAAGCTCTACAGATTAGCTGAGCAAATACGACAGGTTTTGTTCCCTAGAACATAGCTCTATTCACAGAAAGTTACAATATTCACTGATATTGTAAATTTATTTATACAAGAAACAACTGTGAAGATATTACTTTTATACCTATTTTGTCACAAATTTAATGCAATAAAATTCTGGAGGTTTTTCCTTTCCCCTCTTACAACAGTCCTAGAAATATCTTCACAGGAAGACCATCGGTGAATTTCTGGGGGAAAAAAAAAAAAAAAAAAAAAAAAAGTAGCCTTTCCAAGGCACAATAATCTCCCTTGCTGACTTTTGAGGTTTAAAACGGAGTAAAACCTTTGTCGTGGTAGGCCTGAATAGGCCAAAGGTGGGCTTGTACATGACATGTACATGTCTTGGCTTGCCCAGGCATGGTCCCCTGATCCCCCTCCCTCTGTATTGGGGGTGGTGGCCTCAGGAAAGGGGACAAAAGCCCCAGCTTCACCTAATATGGGCAAACTGCCATCCTGGTTGGCTAATCTGTGTCTAAAGGCCCATCGGTCTCCGGCTGAAATGGATATAAAGGATGAGCAGGTAGCACATTGGGCTTGTTGCTATTGTGCTCTCTACTATTGTATCCGGCCCTGTTTACTACCTCATCGATCCTGAGCTGGGTGGGACCCCAAGCAGCATGATCAGGCTTTGATGCCTCCACCCATTCGGCCTGCACAGCCAGCATGACACCGTGCCAGGACTGCACATTGCAAGGCATCTGCCTGCACATGCCTGCTGCCAAAAGAGCCAGGACCAGGTCAGAGATGTCTGCCTCCTCTATCTGAAGCACCCAGGAGCCTGAGGAAACTCCAAAGCCTCTAACAGCTTCCAACCTGGCAGCAGCCCACCACATGCTTTGGGTATTGTCCCAGCATATTTTGGGAGTAAATACTTCAAGCCTCTTGTAATCATTAATTGCCTTCTGCCATAAGCAGCCACTGCGTCCATCCAGCGGCTAAGCAGGATAACTAACTGCAAGCAGTGTGAGTGACTGCACAAACCTTCTCTGCCAGTAAAATGTTTGCTTATGCGATTGCCTTTAAAGTGTTCCAGTTTACCTGTTCCATGTATGCGCAAATTTCCAAAACGTGCGTTTGTGAACTTTGTAAATAAGGCTTCTGGAGAGATTTAATGTTAATAAATAGTGTTCATAGTTATTAACAATCTCTGCCTGGATACCAAAATTAATAGAATTATTAATTTTGAAACCGTGTCTCCCTTACAACCTTCCAGCACATTGAGAGGAAACAATCCTCTATTTCTAGAATGTGTCAGGTGTCTAAATATATTTTCGGAACCCGATTTGTATTTTTATTTGCCTTGTCATGAAGAGAATTGTATTGCTGTCATGATTTGAGTTGAATCTGTTGATGATATTCAATACCACACTGCTGCTATGCCAGCTACAAAATGAAAGTGCTGGCTGGAGCAAAGCAACATACTGTTTTAAGCTCAGATTGTAATAAGAGAGGTTTCCTATTCTGGTTGCTGTTCCAGTTTCTGGGTTTGAGGTGTTTGGATTTTCTGTTGGGTGAGTTGCAGGCTGGGGGCTGGAGGAGGGGAGGTTGCTGGCCTATGCTTCTGTTCTGCATTTTGCTGCACTTTTCTGAAAATACACTAAGGTAATTGTGCATCGTATCGTCTTGTTAAAGTGTCTTTATCTAAAACCAGAGTTTTTTGTTTGTTACTTTCCTGTCTATCTGTGTGGGGGAGGGGGCTTGTGAGAGCAGGCTGTGTTAACCCAGGACAAGGGATACAAAAATGCACTAAAGAACAGCTTGGGTTTATTTCACAGAAGAGTACTACTGTGCAGTGTAGCATTTCTGAGGTTCTTAGGCTTCGTGGATAAGAAGAAAACAGATTTATGACATTGTTAGAATAGACTGATTCTCATGAGGTGTGACAGCAGTTATTTTACAGTTCTTCAGTCAGTGCAAAGTAACAGCCAGCCACCTACTGGAACTGGTGCAGGCAGGCACAAATAATGCACATTCACATGACTCTTGCAGAATGTACATGCACTAACATAGTCCTATTACCTCTTTCAAAAGCACTCTCTCTGGCACATCGAGACTCCTTATTGGACAGCTGAGATGCTCCATGACAAATTGCCTGTTCTCTGTGCTTACATCATTTTTCAAATGTAGACTTGTTGCATTTGCAGTTTTTCCCATCCACATCCTCTTTAATATACAGACTGACTGAATTACTGATAAATCTGGAAATGTGGAAAAAAAAACAAACACTTGTCTTCTCCATTAAAGATCCATGCATGAAATATAATACATTATACAATATATACAATAGGTTACCATTGAGTGTAAACCAGGGGACATTCCTGATCCACCTAATCATAACAGAAGAAATATGTTTCAATAGAAGCACTGCATACACAGGGTATGCTTTGTAACACATCCAAAACCATCACCTAACACAGCATGCTAATTTGACACTATAGCAGAAGATAGCACCCAATTGATTCGAAAAAGAATAACCCCATCATAAGGGTACAATATCAGGAGCCAGGCTTTTCCTTGCGGCTTTATCTCAGATTATTTATGTAACCATGTGTAACTCAGGTCAGAGTTCAAACACAAGACTGAATTACAAACATTTAATAAGCTACTGCAGATCTAAGCAGTGATAACTCACCATAACTGCTTGCATTTTCACAGTGAGTGAAGGACATGTAACTTGATCCAAGCATCTTGGACCCGGGCAGACCTAAGATTGCACTTAGAAGCAGTTAATAAAGCTCAGATGACAAGGGGATAACTTCATTAGGCAGCATAAGTTGCTTTTGTTAGGTGCCTATATATTGGAATAAATTATTGCCTTTAAGCAAGAATGAAGCTACCTGTGGAAGTCTAAGTGCTCCAGTCACTTCCAGTATCTATTAAGCAGTCTTGTTTACCTATCATGTGTTGAAAGTTCTCTTTCCCTCAACACAAAAAAAAATTTCTAAGAAACAACAGTTACCCTACTCAAGTCAGTCCACACAGTCACCAAGGTAAGGATTTTTTTGTTTTGTTTGGGAGGGGTTTTTTTTTAAACTTCAAAGTTAGCATGCAAAGTTCTGATCAGATGCAAATTCATTCTGCCTGGTTGGTTTTCTTTTTTTTTTTTTTTTTTTAAACATTTGTAGGTTACATTTATGTCAGCAGATTTTATGTAAGATATCATCTGTCAGCACCTGTCTTGCTTTCTGCAAGGTTGGGTATCATTTGTCCTCCCACAGGCAGAATAAAAGCACAAAACCAGTGCAAAACACCATGCAGTGTACTTGGTTAAGTCAACAAGATACAGGGAAGGAGACTGGTTTGCACTGAAATGGTTTGTACCGTTTTGAGAATTGTCCTTGGGTTAAAAAAATATATAAATGAATTGACAAGGACTTGCAAAGCCAAATGGGAAAAGTAGAACTGGAGTAGAGCCCCAGATATTAGAAGGGGAAAAAAACAAAGGAAAAAAAAGGAAAAAAAAAAAAAGTGGGAGGGGGTAGGTGCATGTAAGAGGAGGCCACAACGTGTGTTTCGTGATTTTAATGATGCTTCCATCAACAAGCCACAAGCTTTACACTCAGCTCCTAGCAGAAACAAGCTGTATGCATGTTCAATCTGCACAGCCAATTATTCCATTTATTTGGACACAAGTGATATGTGCACACTGATCCCAGAAACACACTGAGCATTCCCTCTGCCCTGCCTCCCCACCTGTCTCCAAGTTTGAGCTACCAAGAGCCAGCAGAACCATTAATCCAAGTATGGGTTAGTTGGTTGACAGGCCAAAGACTCATTGTAAAACTACTTCAGGTTACCAGTTTACATAGTGAAGCAGAAGACTGAATCAAAGTAATTGCATGGATTCATTAAGGGATTTGGGTGGGAATGGCTTCTTCCTCAGCTGGAGATCTGCATGCTCAGCATTATGATTACGGCACTTCAATGGGTTCCCCTACTTCAGCCCCAGGACAATCATTTCAGCTTCACTTTATAATTTAATTGTGTTCTCTGAAGTGCCTATTGTTGCACAGCAGAAGTGAAACGGATGTTAGTCCTCCCCTGTGGACATAATACACAACTTTTCATTAGATCAGTACCCAAAACCCTGCATATTCAAGGCTAAAAATCTTGCAAGTGCCAGGTGCTAAATTGAAATGGAATAAAGTCAAGCGGGACACCTCAGACATGGTTCAACTCATTTTTCCTGTTTCCCATTTACCATATTCACTTCCACACCAGTGGGAGATGAACAACAGATTATGGCAATATCATCAAGTAACCACCTAACATGTATTCTCCCTATTTCTCATGTACTAGATAAAGTTCTAGTAACAAATGGTGCTTAACAAGAGGGGTACAATGTGAAACCGGAAACCACCGCTTCAGAAGACAGCAACATATGTATAGTCACAGGGTCAGCTGATGTGTAGTACTCAATATTCTGCACTTCAGAGCAAGCTGACCTCATCCATCATCAATAGCAGATGTTCTGGACACTAAAATAATGTCCCACCCTCCACAACACAGATGAGGCTGAAGCCTCTACCCTGCAGCTCGTCTATATCCTGCAGTACACCTGTAACATCCCTGAAATCGCTCCAGCAACTGTGTGGCTTTGGGGTTTTGGGGATTTGTGTGTGGTTTGTTTTTATTAAATTGGAATCAAATAGGAGTTACAGCCTTAACCTGGAATTGGCTCAAACTTAAGCTAGGAGTAACTGACAATCAATTTGATACAACTACTCAGTGTCCTTTACAAAGCTGGTTTCTCTCCAGTCGCTAAAAAAACAGATGCCCACACTACTAAAGTCAGCAACACAGCTGTATGACCCACTGCCCCCTGGCAGATCTGTCAGACTCAACCACATCACCCACCAGAGCAAACTGACATTCTGAAAGCATTTATTCTGAAATAAACTCCACAAGGCTTTTGCTTCAAGGCTGGCAAGTTTTCAATTCACAAATAACTTTAAAAAAAAACAACCCACACTCCAAAGCATAAAAACATAGTGTAGATCTTCTATTATCTCCGCCTTCAAAATTTGTTTTTGCTTTGTTGACAGATTTGCTTATGTTTCAGGGAAGACTGTTATAGGGAGAAATAGCCTGATATACTCAATCCCAGAAGGTGAAAGGTGTAACTGTTTTAACGAAAAGATCCAGAAAACAAGAACTTTAGGGCAAAGCCTTGCAGTCACTGTCTGAATCATCGCAAGAGCATCCTAACCTCAGCTTTGGAACCCACACTTCTCAGTGGCAGACCAGGCCAACTCATGCTGTTCACACTGCTCTCCTGCAGCATGGTAATGTGGCCAGAGGACAGGCCAAGATCCAGTAGTTCAAGGCAGAGGTTTGCAGCTCTGCCCACTGCCCCTCAGAAAACCGTCCTTATGAACAGGCTTCTTTTCCGCTTGGCTTACAGGTGTAATGTGTACTCCCCAACCTATACAAAGCATCTCTTGAAAACAAACAAACAAAAAAACCCCACCCACCCAGAATGAAACAGGTAATTAGAGTCAGTTTCTTTCATCTCCATTCCCTTTTCCTTGCCAACCCCAGCATCCTATTCAGCGAAACCATAGTAGTCAAAATGCTCCATAAAAGAGAAATGCTACACAACCCACTTGAATATGGCTTCTGTCAACATCCTGGGCGGGGACAGGAAATAGGAGAAAAACCACCACACACAAACAGTTTCTGTATGTTTAATGTAATGGCACCCTATTTAAGTTTACAGTACTTTCATCTCCACTAGATACTGCATTTAAAAGTGTAATAAAAAAAAAAAACAAACATGAAAACACTACTTTTTGGAGTTTTAGAAACTCAACCACTTGGAGTTACATGTGCAGAAATGTCTTTTGAAAATTAAGAACTGTAATTTTCGCCCTCTCACAACAAAAAAATACCTAGGTTTTGCTGGATCTTTTCACAAGAGACGGAGATCAATGACGGCACTTAAACTCCTTAAGTTAAAGATGTCATGAGGTTATATCAGGACTTCTACTGGAGAGCTTGCCATGAAGCAAACACTATAAATAGGAAAAGAATGTGCCAGAGTTCTGAAGAAGTCAGAAGCACAACATGTTTTGCAAGCTTGTGTTCTGATAGCCACGGAACTGCAGACTGCTAGCTAAAGGAAAACCTGACAGAACTTCAGCTGAAGTCTATTCAAAGTATACTACTCATCATAGAAAATCATATGGATAGCCATAGAGTAGACTCTGCAGTACTAGTGGCAAACCCTCTTTTGAATCAACACCCAAAACAAGCAGAAGCCTTGGAGAAGCCATAGGGACAACAGGAAGTATTAGGTGGCTGTTTTATCTGCAAGCAGATAAAAATAGACCAGGCAGAAGTCTTTTCAAGGTACTATCATCTAGAAAACCAGCACCTCCATAATTTTATCAGCTTCATACTTTAAGTCTTCAGGATAGTAAGTTCAGTTTGTACTAGTACGGTTTGGAGCATCTTTAAAGAGAGGACACTAACCTAAAAGCAGCCAAGGACCGTTGATTTTCACTTAGAAGCTTAGCTCAAAAGACAGCAAACGCATACAGTCACTTTAAGCAGACTTAAATTTTGGAAGTGGCTGTTTCCTACAACTTACAGTGCTCATTTTAGCTTTTAGCCCTCTAATTCAGAATTAGGGAATGGGCCAAACTTCATAACTTAAGAAACTAATGCCAAGTAACGTATTAATGTTTCACCTTTGCATCCTGCTTCTAGAGTTGCTTCCCACAGCCATCACTCCTAAACAACATTCACTAATACTCTTACATTTAATACTAAAGGTCACATCTTTCCAAAGTCCTTTCAGTGTGAACAAACCTTCTCAAATGACTACAGAAACACTCCCTTCAAAACAGAAAAAAAAAAAAAAACAAAAACTACACAACAAAACATTCTATTTGTGAAAGTAATTCAGAACTTTTAAGTTAATTTGTTCACTTGGATGCCCATGTGATAAGAATTAGGCAAACAACTTGCTTCACGCAAAAGACTGCTGGACAATATTAAACAATGCAAAAATCTACATGAATTACAACTTTTGGTTGAATCATATATTAACTATACAGAAGAAACTAAAAATCTCTACTTACACAGAAAAAAAAGTGGAAATAATGAACATACTCCAGTACTTTTCCTACTGTAAGAATATTGCACATTCCGATAATGTTGCACAAATTACTGGCTTTTTATAAAGACCATATATGAGGTATTAGTCTATTAATAAATAAAGAAGAATATAGAAAAGGAAAAGCACTTAATACAATGCAACAATCCATTCCAAGTATTTAGTGAATGAAAACTGAAGCAGTAACACATACCCTTGAAGGGGAGGTTAAAGTTACTTAGCAAAGAGGCAGTTTTCAATACCTACCCAAGAAGCGAAGGTAGATAATCTCTTTTGATAAAACTTTTAAGACAAAGTCCATTTAGAACACAGCTGTTTAAAATGCTCATTTTGCTCCTGCAATCAATCTGAAAGGTAAATTCTTATCCAGTTGCTCTGAAGGGACAGCAGTATTTGGGTGACACTAACATTTTCAAGAGGAATGAATTTAATGTAATAAACCTGGATTTACATCAGTTAGAATAATCAAGGGGTTTTTTTGAGGGGTGGGGGGGGTTGTTCTGTGGAGGTTTTTTTTATTTTCTGTTGGGTTGTTTGGATTGGGTGGTGGTGGTTGTTGCTGGCTTGTTGGGGGTTTTGTAATAGTTTAGACTGACTATGGATTTCCATCATGGTGAAACTGACATCCATTTTTACTGTTCTTATTAGCAGATCCCAGCACCACAGGTCACAAGATGAATAAAAGAATTGTTAATTTTCTTTTTTTTTCCTGTGTTTATGCTAAGAATTTACCTTTCAAATCACAATACTGAAAAATTCCAGCTGACAAATAATGAATCTGTCACAATCTATTTTTTTATTTAGACCTCCCAGAAACTCTAGGAATCTGCAAGTAAGCTTATCTTAGTTCATGAGAGCACAGAGGAGTATTTAAGTTCAATAAAGGGAGCTAGAGGAACTACATTGCACACATGGTAAATGGTAATATAATAAACATAAGAGTGTTTTCAGTGTGCTCTTCCAAGCTTTGAAAAAGAGATATTTGTCTTCTGGAAGAAAAAAAAAATACTGTGTGCATACAAACTTACATACATTAATATCCCTTAAATAAGGGTTACTTAAATCATAAGATATTCTTAGGCCAATGAAAAGCTATTTGGAAATAAAAGTCAGTCCTGCATCAATCTCCTTGATGAACTACAATCTTAACATACTCCCTCTTGTTATTTTCCAGCTTTAAACAGTGTTTTATTATTAATATGTATGCAATGCTGGATAGAGTAACCAAGACCCAAATTACTCATTTCTACTGCTATTTTGTGTAAATACCTAGTTTGCACAGTTAAGTCCACATCAGGTAAAAACTGCAAGCTGAAACCTGGAAAGACATAATTTAAAAAAAAAAAAAAAAAAAAAAAGCAGCATTTCAAAATTAAAGTATCTCCTCTGCTGTAATTCATGCAGCAGTAACGCAAACAGTCTTGTATTGGTATATATGAAAAAAACTACATTACATTTCTCAGACTTAAAATATTATTTTGTGTTCAAATTTATGGGAAGTGTTTACTAAACTAAACTACATCCAATTTCTTGTCACATGAAATTATTTCTCTCCCACTGCAAGTTGTTACTGAGACGTCTACTTTCCAAATGTGTATTGTTTCTAATCTGAGTATTAGTTTCAAATAAAATTTCTTTAAAGCAGTTAAGTGTCTTTTAGAACAAACAGTTCAAAGAATTTTTTCCATGTTAGCACAAAACCAAGAAATATTATGAAGATGTTGAAAGAAGAAGAGAGATGAAAAGAAACATTATTGTCCAGAACAGTCTGTATAGGTGGTCACCATGTTTCCTCGTCTTTGAGTGACAGTCCTACAGTGCTTGCTGGATCCATGAAACCGGGTATCAGTTCGCACCGCATGTCGGTGTGCGTTTTCAAAGTCACTAAAAGAAAACATTTTTTCCATATTTTCAAAGACGTCATCGAACAGTCCACCTCCAAAGGAGAACTCTTGGAAAGAACGTCTTTGCCGACTGTGAGCCTCACGATGACTTCGGAAGTGATTTTCAAAGTGCTTTTTGGATCGTGACTTTTGACTAAAGAGGTCAAAGTCTTTGAACAGATCATCAAAGTTGAAATTAAACGACTGATGGAATGGGCTTCCATTATTTCCTTGTCCTCCATGACGGCCAAACTGATCATATTCTCTTCGTTTATTCTCATCTGATAATGTTTCATATGCTGTTTTCATAAAAAAAAAAAAGTAAAATTTATTTATAATTAGACTTTAAAAAAAATGCCAGACAAACAAAAAATAGCTTTCTTCCACTGTCTCAGCAAAACAAACTTCAAGCAAGACTTTTAGTTGATGTACAAAGCCATTAAAGTTCAAAATGTGTTTAGCTTTATTCAATACAGAAAAAAAATCCTTTTAAAAATACATTGTTTTTTATTTATAAGAACAAATACACCTGTACTATGAGAACAGATTATATCCTCAAAATTTTAAATTCGCATAAACCAGTTTGACTTAGTCTTTATATTGGCAAGAAAATAGCTATGACGTGGTGATCAGAAAGACTGAAGGTCAAAGTTATAGCTGTGCCTAGCAAAATGAATTGCCTGCTACATTTCTATCACAGAAACTGCCATGTATGCAAAACTACTTGCCAGCTAGCCAGCAAGTTACTGCAGTTACAAATAAACAAAGAGAAAAACAACAGGGAGATAAAAGAAGTTAAATTCCCTTACATTCAAATTATCATTTTTTCAAAAATTCAACAATAAACCTACATTGTGATTAGATACACCTGAATTGGAATTAGGTTTCCACTCAGGCTTTCATCCACTACAGCTACTGATGTTCCAGAGCAGAAACTGTGACAGGTAACATTGCCATTCTGATAAAGGAAGTCTTTAAAATACTTAATGTTGTCTATCAAAGGCTTGCAACTATTCTATATACTTCATCACACACTTAAAGAGTTCCTCCTGCCATGGCTGGTAACCACTGCAGCAAGTATCTAAGAAGACTGTCCCTCCCTCTCACTACATTAGTGACTATCTTTCTGTCTAAGGAATTTTTCTGCAGGCAAGAAGGCAAAATTCAGAAATCTCTTCTTAGCTACATGAATGGACATCATAACGGAGTGTAAGCAGAACAGAAGTGGGAGCACCTTACTTTTCAGCAAGCCTTTTTCTCTTGATTGTTCATTTCCACCACTGTATTTTATCACAACACACTTATGAATGGTGTATTTGTAGGATCACAGGGTAATTCACATTTGAAGTGACTTCAGGTGGTCTCTGTTGTAGCCCCCTGATCAAAACAGGGTCAGCTATGAGATCAATTTAGTGTACTCAGGGCTTTATTCGCTCATCCCTGAAAATCTCCAAGTTTGGAGACTTCGCAACCTCTCCAACCCACCTGTTCCAACACTGGCCTATCCTCAGGGTGAAAAGGTTCTTGCTTATAAACCACTTGCACTTTTTTTATCTTGTACTCCCATCACAAACCACTGAAGCACTACATTGCTTTTGGGTTTTCTTTTGGGTTCTTTTAGCTTGATTGGGACTTAGGGGGTTTGGGTGGGTTTTTGAGTTCTAGGTGTTTTTTTGTTTGGTTGGTTTTTTTCTCTAGTCTTACCACAGTTACTAGAAACTTGATGTCAGGTCCCCCTGAAGCCCTAGCAATCCTGAGATTGATCTTACTAGACAGATCAAAAGATAAGAACTAACTTCCTCATGCTAAAGTTGTCCTACTGCCAAGCAGTTTTTGAAGCAAGAGGCACAGGCCAAAAAGCCTAAGCAGGAATGTACAAACTATGCAGAAGGTCTATCTATGTGCAAGGACACAGAAACAATTCAGATATAGGCATTGCACAGTGGACACTACAGAAGTAGAATTAAGAGAACAAAAAAAAAGCCACAACAAAACTTTTAACCTTCTATTCAATAAAAACAGAGTACACAATTTACCACATTTGCTCACGGCACATGCCACATCAAATTATTAAGACTAAGATCAGCACATATTACCTTCTGCAATTTCTCTAAATTTTGCTTCTGCACCAGGACTCTTATTTTTGTCTGGGTGGTATTTCATAGCCAGCTTGTGAAATGCTTTCTTGATCTGACGGTCAGATGCATTTTTTGGAACTCCTAAGATATCATAATAGCTCTCTGTAGCCAATATTAATTCAGTTATCATTAAAATGCAGAGAGCAAATGTGAAGACAGATTGTGTAGTTGCCATTTCTCTGGTTCCTAGAAAGAAGAACAAAACATGTATGAAGAGCAAGTTATTTCAGAATCCACAATAAAACTTAAAGGCACAACTGTAAGCTGGAAGAGGCAGGCCTTTACATTTCATGAGTTACTCAATGACAGACACGCATTGTTCCACACATGCCAAACTTAATCCTTCTTGTTTCATAATTACAAAACATGTAAAACGAAAATTCCACCAAAATCACATTTCCTGTGCATCACAGCTTCAGCATTCATCTTTGATTTACATCTATTCTTAACTGTACATTATCCAACAGGAGTGCTGAAATAATACGTAGTACATTTCACTGTATCAAACACTTCATGCTGGCATATTGGAACCAAATTACCAAATTACAGGACCATGAAGAGAACAACTATAAATTAAGTGCAGGTTACAAAACCCCACTCAAACAGCAAGAGCCTGAAAACACAACTGCCCTAGAGATCAACTGTGATGTTAGATGCTCATGCTCAGCTTCAGGAGGTCACTTAACTGACCTAAGGTGAACACAATAGAGTAAAACACTCACAGATAGCAATTCAGAAAATAAGTCTTTTACACATGACAAGTAGCTTCAAGGATAAATTAAAGTTCTAACTGTTTTCTTTCAGCAATGTACTTGTCAAAAAAACCCCCACATTTTAAAAACAAATTGCTAGAACTCAAGGAAAAGGCTATGGCATAAACATAAATGAGTCATAACT
This sequence comes from Eubucco bourcierii, assembly GCA_013396675.1. Taxonomy (NCBI): domain Eukaryota; kingdom Metazoa; phylum Chordata; class Aves; order Piciformes; family Ramphastidae; genus Eubucco; species Eubucco bourcierii. Next base: position 21,591 of record VWZE01022478.1, read on the forward strand.
AGCAAAATCATATCTACATAGTCACACGATCTTTCATGATTTTTATCACGAGTGAACTCTTCTTACCAGAAGAGATCAAATGACTTTCCATTTAAGTAGAGTCATCTAAGTAGAACTTCAGAGATGAATGGTATTACTTTCACAGAAGTTTAATAAATCTAAGTACCATTAAAGTGAAAATATTCTTGGACAGTAACACAGCCCAAACACTTGTAGAGTTCAAACCCTTTGATTATCAGGTACATAAACCAAAATATTTAATAGCAAGCCCATGCCCCTAAAGAAATTAACACTCAAACACCCAAAATGTAAAAATGATACCATTTCTAATAGGTATGTCACTGGTTAAAATAAATGCAGTGAGGCAAGAGCAAAAAGCTCATAAGATTAATGTACTCATGCCCTCTTAAGAATTCATTTGGCTAGTGGCCTGCATGATATCAAGTGTTAAAGAGCAGCAGTTGAAACACTCTGTATTTTGATCAGTACACTTAGGTACCAAATGGACAGTTCTTTTCAGTATTCTTCATGCATGAAACTAGACATTTTTACTACAAGCCCTTCCGATGCTTTTCTACATACTTCCTCTCATCAGTTCACTAACCTGAAAGTTTGCTTTTCAGGCACGCGAGAACTACACAATCCTTTCACACTTTGGGGATTCCCTTCATTTGTGCTCTACAGATAGAGATTAACATCTTCATCTCACATGTGATATTGCTTTTATTTCACTTCATTACCATATACCTGCATAGTGCTTATATAATCAGTTGACATATTCTCTTCACCTTAACCTTTCTTCTTCTACAATTAAACACTGAAAAGAGCAGTGTATGTCCTTCATTAAGAGTTAAACTCTGTTTATAACTCCCCAGCTCATCAGAGACTGACAAAATCAAGTCATTCCTTTGAAGTTTTCTGCTCTGCCTAAACTTCTCATCTTCTATTATTCTTAATAACAAATTACACCAAAGCTTCCCTTTTTCTACATTTTTACTTTAGGATTTCTCTAATGCAGTTATTTCTCTATGCAATATTGCCCCTAGTTTTATCGGAATTTCTAAAGTACACACAAAAAAAATAATTAAAAAAAATCAACTCTGAAGCTCCAGTATTTTTTTACTGTACAGATGTAAGACTGTCCTTAAATGATTCTACATAACTCAAGAATTAAACATGAATTAAAATCAAATAGAATACCAACTCATAATATTTTAAACCTATGTTATCACAAAGACATATATGCCTTACATTTAGACACTATCATCAGTTATTGAATTTGCCTTTTAGAAAACGCCTGTGTTATGTGCTGACACAGCATCTTAGTGTTGCTACTGTTAACTAAGATGTTAAATATCTGACTTCGGCCCTGTCGTCTCAAACTATTTTTACCATCACTTTCAAAATAGCCTCTTTTAAACACTCCACTTGTTTTTCTTCTCTCTGTTTCCCTATCGAAAAGGTGCAGGTAAGTTCCACTTTCCGGGCCACGAAAAGTAGTTACAATAACACACATCCTTGAATTCATTGTTCTGTACACATCTATACATTAAGGTCATGCTGCAAAACTGTCCCTGATAACAATCAGGAAGAACAACAATTTCATTTGGTTACATCCGGTAATAGTTAAAGATTTTTTTAATACAGAATAACTATTTAACTATTTTAGAGAAGTAGTCAGAAATCTAAACTACTGTTAAACTTGGTATAACAAGTATACAGTCTAACAGTTATCAAAAGTATCATAGGGTGATCAGTTCATCAACGTTTAGCAATAATTGCATGATGAAGTGATGTTTAAGGGTGATGTAACTCGAATAAAATCTGTCACATATAGAAAATGTGGAGCTACCTTGCAATGCAACTATCCTATTCAATCCCTCTTTGAAAGTAATTAGCAGAACTCTGGTAAACGCTTATATTCATTCACATACTCAAAAAAATTCACAGCATCACTGCTACTCAGATTACATGAATTCTGCTGTCATATGACTACTTCTGCAGACAACTAATTAGTAGCAAGCAAGTTATCAAAGTTATCCGCGGTTTCTCGACTATGCCGATGAGTAAGCAAGTCCCCTAGTCCACTGTCAGCTACAGGAAAGTCTGTCAACTTGTGGAGCTTGCATTTTCATGGCTTTTTCTATACTGACTGAAAAGAAAATCTATCGTGAATCTTGCTCTAGAGAAGAGGGAAACGAGAGTGTACCCCTGCGCCACCCTCCTTCCCCAGATCCCTAATGAAGCGAGACCAGTCAGACCTCAGCAGATACCAGAGACACTGAGTCCCGCTGTCCCGCTGTCCCACCTCCATATCGGTGAGGCTTGGGAAAGACCACAGCAGGTGGGCCCAGCAACAAATAAGAGGACCTAAAGAGCAAATAAATCCACCAGAGCGAGTCCCAGCGCCCTCCTTTCCCATACTATCCTCAGCGTTCCTCCTTCAGCTGTCCCAACCCCTTCTGATCTCCCCGACACCTCCGCGCCCGCCTTCCCTCCAGTGACCCCAGCATACTCCAGCCTTCCCCAAGCCCTTCCAGACCGGACCAGCCTCTTCACTGCCTTTCCTCTCCCATTACCTCAGGCCCCACTCGCCGTCGCCAGCACAGAGGCCGCTCGTCCTCAGCGTCCCGCGCGCCACTCCCGCCCAACCCTCGTCGGCGCTCGCGCAGACCTTGCCCCCACGCCCCGACAGCGATTCCTACACGAAGCGCTGTGCCATTGGCCGCTCATCCTCACGTGACGCACCGCACGCGGAGGGCGAAGGCTGTAGCTGGGCGAGACTGCTTCCCGTGACGCTGGGGGTGGTGGGTGTTGTAGTTGTTCCCGTAACCGCTGCCTCCCCGCGGCCCGTGCCGCCGTGCGGATGGTTCCGCCCCGCACCTGGGCCCGTCTGCTGCGCCATGCCGCGGTACTGCGCTGCGTCCTGCTGCAAGAACCGGGGGGGACAAAGCTCCAGGGACCAGCGCAAGCTGAGCTTCTACCCGTGAGTGTCGGGGAGGCGGTAGGGTATCTGGAGGGTTCGCCTTGGTAAATACCAGTAGGACTAACCCCAAATGAGGAGAGGTCCGCAGCGACCCCTGGGGAGCCGGGGTGGGGGAGGGGAAAAAAGGGAGATAAACTAACTTTAGGGGGTGGTATTCGCTTTCGAACCTGTCCCCAAGAGGCAGGGAGCAGGCTGTTACAGCTGAGGGAGATGGGAAGGTGTAGGCCTTTTGGTCGACAGTATTTAATCACACTCGTAAGCATCCAGCCCACTAAGACGGCCGATGTTTGCTTAGGGAAGAAGGTTGGAATCGGGTCGAAGGGCTCTTGAGTAGTTGCAGAAGATTTATAGAGTGAAAGCTTTGAGATTCGACTGAAAAAAATAAAATTGCACTTCTAATCACGAGGCTGTTTAGCTGTTCGAGCTAAGTATCACCGGTTACCCCGTTTTTCTCGAGCGTGACTGCATTTGTGCAAGCGGTGTTTCAGCAGGGCAGGCACTAGTAGAGGCATTGGCTTAATGGTGAAAGAGCTGCGTACCTGACAGCTTGCCAGCTAAACGATGAACCTAATACAGTAGGACATCAACATCTGTTGATTCATTAAATATTCACACTGGAATTATCATCTTGCCTATGCTGCAAACAGTCATTGCTGGTTTGTTTAGAGGCAGCTGAGCTAGCTGCAGGCTAACTAGCTTGGTTGGCAAAAACCGGTTTATCGTTGCTGTGTACTACTGTCCAGACAGCTGATTGGTCACCATTCCAGACTTGCAGTAACCTCTGTACTGTTGCAGTTACGTGGTTGTAGATTCCCCAGAGCAGTGAATTTAAAACTGTTTCTCAGTCCTAAGAGGAGCACAGTGAAGGTAACTAAATGTATTTCTGTTGAAAGTATTATACGCATTTGTAATCAGAAGGAATTTTGTAGCATTTAATAAAAACCAGGAAAACATTTGAAGAATAAATTTCACAACTAACTTCAAAATCTATTTTGGTAAAAATTATACCTCAAACTATGTTTGAGTTGCTGAGTAGTCACTGTTATTCTAAGATCAGGAGGCATATGTAGGAAGACCCACAAGAAGATTGCTTTGAAAGTTTGTGTTGAAGGAAAGCTTTTTTTCCCTAGCATGTGTCGAATGTGTGATTTATCATGAAATTATCACAGAAATGAGAGAAAATAAATTAATGTTTATCATGTTAGAGGATATGAGTGCCACATGGATCGTCAAAACAAGTTGGAGTGCTGATACGTACTCAAATGCGTGGCATCAGTGTAAATATGATTGTGAAAATACAGCTGTTTTACCTGCCATTGAATTATGCTGCATTTCAAATATGGCCCTGTAGAAGGAAGGTGTGCCGAGATTTGAACTACAAAGATCTCTTGTCCTACATTAGCAAAGACTACTGATGTGAGTTGCAAGTTTTATTCCCTTGACTTTTACCATCCCACACAAGTCCTTTGCTTTTGGGGTCTGAGCCCCATCTGAATTTTTTTTAAGTGTGACCTAGTTTCAGCTGACCTAGCTGCCCTGTAGTAATATCCCAAGCTAAGTTCTGTTGCTCAGTATACGTAATGCTGCAATTTGGCATACACAGTCTAAGTAGATTTGAAAAGGCTGAACCTCTAACCTGTCCTCAAGAGCTTATTTTTCTTGTCAGCGTTGTTCCTTGAATTCCTGCAGGTACTTAGAGCCAGATGCATCACAAGCTTTTTCTATTTCCTTAATAACCTCAAAAACGAAATGGCAACAAGTTTTAAAGATTAGGGGAGGGATGGGCACACACATTTATCCTTGGGTATCTTTCTCTCAAAATACCTAAGTTTGCAGTTTCAGAACACTGTGGGCCTGCATAAGACAGTCATTGCTCTGTGTGGCTTTTGGAGGAAACCTGCAGCTTCAGGAATTTGAAGCTTTGAGGTCATCTAGAGTTTGCCAAGTGGTAGCCTGAGTGACTGCTGCCTTTCATAGCATTTAGGTGACCCTGAATGCTCCAGACCCTCTCCTCAGCTTCTGTTGTGTGGGAGTACCTCACTGCAGAACCATTTTTTTGGTGCATTAAAGTTCCATAAACAAATGGTAGTAAAAATAACCAAAAGAACTGATTATTAAATTCAAAGGTAAAAAAAGAGCTAAAAGAAGAGAAATGGAGTTAACAATGCTGCATTTCTATTTAGAGCAAAATGGCTCTTGTGACAGCAGTTGTTTGTGTCTGGATCTGTCTGTTTGCCATCATACTGCCAACAGCTAATACTTTTTGCATCCTACAGGTATGATTGGGTCAGGTTTAATAACCATGTGAATATATTTCTTATGATTTCAACACACAAACCCATGGATTTTCTTTTATTAAAAATTATTATTGTTCATGATTTTAAGGAATACTGTTTTCCTAACAGTTATTTAACAGTGCTCAGAGTTCAAGTTACAGGTTATGTATATTACAGGAGGTTATATGTTAGAGTTGCAAGAAACTTGATATGCACCAGAGAAATCTGTAAATGCCATTACAAATAGCCTGATGTCTGTCTGGTAGGACATGAGAGCTGAGAGTGGTCTGAGTGTGCGTGTTGCCATTAGCATAACTGCTTGGCCGTACGCGCACCATAACATGCCTTTAATTTATCTTTTATTTGTGTATGGTGATTCATTAATTAGGTATCTTCACCCATATTCTTTTAATTTATTTCACTTTCCCATGTACTTTATCTGACCTTTTGCCTGTATTTTCAAAATAAATTGATTTTTTTTTTCATATGAATGCTTATTCCTTCTCAAGTAGGTTAGATGGTTAAAAAGTCATCTATGGATAACATAGTATTATGTGGGCCATCAAGACTGTAAAAAAGCTTTATTGCTGAAACACAAAGTACAGTAAAGAACTAAGTGACATCCTACTTAGCATTTCATATTTAAAATATTTTTTAAAGGATTTAATCCTTCTGTAAGGAAATTCTGCCTTGCAAGGAACAATGAGATATTCTTTACTTAAGAAAGATTTTTGGTTTTTTTTTTAATACTAAAAGTTTTGTTTGTATTTTTGTTTTTTTTTTTAACTGCCTAAAAAAGATTTCCACTTCATGATAAAGAGAGACTTGAGAAATGGTTGCGGAATATGAAACGAGATGCTTGGACTCCAAGTAAGCACCAGCTTCTCTGCAGTGATCATTTTACCCCTGACTCCCTTGACGTGCGATGGGGCATACGATACCTGAAACACACAGCTGTACCAACAATTTTCTCTACCCCAGATGATGAGGTAATGTATTTTATTGTAATACAAAGCTAACAACTATTTATGTAATACAGATGCTCTACTTATCTGTAATAGATTCATGTTTTATTTTTAAAACAAAATTCATGTCCATCAAAATACTTTGTCAATAGGATTGACACGAGTGTGATTCCATAGTGCAAAGGAAGGATGACTTCCCATATTTTGACTAGAGGATCATTACCTTTTTTTAATTGGAAATTACAGAGGCATTTCCTGTGGGAAATTTCCCAAAGAAAAATTACTTCCTATGAGAATATTACAAGTCTAAATATTTTTTTCTTGTGCAATTATTCTTAGTTAATATTTTAGTGTTCTTTTAGGGCCTTTTATTAACTGTACGTAAATACTGGTTTGGAATGTATTCATTTCAGACAACCTCTCTGATATCTAAGAGCTCAAAAGTGTAGGCTGCTAAGATATGCCACAAGGACTATTCCATATTATCTTTCACAGAGTTGTACTAGTGGTTACATAAAAATATTGTGCTACACATGCACGTATTCTTGATCAAAGCTATGCTAATTCTTTTCTGGCCCATAACTGTTTTCCTTTAGATCATCATATTGGATGTGAGAGGAAGAGAATGACTAGAATTAATATCGAGACTAGATTACTGATACTGTGTGGCTAATTAGTTTTACAAAATTATTTTTAGTCATAGAATCATAGAATGGTAAGGTTGGAAGGGACCTCAAGGATCATCTAGTTCCAAGCCCCTGCCATAGGCAGGGACACCTCCCACTAGTACAGGTTACTCAAGGCCTCGTCCATCCTGGCCTTGAACACCTCCAGGGAGGGAGCAGCCACAACCTCCCTGGGCAACCTGTTCCAGTGCCTCACCACCCTCACTGGAAAGAACTTCCTCCTAACATCCAGTCTAAATCTCCCCTCTGCCAGTTTAAACCCATTGCCCCTTGTCCTGGCATTGCAAGACCTTGTAAATAATCCTTCCCCAGCCTTCCTGTAGGCCCCCTTCAGATACTGGAAGGCTACTCTAAGGTCTCCTCAAAGCCTTCTTTTCTCCGGGCTGAAGAGCCCCAACTCTCTCAGCCTGTCCTCAGAGCAGAGCTGCTCCAACCCTCTGCTCATCCTTGTGGCCCTCCTCTGGACCCGCTCCAACACTTCCATGTCCTTCCTGTGCTGAGGGTTCCAGAACTGCACACAGTACTCCAGGTGGGGTCTGACAAGAGCAGAGTAAAGGGGCAGAATCCCCTCCCTTGCCCTGCTGGCCACGCTGCTCTTGATGCAGCCTAGGACTCGGTTGCTGTCTGGGCTGCATGTGCACACTGCAGGCTCATGTTGAGCTTTTCATCAACCCAGACTCCAAGGTCCTTTTCCTCAGGGCTGCTCTCCAGCCATTCACCACCCAGCCTGTATTTGTGCTTGGGATTGTGCCTACCCAGGTGCAGGACCTTACACTTGGCCTTATTGAATTTCATCAGGTTGGCCTGGGCCCAACTCTCCAGCCTGTCCAGGTCCCTCTGGATGGCATCCCTGCCCTCTAGCAAGTCGACTGTGCCACACAGCTTGGTGTCATCTGCAAACTTGCTGAGGGTGCACTCCATTCCTCTGTCCATGTCACTGACAAAGATGTTAAACAGCACTGGTCCCAGCACTGACCCCTGAGGGACACCACTTGTCACTGGTCTCCAGGTGGACATTGTGCCCTTGATCACCACTCTCTGGGTTCGACCATCCAGCCAATTCCTTATCCAGCAGTGCTCCACCCATCAAGTCCATGTTTTTCCAGTTTGGTGCCCAGGATGCCATGTGGGACAGAGTCAAATGCCTTGCTCAGGTCCAGGTAGATGCCATCAGTTGCCCTTCCCTTGTCCACTGTCGCTGTGACTTCATCATAAAAAGCCACTAAATGTGCCAGGCAAGATCTGCCCTTGGTGAAGCCATTGCTGGTTCCCACCAATCACCTCTGCTTTCTTTTCCATTTGCCTTAGCAGAACTTTCAGCAGGATCTGCTCCATGATCTTGCCAGGCACAGAGGTGAGGCTGACTGGTCTGTAGATTCCAGGGTCATCCTTTTTTCCCTTCTTGAAGATGGGTGTTATGTTTGCCCTTCATAAAGTTCTCTGCCTTCTTGGATAGCCACAAGTGTTGCCCAGACCGCTTTTGACTTTGTAGAGTGAAAAGCAGTCTTCATGAATCTCTGAGAGATAGAAAAATTCGCAATTTATGGCAGAAGTACCTTACCAATAAATATCTTTTTCCCCTTCTCTCTTGTTTTGCATGTGACCCTAGATCAGTCATAGTACAGTTACAAAGATGGACAGTAGAGTTATGAAATAAGCAAACTTTTATTCGGTGTTATTGCCAAGAGTATGTCAATGACTCGATTCATTTTTCATCAGTACTATATATGGGAAATCTCAGATAAATTTATCCCATTTAGGAAAAATTCTCTGTGCTTCCTTTTAACATATCTGTTAACTCCCCTGCTGTTGAAAGAAAGGTGCCAGTTCTTGGTATCTGTGACACAGTGACCTTGATTTCCTGAGGTCTCACTTCTCTCGCTGGCACTGCTTAATTTGATCTCAGTCTTCTAACTGCCTTTTCTAAACATCTACACATATCCTTTCAGTGACCACCTCAGCAAATCAACCATATCCATCAGTCACTGATTCTGTAGTTATCACAAAATCAAAATTCCTCCATCGACCAAATAGTCAGAAAGACATGGTAAAGAGCTGTTCTTATTCGGGGCTGAAAGTTTTTTTTAATATATTTTAAAGTTAATATAAAGAAATAAGAACCTAAAGTTTTGTTTGTGTATGTATACACAAAGACAATTCACTGTTCTGCAAGCCTGTATTTGTGATACTTCCATTACTAAATTCTCTGTAGGGTGGACTGCATGACTGAAACTTTGCTATCACTGGCCAGAACAACTTTGTTGCATCTTTAATGCAAAATTTTTTTTTATCATATGTATTTAATACACATATCTTTAACACCAGTGGTGTATGGTAATAGAATGTGCCAGTCAGTCTGTGCCAAACAGATTTGTCAAACCATTTCTCTTCAAGGTATTTTAAAATTATGATGGCTCATGTAAATCAGTGAAGTTCCTTAGAGTTTAAAAAAAATTTAAAGTATTAATGCCTTTAGAGCTTTAAAAGAATATTTTAACATTTAAGAGCTGAAGGAAAGTTATGGAATCACAGAATGGTAGGACTTGGAAGGGACTTCTTCATCAAGTCCAACCCTCTTGCAGATTGACCTAGAGCAGGTTACAGTGGAATGTGCCCAGACAGGTTTTGTGTGTCTCCAGAGAAGCAGACTCCAAAAACTCTCTGGGCAGCCTGTTCTAGTGCTTCATTACCCACTTCATGAGTTTTAAGGTGTCTGGTGTGGTTTTTAAATGGTGCTCCTCTAAACTGCTAGTTACATAGTACCATGCTATAGAGTGAGATTGGCTCATTTTTTTTAATGTCCAAGTGATTTGCTTATTACAAGGTGGTTGGATTTGTGTTTTGGTTTTGTTTTCAGCAAAAAGACTCTTCCCAGAGCACCCTGCAAGAGTTAAAGAAAGAAGACCTGGAAGAAGCAAATTCAAACGTGGAGTCAGAAAAGACATCTGTGTCACTTGAAGCTTGTATACCAAAGAAAAATCCTGTAATTGAAGAAAACATAGGTGAAAGAGCAAAAGTAGTTTGCTCAACTGTATTGAGTAAACCTTTACAGATTCAAAAATCGCAACTTCAAAATGGAGATGTCCCGGCAGACTGTATCATTCTTGATAATACATCTAACCTGCATGTACATCAACCTAATCCTGCTTTAATGGCAGCAGCAGTCCAGAGCATGGAAACAACCAGTGCTCATACTTCCACGGAGGATCCAGTCAGTTGTACAGCTACAGTCTTGCAATTTACAGACTCTGATTACTTGAATTCATCTCCGAAACTGAAAAATGCTTTAGGTTCAATTACTGACTATGCAATTGAAAATCCTAACTCTCATGGTGTAGGCTGTTCTGTTGAGGTACAGCCAACAAATGAAAATGCAGTTTTACTGAGTACAGTCACACAGACTATTGAACAGTTCAGTGGAAATGAAGAATCTGTCATTGCTATTATTGTGCCAGCCGAGAGCCCTGAAGAGCCCGAAATAGTTAGTAGTTCTTTCCTGCCTGCCAAGCAAGAGTTTCTTGACACAGAGGAGACAGAAACAGATAAAGCTATGTACACGAATGCATATAGTGGAAGTGAAGTGTTACAGACTGAGCATTCATACTGCAAACAATACATAGATAGAGATCACCTTTGGCAAAAAATTTCAAAGCTCCACTCTAAAATCACTCTGCTTGAAATGCAGGAGATAAAAACATTGGGGAGACTCAGATCCTTGGAAGCACTCATTGGACAACTGAAGCAAGAAAACCTGCTTTCTGAAGAAAAGCTGAAGATTGTAGAAAACTGCTTTACAACACTCGAAGTGACTATGATACAGTAAAGGCTTTCAGCGATTGTTCTAAAATACCTTTTTACCCTCTGATTGTCTGTTTGTACAAATCAGCTTTTGTTTCAGTCACGGTATTTTAAACATCAAGTGCAAATTATGTGAAAAGCAAATACTCTTTAAAATGTTATACCAACCACTACCAAAGCTAGGTTATAGAACATTGCCTATAAAACATGACTTGCAAGAAAGCTTTAAAAGAAAACAAAGACTGTTAAAGTTGTGTTAAAAAGTGTGTGAATTGAGTCAGTAAAGAGAAGTGAAACCTTTCTAGCTGCAGGCTCCTCTAAAACATGCAATTCCTGCATTTGAGGCAGAAGTAGAATGGACAGAATAAGCATGCAGCATGGACAATTATGAATCTCTTGTTGGAAAAAAAAATACCCTAGTTCTCTTTGAAATGAGTAATGAAATATGCAGTACATATTGTCCACTAAGGCCACAAGTGTTCTGAAAGCTTTTTGTACACTTTGACCTTATTAAAATTGTTTCTGCAATAAAAGGTGTTTCATTTAGTTCTAGAAACAAAAAGAATATTGTTAGAATGAAGAGGTCCTTTTTTTTTTTCTTTTTGTGTGTGTGTGTGATCCAGCTCAAATGCAGAGAACCACCTTAAACAGATAGTTTGCAGAGGGCAAAGATGTTAACTATTCAAATGAGAGCTGGATAGCTCAGTGTTGATCCTCTTGTAGTCCATAGCTGGGCAATCCATATACCCTCAATAATACACTGAAGAAAACTGCTTTGCAGACAAAAATTGTTTGTGAAAGTTGCAGAATCTGACTCATTACTTTTTTCTATCTTGCTCTTCAAGAAATGGAGTGACGAGACTAGAAATCCACTCGTCCCTATTGATTTTATTAACTGTTTCTAGTGCACAGCATGCTACTACTACTAAGACAGGGACAATTTATTTTGAGGGGCATTAATGTGCACAGATACTTTCTGCTTACTATGTATGCTGTCCCTTCGATCTAGAGTTCATTGCACAGTCTAGTCCAGTGAAGTAGCACTTGCATCATCTAGTCCAATTGTGCCTTGCAGTTGGACAAGATCATTGTAGGTTCCTTCCAATTTAATTGTTCTAGTCTGTTCCATTGTACAATGATTAGATTACTTTGAGGGACTTGGATGTATTTTCCTTTATTCAAGAGTATGTCCCCCACCACCAGTCCAGTCAGGGAATAGAGCAAATGAGTTTCTTTGCAGTCTCTTAGCTGCATTTTGTGTCAGACAAATTCTAAACTGTTCTGGGCTTCTTCTGATAAGGAATTGAGGATCAAGCAATGCTAATCACCAAGTTGGCCTCCAGCTAGTTAAGTTGCAAGCTAATCAAAATTCAGTAATTCTGCAGCTCACAGAGTGGCTGCCTAGAAGTTGGTCTCCTAAAGCACAGTCGTGTAAGAGGTTAATGTGTGTGTCTGTGTCTCTGCGTGTGTGTGTTAGTAACCGCTGTACTGGGCTTGTTTTGTCCTTGAACTTGTTGGCTTATTTCAGTTGAAGCACAGAACATGCTTGGGAAGTTTCCTAAAGAAGGTAAGGATCAGTCATAATATGATGAATTATTTACAGGGACAGTTATTTTTTTCCTTCTGATTATAAAATGCTTTGAAATTTCAAGCGGTTGTCCTGTGTCCTCTAGAAACCTGCTGCTATACGAGATCCAATCTTGGGAACATTGTCCAGGTGGCCTCTCTGACTTGGACATTTTGTAATTTTTTTTACAAAGCAAGAGCTCTTTCAAAGGTATTTTCAAAATGCTATATGAAATTGCCAAATGTTTCCTCAATTTTAGAAATTTCTTTAATGTCACTACAAATCTACAGATGCTGTATTTCAAGACTCATCACACAGCTCAAAAGTCTGTTGCAGGTTTTGAGTGTCAGTGATGGCACAAGTTACAACTGTTGTTGCCTCAGCAAGGCTATATTCCTGAAGAAAATAGTGTGGTTTAAGATGGTATTTAAATTTCTGGTAGATTTTTACCATTACTAATAGTTTGCAATATTAAAATTGAGAATATAATTTGTGACATAGATATGTTTAAACCTGGTGAAAAGTAAAGGCTTAATTTTCCTCTTCTATGGAATTTCTTGGAACTATAGCAGAAAAACTCAGTAATTCTACAAGCCTGTCATTAAGACTACAAATTCTGCTGCCATAGAGTTATTTAGTCCAGTGGGCACAGGTGGACTTAGCAGACCATCTGTCTTTCTTTATACACAGCTTTTTGTGCCAAATAGGTCATTATGTAGGCCTACAATTAGATCTTCTGACCTGATCATATTAACTAACTGCTGCCTAAAGTAGCCCTTCTTCTCTTACCAAGCAGGGCATTGCAGCAGTTAAGCAATTGTGTCTAACAATAGATGTTAAATAATATAACAGTTTATTAACTCAGTGTTTTCAAGTAAAGCTTTACAACTTTAGAGTTACATTTACAGTTTTCCTTAATAGTAAATTTGACATGAGATTGCTCTCTTGTGTATCAGGTGTCCATCCATCTTGGTGTGTCCTTCCCATCCAGGTTCATGGTTTCTGCAGTGGACAGCATGACCAAAAACACTCCAGAAGTTGCCTGAAAAAGATGATGATTTTGTATGTAGCCTTTCTCAGGACCAGCCTTCTAGTGGTGAAGAGGCTGAAACTCCACAAAGCTGGTTAAAGGTTGACCAGTACAAATGTTGTGTTTGTTACAAACTGATTCCAATAAAATATTTTGGGTAAACACCTTTCGTGTTTATTTACAAGTGTTTAGTATTATGACTGGCTCTTCTTGCTTCCAGGAAAATATGGGTAAGTCCTTTGCTTCAGTTGAATGCTGATACTGAATTACTCAGCTAATTAGTATGAGGAAGGAAAAACATGCTGGAAACTGGCATACACCACTGAATTAGACGCTACATGTGTATGTTGTTTTCAGTGTTTCATAAGCATAAAGCTCTACAGCCTTTGCACACAATTTTATTTCACTAAACTCGTGACCTCTTAAAGGTGCTGGTGCTGTATTCCCCGAGATCTAGTGGGAACTACCTTTGTGCAGCTGCAGCCCGGTATCAGAGTAGTAGCACACTGAATCATGGTTCCTTCTGTAATGTATCAGGCTTCATCCAAGTTAAAGTTTTCTTACTTATTTTTTCAGTGATTTTGCATTTTCATCCTTTTTTTTTTTTTTTTTAATAGGTCTGACTGCTTGTCTCCACTTATAGAATTACTTCACCACTTTACAGATTTAACAGATTTGGGCTGTTTGATTAATTCTCTTCCTGAAATGTTGATCTCTATTCTTTTCCCCTGTCCTCTGGTTACTGCACGAATTTGGCATTTGGCTTTCTCTTAGATCTCCATTTAGATTTCACCATTTCTCTTATGCTTATCTACAACCAGTGCAATTCAATTTAGAATAAATTTGCACTTATTTTCCCTGGTTCTTCATCTTTACAAGATGGAGTGTGAAGTTTTATTTACCTCATTCTGAATTCAGTGCCAGCTACAAGGGATTATCAGACTAGTAACTATCTGGGACTTTGGTAGTTTCTCACATCAGTGGTACAAGTATTGACTGCAGTCTTGTATGCTTTACAAGCAGTTATTAGAAATCTGTCTAGTTCTGTCATTCTAGATGTCTTCAGCATATGTTTATTCTCCTTTACCATAGTTCTAATTATTTGCTCTTTACACTTAAACCCCCTCCTATGCAAAGACCTTGGCAGTAAACTGGAAGTTACATACTGCATTTTAAAAACGACACTTCATCTCTTAACTTCATAGAATCATAGAATCATAGAATGGTAAGGTTGGAAGGGACCTCAAGGATCATCTAGTTCCAACTCCCTGCCATAGGCAGGGACACCTCCCACTAGTACAGGTTACTCAAGGCCTCATCCAATCTGGCCTTGAACACATCCAGGGAGGGAGCAGCCACAACCTCCCTGGGCAACCTGTTCCAGTGTCTCACCACCCTCACTGGAAAGAACTTCCTCCTAACATCCAGTCTAAATCTCCCCTCTGCCAGTTTAAGCCCATTGCCCCTTGTCCTGTCATTGCAGGACCTTGTAAATAATCCTTCCCCAGCCTTCCTGTAGGCCCCCTTCAGATACTGGAAGGCTACTATCAGGTCCCCTCGAAGCCTTCTCTTCTCCAGGCTGAAGAGCCCCAACTCTCTCAGCCTGTCCTCATAGGAGAGCTGCTCCAGCCCTCTGATCATCTTTGTGGCCCTCCTCTGGACCCGCTCCAACACTTCCATGTCCTTCCTGTGCTGAGGGTTCCAGAACTGCACACAGTACTCCAGGTGGGGTCTGACGAGAGCAGAGTAAAGGGGCAGAATCCCCTCCCTTGCCCTGCTGGCCACGCTTCTCTTGATGCAGCCTAGGACTCGGTTGCTGTCTGGGCTGCATGTGCACACTGCAGGCTCATGTTGAGCTTTTCATCAACCCAGACTCCAAGGTCCTTTTCCTCAGGGCTGCTCTCCAGCCATTCCCCACCCAGCCTGTATTTGTGCTTGGAATTGTGCCTACCCAGGTGCAGGACCTTCCACTCGGCCTCATTGAATTTCATGAGGTTGGCCTGGGCCCACCTCTCCAGCCTGTCCAGGTCCCTCTGGATGGCATCCCTGCCCTCTAGCAAGTCGACTGTGCCACACAGCTTGGTGTCATCTGCAAACTTGCTGAGGGTGCACTGATTCCTCTGTCCATGTCGCTGACAAAGATGTTAAACAGCACTGGTCCCAGCACTGACCCCTGAGGGACACCACTTGTCACTGGTCTCCAGACTCTTCCTCCATAAGAGATTGATTTCTCTCATACCTAATCACATTTTTGTCAAAATTGCATTGTGTACAACTCAGTGCCTCCCCTCCCTTGATAATCATGTGTGACTGCAGATTTACGCGGGCAATGCCCAGCGTTACCTCAGCAGAACACCCAAGCACAGCCCTTCTGTGTTGCAGTGTGATGGTGTAACACCCATGGAGCCTATCATTTGCCAGATGGGGGCTCATGCCAGCAAGGGTTACCTTCACACTGTGGATTTCTGCAGACATAGTTAGTTAATTGTGTCAATGACAGTGATAAACTCTGTTCAGCAGAATATACTGCTTCTAGACTCATTCAGGTTAAGTGCTGAAATTCCTTTGTTTTCAGATATTTGGAACATTTTAGTGACAGTAGGGCAATGACACCCAGAGCCTGCTTTGTGAGAGATTTTTATCCACTTGGTAAGATACGCTGACATTCTGGGCAAATTCAGGAGATGGTGTAAGCACCAAGCTGACGATTTAACTGCCCAGGCAGAAATAGACAAGGTCCCCAAGCACTCTTGAGGAAGGACACAGCACTCAGGTTAGCTGTGAGTGACTTAGGCCTTCACCTTTTCTGTAAGCTCCACAAATGGGAAATTTCATGCCGCCTTGTAAGGCTGGAGAGGAGATGGCACCTGCACACCTGTGGCCTAGAAAGAAATGCTCAGGGCCATGAGAGATGCTTAAGCATGGGAGGAAGGAGGGGGCTTTTACATTTAGATTTGATGCCTGACAAAAGTGCCTTCCTGTGGGGCATCTCTGCATTGCCTATGCAGCATCAGTTGCAAATGTCACATGCCATGCACAGTTCAAAGCTAGAGAGAAAACTCAGTAATGCACAAGAAACATACGAATTACTAGCACCCAGGCAAGAGGAAAGAGAAACTGAGGACAGATTGTATGCTCCTTAATGACTTTTACGTGAACCTAGATGTGGACAAAAATGTCTTTTTCTTTGCTTGTTTACCAGATAATTTTATGACTTATTAACACAAATCAATTTGCACGTTTGCAACCTCCAGTGAATCTCTGGGAATGCTTTATACTTTTATTCATGCTAGATATCACTGCTTTATCTTGTCCTTCACTGAAATCAGCATAATGGCACTCTAATTTACCAGAATGTTTACTGCTGCAGAGATGTGAGCACGTGCCAAGATACTTCCCACATGCAGTAAGATTTCTAAACAAACTTTTCTTCCCCCAGTAAATACATCTCTTGCCATTGTTAAATATGACAGGGTACGTTGCTAAATGCCTGTCACTGTTTAAATATCTGCTTTTTCTGTGAAGGACACTTTGAATGCCATTTCTGAAAGCATAACAGTACTCTAGAAGCCCGTGTCACGTCCATTCAAAAAGGTTAAACTGTATAGATGCTTTTGCAAATTATATATTTATAATATTTATATTTATAGAAAACTATTATATACTGCACAGATACCAAACAGTAGTGCTCTCTGTAAACACCAGATGGTGCTGCTGGATTGCTCTGTAGAAGTCAGACTGAAGCCTTGCTTCTCTTTTTTTTTTCACTCTGTTGTTCAAACATGCAAACAGATCAATTATGAGGGTTTTTTCCTTGTACTTCAGACAGATATTTAATAAGTAAGAGTAGCATCTGGACAAAACGGTATGGCTAATTGTCTTCTCTCTTACAGAAATAAAGCTTCAGACAAGAAGAAATTCATCTATATTCTAAGCATAAAGCATGAAATTCAAGAACCTTCTGCTCAAGTGACTGGCAAAAGATATAGTCTCTGTCCTTAAATGGAGCATGATTGCTTTCCTCATTTGCTCAAGTGGGCCAGTGATTAAAGTCTGAATGCCATAAACTGTTTAGCATTGCTTATTTGCATATTAATCAGGATAACAAGGTGAGTGTTTGATCACACCCTTCATCAGTGGTGTCTAGTTTGCTACTCAAGTGCTGCAGCCATGGTTTTGAAACTGGGAAGATACGTGCACAACAGCTTTACATGGGACATTATCCACTACCAGAATCTCATGGGACAAAGTGCTCTGAGAATACACAACTTCAGATGATACAAACAACTTTAGGGTAGGAGGATGCTGGTCCTGCACATTCAAGCAAGTTTCTTCATCCTTATTCCAGTGTTACTTTCAAAACACAACAGATAAAAGTACAGGTCAGAAGTATCCATGTGATATTATGGATCAATGGAACAGAGCTGTGAAAGAGTGGCATTGCAAAACCAGGTAACGAAGAGACCTTTGTTGAGGTAAATGGTGGCTTCAGAGGTATGAATGAGCCTCAAGGCTCATGAGGCCAAGTGTTGGAGCTTCTCTGGGTATGCAAAAAATGCAAAAAGTGGTGTTCAGCCACTCCACCACAGCCCTCAGAAAGAAATAATTTCACCTGATGCTGGATGTCACCATTACGAGGTGCACCTCAGTTAAGCAATGTTTTATATGAGGAAGAAATTAATTGAGGAAATCCATACTTATCTACTGACTATGGACAGTGGGATGAGTTAGGAAGACTCAAGGCTAATATAAAGGAGTTAGGCACAGTGATCCTTCTAAATTCTGCCTTAATTTTCTGTTCAGCCAGAGACAAGATGAAGACATTTCAAAGCTGCAGGTAGGATTCTGTAGTTACAACTTTTGTGCCCCTTTTTTTTTCTCCTGAAGATTTTGAAAGACACCTCTATCTCTGTAAGATAATCTAATCAAGTAGGAAAACTGGTTCTCCAGATGCCTACCTTAGGCAGAGTACATTTCTCACAGCTGCAAAACACCCTCACAGGGTGCACATCAAACATAAGAGCTCTGCACCACTTCATGTATAGTATAAACTAGTTATAGTCAGACACATTTGACCTCCTATAGCCACTGGGGACTGAAAACAACCTTGTGGCTGCTATAACTTCACTTTGGAGTAATAGCAAACACCACAACAATGTCTTCTTCAGCCATGTCTGCTCAGTTAAGTAGATTATAAATCACAAATACCTGCAGTTTCAGCTTGGGTCTGAGTTACTAGACTACGAGACCATATATGAATAGGCTTCAGAAACTCTCAGTTACAAGAATAGATACTGTCTGGAGATGAGCGATAATAAAGGCATGAGAGAGTAAGTTTCACAGCATGGAAAATACATCAAGCCCTTTAGATCTTACACTTACCAGCAGATGTTATGAAACTTACATCAAAGCTTTTTATGCAGTGTTTCATGTGATGAGAAACCCTGTACCTACTGCCTATATAAATGCACTCCCCACAGTGAATTAGCCTCCCCAAGTGTGCTGGTTTGAGGCTAATTGGAATATTTTAATACGAGAAATTAGATCATTGGCTGTGAAAAGAAAAAAAAATAATAGTGATGCCTATATCACTCATTTGTTCTGTTGAGAGGCATAAGTAGTCAAAATATAAGGCTCTCACTTCTCTGTCAGTCTGTGTGTCTGGTTGCATCTTGCCTTAAGTCCTTTGCATGAAACCTATGTAACCTTTTCCTCTAACCTCCTTGTCGGCTTCTGACATCTCACCTCAGAGCTCTGCAGATTTATCACCTAAATTATATGGAGATTTATCTGGTTACCTCTGAGA
The DNA here is from genome assembly GCA_013396675.1 of Eubucco bourcierii. Classification (NCBI taxonomy): domain Eukaryota; kingdom Metazoa; phylum Chordata; class Aves; order Piciformes; family Ramphastidae; genus Eubucco; species Eubucco bourcierii. The sequence continues at coordinate 40,705 of VWZE01022478.1, forward strand.
TTGGGAGTGAGGAGGCAAAGGAGGGGGGTTGGTCAGGAGCCCTCTTGGACAGTCTGGCTGTTTGGGAGGGATTTTGAATTTCTGTATTACTTTTAACTTATATATAATTGTAAATACCTGTATATATTATACATATAAATAAATATATAAATATATATATATATGCATTTGTATATTTATGGAGGCTATAAATATAGCTTCATTCCTTAACTTCCAGCTGGCTAAATTAGTCTGGTTAATCTAGTGGGATGGGGAAACTCCCAAACCACGACACCAGGGCAGGCTTCAGTAGACTGATCAGGTGTTTTCAGAGGACAGTCGCTGTTTCGCTGCCTCTAGATAAAGGTAAGTACAAAAGCAGACTCTCTTTTCAAATCAAAGCCCTAACCAACACCTTTAGAAAGGAATCCATACCTTATGAGCAACACAAGAGCTCTTCTCCACAAGTCTGTATAGCATCTGTACAGTCCCTTAAAAGATGAGGAGATTTCTCTCCAGCGGGCTCAGCTCCCCACCTGGTACCAAAACACTGAATTTTGTCACTGTGAGGAGGGCAAATATTCAAGGTTTGGGTGGCACAGAGGACATTGGCTGTGAACTGAATTGCAGCTCAGGCCTCTAGCAGGAACACCACAAAGAAGCAAAATAGGGACTGATGCTGGCTTTTATTCTTGTTGGAAAATGAACCAATAAACCAAGCTCCTGAAACTTACTGGGGCAGGAAGTGTTGCAGGAAAAAAAAAACAAAAACAAAAACAAACTAACTAACTAACTAACTAAAAAAAAACAAACCAGATAACAAGCACAAAACTACATTTAATTTATGGAGATTAATTATCAGCAATAACAAATCCATAATAGATTTTAGATTTTTAACTAAAAATATATTAGTGAGTAACATTTATCTGAGAGTTTCTGCAGAAACGTGAGCTTAGCCACAGCTGTATTTGAGAGGACACAATTTTTAAATGTATAATTCACCATAATGTGATCAGTCATAAATCCAAATTAAATTGTATTTTACATATTTTGCATTAAAGCCATTGATTTACCTCTTCTATTATCCATTTTGTGAGATTTCAATTAAAATATTTATACATTTTTTAAATTTACATAGCTTCAGATATTTTATTCTATATTCAAACTCTGAAACTAATTTTCAGCTTTATCCATATTTTTGGTGTGTACTGAGGGATCAAAACACTCTTTGCTTACCTTTACTTGTTTTGGGTTTTACCACTTTTTACTTTGATTTCATTTCAAGACTTTGAGAACACACCTTCCAATCGTAAAATCAAACTGCCAGGTGCCTGCTGCTCATTTTAGGCATCTCTTACAGCTAACCTCTCTTTGTCTCAACCCAAGCTCATATATCAAAAGCTAGGTAAGGACACGCACGTGGCTTATTACACTGGAATCCTCAGCTTCCTTTGCACCTCGGTTTGTAAGGTAAGTTATCTTCCACCAGGTAGAAGGTATCTTTAACTTCATTTAAAAGAAACTCTCCACTATGTCTGAAAGAATTTTGCTCATGATAATCCACCATTGTTAGTTCTGCAGCTCCAGCTCCCATGCTGCTTATAGCAGAGAATATAAGGGAATGGGAGAATAAAAGGCAAATAATAAAAAATTTAAACAGAACTATGGATCATTTCTTATTATTTGATGTTTCTTTTAAAAATACAGCTGCATATATGTCTTATATTAGCAGGAATTATCCTTGGCATAAGAGATAAAAGCTGGAAAGTTTTTAGGAGTCATTGTGACAACTGCCTGTTCTAAATACCTGCAGGTTTGTTTAATTTTCTAGTTATTTGGTGTAGATCCCAGGAAATAATTATCTGTTGTTTAAAGAAATTTGATAAGGTTCCTGAACAACTTCTTAGCTAGCCATGAAAATTTTGCTTTGAGTTTTAAATGTGTGTGCTTAAGAACAATTAAAAGTGATAGGAACTGATCAGAAGGGAGGGGAATTTGACTCTCTCACACACATACCTGCAAAATGTGGAAGATACTGTGCTTGCATTTAAAACAAGATCTTCTCCCTCTGAATATAAAACCCCAACACATTCTTGCTTCTCAGCATTTATGGTAAAAATGAATTTTACTTTTTCTACACCAATTCTTAGCAACGGAACATGAAGCAGCATTTAAATGTTATATGTTAGAATAATAGGTCCTGCCTTTTCTGGCAGGACAGTCTCTAATGCTCTGCAATGTTTGAAATCACCCCACCATTTGACAGGATCAATAGCCTGGGAAATTCCTGGTATGACATTGTAATGAGCATATTGATGGGTTTTGAAACAAAAACATCTTTCAGAGAAGCTATAGCTGGGAATGGCCAGTTTGAAACGAATATTGACACCTGCATAACACTCCATGTTTCTACAGCTCTCTGGAGAAAAAATAAAGGCAATAATATTTAAGAACTGCAGGGACACTGAAGGCATTAAATGCTTTTTCATTTTGCTTTCCTTCCCTGAAGAGTTGTGATTTTCAAAGGATCTGAGTGAAGATTTTAAGCAATTTGTATACAAATATCTGAAGGGCGGGTGTCAAGTGGATGGAGCCAATCTCTTTTTGCTGGTCAGCAGCAATGAGACAAGGAGCAATGGCTACAGATTGGAACATGGGAGGTTTCACCTCAATATAAGGTGAAATTTCTTTACAATGAGGGTGAAGGAGCACTGGAACAGGCTGCCCAGAGAGGTTGTGGAGTCTCCTTCTCTCAAGACTTTGAAAACTCACCTGTGTGAACTACCCTAGGGGATCCTGCCTTGGCAGGGAAGTTGGACTCAATGATCTGTGGAAGTCCCTTTCAACCTCTAAAGTTCTGTGATTCTGTGAAAAGCAGAGTCATAACTTCTGAATATTTAGATCAACCCTGCTATTCTTTGCTCACCACACAGAACATTTCCTGTCCTTTACAGCAAAAGCCCAGTTATGTTATGAAAGAAATTCCCTGAGCCCAGCTCAGGCAGACAGTGTTAGATCCCACAAGCAACATGAAGACGCAACAAAGACACGGTCAGATGTCTGAAACTTATAATTGTTGTTCCTAATGCATGGCCGTTTAATATCTCCCTTACGCAAAATAAGGACTACAAATCTCTCTGCCCTTTTCCCATGCCCCTTGCACAGAGTAAGATTTAGGTAATGCCAAACATAGTTTTTCATACAGTTGCCCTTTCCTCAAGTATTTGTATTTCTTAAAAAGAAGTTAAAGGCTAAATGTTGCATTTTTACAGTGCTACACATCATGCTGCCTGTATAAATCTGGCCTCTAATCTTTTTTTTTTATTCTCAGAAGATCTGAGATGCTTGGCCAGAGGCAGGGAGTACTGTCCCAGGGCTGGAGTTACGTGCAGATGCCTGAAGCCATAGCAGCCACCCCGGCCACACCTGGCCCCTGCAACCAGCCCCCTCAAAGGCAAATCAATAGTTTCTAAGAGAAGGTAACACAATTTATACACCCTCGGGGCTGGGAAGACTCTGCAAACGCTAAAAGAGAGAGGCAGTACCTTTGTCACCTGGCATGATGTATCAAAGGACTCAAGCAGTATGCTCATGAAAGTCTTACACAGATCTGAAATAACAAGAGCTCTGGTCTCAATTTATTCAGTGCTTCCTTTGAAAAATGTTACTCCCTCTTCTCCCTGCAAATGTATCAGAGCCTGAATACATCAAAATTCCTGATGAGGTCAAGATGTACCAGACGCTGCCTCCCAGCCAACTGTGATCTGTGCTTGTGGCAAAGGGTTTCAGAGCGACCCCAGTGAAAGACAAATATTTGCACTCCAAGTTTGGTGTCTGCTGTTGAAAAGAAGTCATTGTAAAGTACGTCCTAAAGGAAGAAATGCAAACCTTCCCTTCCAGAGTGAAAACATTTTAGTCATCTAAGAAATGAGAACAGTAACCTAACACAAATATCATATGCAAAACGCATCTCTTTAAGAACAGTAATTCTGCAAAGATAAGCCACAAGTTTTGCACCATTTACAAGCTACGTTATTGCCAGCTGCTTACTTTCAGAGCAGTTCCATAAAATCACATGTATAACGTGCTTGTTGCTATGGCTCTTTTCCTTTTCCTTGTGTATGTAATCACTAATGCTAAATATTCAGATGATTTCACTCCATGCATATCACATTTCTGTTCTAAATGTTTGATGCAAAGGGAAACAATGCTTTTAAAACAGATAAAAAGCATTGTAATTGAAAACATTTATTTGAGACTTGAGCCAAAGCATAAATGTGATAGGAAAAATGTAAGCAAACAGGAACTAACTCGTGATCTTGAAGGGACTATAAAACATGCTATAAAAATACTTTGAATGTGGTTTCAGAGAGTGAGGGCCAAAGTAACACAAAGTATCAATCTTTGATCCAAAGTTCATCTCCCATGACCCTGCAGCACAACTGCCCACTGGCTTCATTTTTGTTGCTATGGTGAAGAGAACATATGTCCCAGGGGTGATGTGCCCAGCAAACACACCCAGTAATGAATCTAATAGAAGAATCAACTAGCAGGAGAAAGAAAGACGATTTAACCACCTCTGCTCTATAGATCTAAAACTATACAGAGAGGTCAATGCTCTCAGAAAAGTTGGGAAAAAACCTCAAAGTCTAGTATCTTACCCACAAACCAGGAAACCCTAAAATTCCAGAACTGTTTGTTCTACCAGGCCTCTGGAGATCACTTAATGTGACTTCCAACTCAAACCAGCTCTGTCCCTCCCAGCACTCCCTGATCAAAGAGGACAGGGTCCCTGGGTACTGGCATGGCCCAAAGTGGCTGAAATGCACTACAGACAAACACTGCCCACAGTGGCTGAAATGTTCTACAGAAAAACACAGCATAAAACAAAATGCAAATGCCCCCAGTTGTAATTTCTGAATATAGTATTGGCACAAAGACAAGCTTGCATTCACACAAGAGTATACAGACTAAGCAATTAGAATTTTTTGGTGGCAGAATTCTAAATAACTTTTAATATCATCTGGTTTTGGTACTGGTAAGAATTAGTCATTGAGAAAAAATAAAATAACATGACATAAAAATGGCAATGGTTTCCATCCATGTCCCATCTCTACTACTCTAAGGCTGCAAAAATGTCATTCTGATTTTAAAACAGCATGCCTATGCCAGGTGAGCAGAGTATCATAATTATGCAAAACATCTGAGAACTGACAGAGAGACTCCCATGCACTGGTCTTGGGGAAAAACGTGAGAAGTAAATGTGGTCTGTTATTTGACACAGCTTTTCAGAATTAGTAGAAATACTTTCTTATTAGCAGATTATTTTTACCAATACATAGATACTGCTTTATATTTTTTTTAAAGTCCTTTGTAAACCTTCTCATAGCCCTATTTAGCAAGAAAAAGAATGAAAAGAAGGTGAAAGGCTGGAGAACAAGTGGGCAGCAGAACCTGTCAGTCTTTGAAGTTACAGTGGCATTACGGACATCCCATTTCCAAGGGAAAACTAGGAGAATCCATATGAGCCAGTGGCAATGGGACAGCATAATCCTCCCATACTCAGTCCTGTTTTGTTTTCAGGTTGCGCCAGAAACAGAAGTATCAACAGCAGGTCCCGAATATCAGTCTAAATTCTTTCAAGCAAACAGAGTCATTCCTACTTCTCATAGCTTCCCCCAGGGCTGTAAGTTGCCTCTAAACCCTGCATTTGTCTGCCTATTCCTAATTTAGTCTCAGAAGTCAATCAGCAAAAATTCTTGCAGATGATTTGTAAGTATATCTAGATATATATCTATATACAGGTTGAAGTTTTTTCTTAAAAAGTAATAATGCCAAGATACAGAAAACCAAAACAACAAAACAACCTGCCGCTAGCACGTTACAGGTTTTATTATGAATTCCGACATACTGATGTGATTTGAGACAGTCTCAGCATATTCTGATGAAGTGTGAAGACTTGTTCTCAGGGAAAGATCTTTTCCCCAGGGAAACTGAAACAGATTAGCAGTGTTTTACCAGACATGACTGAAATGTACTGGAGAGAAAGATCCTGTCATTGATAGATCCTCTTATTTCTCATATGCTGTTCCAATTATTCCATTGAGTCACACACTCACAACTATTAATAACTTCGAAGACTTGATTTTGAAGACTCTAATTTTAGCTTCATGGCTGTTATAATATGCACACTGTCTTGTTTGACAGCCTGAGCTACCTTGGTAGGCTCCAAATAAACACTCTTCCACACGAAGAGCCTTTCTGCTTGAGCAGCTCTCCACAGACATCACCACCAGGAACACAACATGGTTTCCAAGTGAGCAGCTGCCAAGCTCATCAACAAGGCACGGTAACACTCAAGCATAAGGAGCAGAAAGGAAGCTAAGGGAGCTGTACCAGGTTGATGTGGCTAGGGGGTTGAAAATTTGCAGCCCCCCAGGAAATAATGCTTCAGTGGGCACTAATATGACCCTTTTCGGTTTGCACTGAGAATTTCCACTGAGATCAAATTGCCTTGCAGATATCTTGTCCTTTTGTGTAAACTTGCACTTATGTTCCAGTGTTTTCCTCTATTCTTTGCCATAGATATTTAAGTGTAAACCGGAAGGTAACCAATATTTTAAAATATGCTTTCTGTAGAGCAGGCATTCCTTTCCATCTATCACAAATCTTTGAACTAATCAAAAGGTAGTAGTGTATTGTGCAATGGGTAGAACCTTTTTAGAACAGGGCCTTTAATGAAACCTGGCCTGAGGACACTGTGGGTACAACTCATCTATTTCACTCCAGAGACTGATGATGAATTTGAAAGACATCAGCTGGGCACCTTTTGACTGCTTAGACTCACTAAATAAGCAAATAAATTCAGGAAAGTAGGAGGGAAGTGTCAGGTACACCTGCCATGTTCTTGCACTTATGACCACGGTTAGAAATCAAATGCCATGCTAAGTAGACCTTTGGCCTAAGATGCTACAATCATTTGATGTTCTGACATTAATTTATGATAATTACTATGGTAATTTTAAAATTACTATTCAAAAGCAAAACATCTGAAAGAACTTTGCATACTTTGACACTAATAATTATTAAATAATGCATTGTTAAGTGCCTTTAAGGATTAATTCAACAAGACCTTCCACGGTGACACATGGACAAAACTTTTGCAAGATAAAACTTGAAGACATTTGCCATATTGTCCATGCTTTTTCATGAGAATTAATAACTTTGCTTTACAAGCATGCATGACAACAATAATTCTGAAGTTTTTATGTTAAGGAGGCATAAAACACACCTTTCTCTTCTGCAGAAGTGAAAATTTGGTCTTGATCTAGCATGACTTAGAATATGGGAAAAGAGGTTTGTGTGCATAGACCTAAACCCATTGTGTTGTCATAGAGTCTCTTCAGACTACCAAAACAAATATCTCTTGAAACCTGAATAAAACTACAGGCAGAGAAAAATCTGATGCCATGAAATTGAACATTAATAAGCTCATACCTATGTCATCTGCTGCAGCACTTCCCATGTAGCTTTAACAAATACATACCTGCTAGGATTGAGATTTTCTGCCTCACATAGGGTACACTCTTGTCAATTTTCCATTTATATTTTGCTTTCAGGAACAAACTTAGTGAAGTATCATATTAGGTTCTTCACAGTCACTTGTAAATTCCAAGTTGTGTTTTGACTTCACTTTACTGACGCACTCTATCACTGAGGCTGGAAGATATTAAAACCGAAGCTATTTCTATGACAAAATCCAATTTCATCAGGACAAAAGCATAAACTTTCTCCCCAGATCCAAGGCAGTGGTAATATAGACCATGAAATAATCACTCTTGGTGAAGAAGGTCAGACCCTAAAACTTACTTTGATTACTTTTCCTAATGTTCATTTTATACTGATGATAACCTTGAAGCTATCAATTACAGACATGAAAGAAAGTGATCTGGTTCTCATAAGGATGGGACTGTAACCTTCTTTTACCTTCCAACCCCAGCCCACAAAAAAACCCCAAAAAAACAACCAAAAAGGTTTGCACCGTAACTGCTAACCATTGCCTGACCATCATCCATCTCCCACCATATCCAGTTATGCTGGGCATGAAAGCAACTGACAGTGTGTCAGATTCCCTCCTGATCCCTGCCTATTCCTGAATGGCTTCATCATCCCAGTAGAACCTTCACCATCCTCCAGCAGCAAATGGCCCTGCTCCCTCCTGCCCATAGGTCTCTTTATGGATCCATCAGCTGCAGGACATGGTATGGCAAGGCAGCATAGTCACACAGTGCATAGGTAGCATCAGACTTTCCAGCAGACCCTCCAAGACACTTTCATTTAAACACTTAGCATCTCTCAGCTGCAGCTTATGTCTCTCTCTGTGAAGGTTTGGGAGTTCCCCCACCCCCCCACACTTTGTAAAATGACCCAGACTAGCACTCAGTCGGCTGGAAGTTAAATGATGAAGCTATATTTACAGCTTTGCACAATGTACAGCAGATATTTACACTATATACACAATATTTACAGAAATATACAAGTAAAAGGTAATACAGCAACACAACTCCCCTCCCAGAAATCAGAGACCCCAGGAGGGGCTCCCAACCACCCTTCCACCTTCTCCCCACCCCTGTACCTTACCCCAAGGTTTGCCTTACGTGCAAGGTAAATTAGGAGGATCGGCCAAGGGGGTTAGAAGAAAAGTGGTTAGTGAGGATTAATCAGCAGAGGAGCCAGAGCCCAGAAGCTGCTAGATCCCACCAGCAGCTCCTGCTCAGGCAAGCGACAGAGAGCCACTGACTTATCAATTGTTTTGGTTAGTGTTCCCAAACAATTCTGCAGCAAGCGTATGAGTGAAGTAGACATCATGATGTTTTCCTTTCACAGCCTATAGTGCAACTTTGTCTATTAAAATATTTCAATTAGCCTCAAACCAGCACACTCTCATCCTTGGTTCTTTCTTTGTTTTAATTGTTGTCTTTTAAGGGGTCTTACAAAATCGGAGAAGAGCAAAAAAATAAAAGCATTAACACTTTTTCTTGATTTATTATTCTTTTAATGTTCCTGTCTGCTCACTCCCTAGCAGTTTTTGCCATTTGCAGAGAAAGTTTGGGGGGTTGCTTTGCATCTTAATATCTCATCTTTAAATTTTTCAGTCAGTGGTTTATACAATATTAAATGATCTTGGAGATACTTTTTGAATAATTCACTTTGGCCATAGCATGTAATCTTTTAATAAAATGTCCCATGTTCTCATGTTTAGAAGTCTGGATAAGTATTTTTCAGCTCTGAGATGAGTATTCATTTCAAGTTGTGGGGACCATACTGTACATTCTAGAGATATGGCCAAACACTATAGTTTCAGTGAACATTTTCTTTGATCCTCTGAAGTGCTGACACATGCTGAGAAGGTGATGCCTTCAATCTACCCTCCTTGAAAATGTGCACAGCAGCCTTTTCTTATTCAAGTTAAAATTAAAAAGTTATTGCTTGTACAGTAATTAAACAGCAGCAGCTACCACCCAAGTGATTCACAAGCTAGCTTTATTTTGCAAAACAGAAGGCGAGGCAAGTAGGTAAAATATTTCTATGGGATCAATTGAAAAAAAACCAACCCAAACCCAAACCAACCAATCAACCAAAAAAAAAAAAAGCCCAAAACCCCAAATGAAAACCAACCAAAAAAAACCCTCAAAGCCCCAAAAAACAAACAAAAAACCCCAAACAAAACAAACAAAAACCCCTACACACACACACACACACACAAAAAAAAAAAACAACCCAAAACAAAAACCACAACCACACAGAGAAAACTGCCTCTTGCTGCTCCTGCCATCTGTGTTGCAGGAAATACACTGCTGGCTGCAGTACTGTTGATAAAGAGGCTTGAAATGCTGGACTCTTTCAAGAATTTATCTTCCAAAGAAAACCTTGCTAGCAAGGACTTGAACATTTTGTGCCAAGTGGCAGTGTTTTAATCAGTCATGCAGAGATGACTGCATTTTGCAAGACTGAGATTATATTTCTAAACACCACCAGAAACATTTGTTTTCTCTGTGAGGAAGCAGAGAGGCAATTCTTACATGGCAATACTGATTTTTACAGCATAGTCATTTTTCTGCTCAGAAAATGTCCCATCATCATAAATGTCCTATCATCTTCATGTACTAGTGGTAATGTTTCACACAATATACCTGCAAATGCCAGTAGGAAAATGTGGTATCAGAACTTAAATAAGAATTTAAAGAATTGAGAGTACAACATATGTCTGGTCTACATTTTAATGTCTCCTATTTTTACATAGCTATGACCAAAGTAATTTGGTAGTGATTTTCTTAACAACTATTCAAATCTTTTAGAGGAAATATACACCAAGCAGACAAGGGCCAAAGACAACAGAAGGAAGCAATCTAATACTAAAGGAAATTGATGTCATTTATCTGGCCTTCTGCAAGGCCTCTGACACGGTCCCACACAACATCCTTCTTTCTAAATTGGAGAAATGTGGATTTGATGGGTGGACTATTCGGTGGATAAGGAATAAGCTGGGTGGTGGTGACCAGAAGGTTGTGGTGAATGGCTTGATGTCCAGATGGAGATGTGTGATAAGTGGTGTCCTTTGGGAGTCCATACTGGGACCAGTGTTGTTAATTATCTTCATCAAATTATACAGACAGTGAGATGAAGCACACCCTCAGCAAGCTGGCAGATGGCACCAAACTGAGTGGTGCAGTCAATATGCCAGACGGACAGGATGTCATCCAGAGAGACCTGGACAAGGTTGAGAAGTGGGACCAGGTGAACCTCATGAGGTTCAAGAAGACAAAGTGCAAAGTTCTGCATCTGGGTCAAAGCAATACCCATTATCAATACGGACTGGAAGAGTATGTAATAAAGAGCAGCCCTGAGGAAAAGGGCTTGGGGGTACTGTAGATAAAAAGCTGGACATGAGTCAACAATGTGCACTTGCAGCCCAGAAGGCAAATCACATCCTGGGCTGCATCAACAGAATCATGACTGGAGGACTTATAGAGGTGACTGCCATTAAGCTTGGTTTTGGGGATACTTTACTTGGAGTACTGTGTCAAGCTTTGGGGCCCTCAACAGAAGGAGGACGTGGACCCTAGGGAGCAGGTCAAAGAGCTGAAGTACCTCTCCTACAAAAGCAGGCTGAGAGAATTGGGCTTGTTCAGCCTGGAGAAGAGAAGGCTCTGGGGAGAATTTACAGTGGCCTTCCAGCACCTGAAGTGGGCCTACAAGGAAGCTGGAGAGGGGCTATTTACAAAGGCATGTAGCAATGGGACACGGGGCAATGGTTTTAAACTAAAGAAGGGTAGATACAGATTGGACATTAGGAAGTTCTTTAGTATAAGGGTGGTGGAACACTGGAACAGGTTGCTCATGGAGTGGGTGGAGGCCCCATCTCTGGAGGCATTGAAGGTCAGGCTTGGTGGGGCTCTGAGCAACCTGATTGAGTTGGAAATGCTCCTGCTTACGTCAGGGAGTTTTGAACTAGATGACCTTTAAAGGCCATCAGCGCATTCTATGATTCTGCAAATACAGTAGGCAAAAATTACTTGCTCTCATGCATTTGTTTACTTGAAGCTTGTAAAGGTATAAAGTAGAGCTTTTAATAGAAAAATCTCAACTGTTAGAAACGTATGAAATAAAAAATAAAAAATGATAAATTGACATAAAAAATATTTAATTATAGTATAATGTTGAAGATTTCAGGCATGGGAACCAGATTATTCTACCCAGTCTGTCCATGCTCTGCATGAGTAGTTGCCAGAAAAAGAAAACATGAGCAGTATCACAAATTACCAAAATTAAGTTCCTTACCCAGAAGTTTCAGGCTCTTAAAGGACACTGTGATACCCTTTCTTTGATGAAGCTCAAAAACACATGGGGTAAGTTGAGGGGGGGGGGAAATGCAACAGAAGCTTCACAGCTGTTCTCACATCTGAGCTACTGTTCTCTTTTGTTTGCCACTATGTGTTCTCTTTCTGTAGAAAAAAAATAAATAAAAATAGGTCATCTAGCCCATAGGTTGGTATGTTACACTTACATCAGACTAATTCTACCACAAGCAGAGCGTTAGTCTAATCAGAGTGTGCAGCCAGTCTCTGCAATGGAGATTTTCTCGTTTCCCACAACGATCTTGTGTTTCTGGGACATAGTTCAGCAGCTGGACATGTGGATAGCATTCACCTTGGGAATTCCAGTAGTTGCATGTATCTGTACGCAGGCTAATTTTGGCAAGGAAAATACATGTATTAGAACAAGGAGAGGGAAACACTGGTTCAAAACATTTCTCTAAACTCTTCAACAATCTGTTTTGCAATTTTTTGTTCCTAGTTAGAGATTTTCAGCATCCTTGTAGTCAATACTAACAGTTCAACTTTTAAGAGATATACTCACTATATTGCCCTTTATTAACTCAGTGTATTTAAATGAGGCTTTTTCGTGGTGTTTTTTTTTACAATAGTTTTCTCCAGTGTTTTATTTCGGAAACAAAGCAGCAGGTGCTAATAAATGTAGCCAGATGATTACATCGAATTCTGCACTTCACGCTCTCAGATTTCTAATCCTCTAGAGGAAAATAAGAACCATATTCAGAGGCTGCATGGACTCTCTCACCAAAGAGGGCTCAACATAATGCTGTTCTATTTTATACATCTTCAGTACAGGGACAGTACTTTGTGTCACATAGGATGTTGAGGTAGTAGTATCACGTGCCTTGGCTTTCTGTTTGACAACTTGTCATTGCAAGAAATTGCTGCCAACACCCTAAAAGCATTTTATATATAAAAGCATTTGCACAGATTTGTATCCAGGCAACAGTTGTAATCTTTTAGATAAATTGCCTGTTGCTCATTGCTTGTAAATTATTTACAGCTAATTTCTCCTAGCAAATGAGGGCTGCATAGGTCTGATAAAGGGAAGTGATCAAAAAACATTTTAGTAAGATGGCAGAAAAAGTATGGTTTTACCAGTCTCTGGCTCTGCTTTTCCTGTGGATTATGAATCTGCAAATGACCCTGATGTGATTCTTATCAGTGTTGCAAATTGTGGCCATTGCAGAATTGCTGATGAGGCTGCATGTTTATTTTCTGTAAGCAGAAATGCTGCCTATTATTTGCACTTCTAAGAATTATATTGATACCATAAACGAAGCATTAAAATTTTGGAAAAGCATTTCAATAAAAAATAAGTAACAAGGTGAACAGAGGCCCCCATGGCTTCAGAAAGATGCTCCAGTAATCCCAAAATCTGTTGCGATCCCCCAAAAATAGTCTTGAGAAGACAAGAGTGAGAGGACTTCTCATCACTATCTATAAATATATGAGGGGTGGGTGTCAAGTGGATGGGGCCAATCTCTTTTCAGTGGTCCACAGTGTAGTGGACGGGTTATTAATTAATATGATATGATATTTTCAAAAATTAATAATTTTTATTAATATTCAATATTCAGAACTCGCACTACCCCAATCACTAATTTTAATAATAATCGGTTCTTTGCACTGGTCATGGAAACTTTATACAGGTTACAACAGGGTCTAGAAATAACTAGTAATAATATATAACATTAATTGAACTCAATTGAACTGGAAGAGAAGGCTTTGCGGTTGGTATACTGCTTGTGGTCAATACACTGCTTGCTCACTAGATGGACTCAAGGAGCTCCTTTCTGCTCATGGCAGAAGGCAATGGTGAATTACAAGAGGCTTTAAGTATTTACTCACAAAATATTATCAGACAGTACCCAAAGCATGTGGCAGGGTTGCTGACAGTGGTCTCAAAGCCATTAGAGGCTTTGGAGTTTTCCCAGGCTTCTGGGTGCTGGAGAAAGGAGACAGACAATCTCTGACCTGGTCCTGACTCTCTGGATGATCTGTGTATCNTCTCTGGATGATCTTTGTATCTCCAGGACTTCTTGTCTTGGTAGGAGACTTTCAGGTACAGGCAGGATGTCTTGTGATGTGCAGTCTTGGCATGGTGTCAGTCTGGCTGTGCAGGCCGATGAAGCGCAGGTATTTAGAACTTGTTCCTCGTAAACCTTCAGAAGGCAGTCTCCAGGCAGTTCAAGGCAGCACGAATATAACAGCAGAGAGTAGATACAATGTCGGAGCACACGGATACAATGGCAAAGCACATGTGCTCCCTGCTCACCTCCTTTTATCAATTCAGCCCAAGACTAATGGGCCTTTGGACACAGAACAGCCAATCAGATTAGCAGTTAGCCAAGCTTGACCATATTACGTGAAGCCATAGGTTTGCTTTACCCAGATTTGGGCAGAACACAGGCCTTGCACAAGGTGTGCACAAGCATGTGTGTGTACCTTGTTTACTGCAAGATGCAAAGGGCCAGGTTTTCCAGACTCAGTGGCTCCAGGTTCTTTGTCCTCTTTCCTGTGGTTGCTTCTCCCCAAAACCAAGAAGAGAGAGAGCAGAAAAACATGGCTGGGCAAGCCAGGACACGTATAAGCCTATTTTGTCCTGCTTAGGCCTACCATGACACACAGCAATACGACAAGGAGCAATAAGTACAGACTGGAATATAGAAGTTTTCACCTCAATGAGCACTGGAACAGGCTGCCCAAAGAAGTTGTGGAGTCTCCTTCTCTGGAGAATTTCAAAACTCACCTGGGTGCTTTCCTGCGCAGACTACCCTGGGAGATCCTGCCTTGGTAGAGGGATTGGACTGGATGATCTCTGGAAGTCCTTTCCAATATTCTGTGATTCTGTATTGTTGGCTACAGGCAAGTAAAGACAGAGTTCATGGTTTTGTCATAAGCTGACCACAGCTATCTCTAGCTTCAGGAGATGGTTTCCAGCAGAGGCCTTTGGAAGTTTCAACGACCCACAGCAAATTAGAAGCCATTGCTCTACTTATAGACAAGCTGCTGTACTTTGTGGTCACATCTATACTGGCATGTCAAATGGAATGGAAGCTGCTTCTTGGTGCTGAGACAAACAGCACAGCATAGCACAAGTACGCAACTAAAATCTAATTCCCCCTTAAACAAAACAGTTACATTAGCACTACATATATACATTAATGCATTACTAATTTATTCTATAATAATATCTATATGAAATGCAATATCCTGTATAGCAATTATTCATAACATATAAGATTGTATCATTATCTAGTAAACAAATACGTTCATATTCCTTACGGTACATTAATTTCCTAATATTATGAGTATAGTTTTTTTATATTAATGTTGTTATCTTGCAGTGGTCTCTGGCGTGTACTGACTACCTCAAGCCAAGAGGCTGTTTGGGAAGCACTAGCTGACCAAGGCCAGAATTGGGTCAAAGTCTCTGCAAACACTTTAGCAGATAGTAAGCACCTTCCAGAGCTCAGCCCTGGTCTTGTTAACGTACTAATGCACAAAAAGCCTATAATGCCTTCATCCTTAGACAAATTCCTGACAAAAGGCAGATCCTCAGCTTAATCCTGCTGGATCGGTGCAGCTTTCAGGACACCACCAGTATCAGAGGAAGATGTTTTGCCTGGACATGTGAGTCTGGAAACAGAGAAGCTTCACCTCTGCCTGCAAATCCCCCCATACAGTGACTCTGGCTCAGAAACTGTGTAATGGCCACAGGGCAGATGTGGTACATCTCCCATACTTTCTGCCTAAGCAGGGAAAGCAAGGTGCTCACTCCACAGCTAAGCCACTGCTTTATTTGTGGAGACCAGATCAGACCGCTCAGATTAATAATGCAGGCAGACAGCATCTTCTCATCTGGGTCTGGTGGATGTGCATTGAACTCTACTAGAATTTTAAAGTGCCGAAGGAGTAATGTGGTGCTTCTGCATGTTTTCAGACTTTTTTTATTGTCTTGTGCTTAGTCACTTTCAACCTTAAGCTCTCTAGGAAGATGATTTCTTTTTTTTTTTTTAATACTGAAAAATACAATTTGTAGAAACTTCTGATGAAAACAAACTTACAACAACAACAAAGCCACTTCAATTCACACGAAAATGAACTTACTAAGAATGGCAACGATAAACGTCTTTAAAGCACTGGGAATCTATTTATCTCTTTGCTTATCTCTTGAATTGTCATGCATTAATATACATAATGTAATCTAACATTCTCTATCTGAAAACATTTGCCCATTGCAATTATTCATTTAGATCTAATTTATATTTGTAATCCTAGATAAAATCTTTTAAAAGGGAATTGTATAGTTCTACACTGTAAAGTTTATAGTGAGCTGTGTGCAGTTCTGGAGCCTCCAGCACAGGAAGTGTTGGAGCAGGTCCAGAGGAGGGCCACAAAGATGATCAGAGGGCTGGAGCAGCTCTCCTATGAGGACAGGCTGAGAGAGTTGGGGCTCTTCAGCCTGGAGAAGAGAAGGTTTCGAGGAGACCTTAGAGTAGCCTTCCAGTGTCTGATGGGGGCCTACAGGAAGGCTGGGGAGGGATTATTTACAAGGTCCTGCAACGACAGGACAAGGGGCAATGGGTTTAAACTGTCAGAGGGAAGACTTAGATTGGATGTCAGGAGGAAGTTCTTTCCAGTGAGGGTGGTGAGGCAATGGAACAGGTTGCCCAGGCAGGTTGTGGCTGCACCCTCCCTGGAGGTGTTCAAGGCCAGGTTGGATGAGGCCTTGAGTGAGCTGTACTAGTGGGAGGTGTCCCTGCCTATGGCAGGGGGGTGTAGCTAGATGATCCTTGAGGGCCCTTCCAACCTTACCATTCTATGATCCTGTGATTCTATAAGCTGTTAAGATACAGGAAAAGCATTAACTTACATACTCTGCTGGACCACAATAGGCCTAATTGTAATTAGGTCCTTTTAAAGTTTAATAAGAGCAATCTGATTTTTAAAAGCTTTATTATTCTTTCAGCTCTTCAAGGTGTTACACTTTTCTTTGTCATCTCCTACTAGTTTTGTACAGGACTACAATAGAAAAATATCTTAATTTTCATGAAGGCACTTTGAAATATACTCCCAGATATTGCTTGATCCTGAGTGTGAATTGATTTCAGTATTTTCTTTCAAGACAGTCTCTTCGGTTATGCAATTGATATTTGCATCTAACTCCTCTATTCAGAAGTATTTCCAGTGGCTCTAGCAGAACTTCAATCCAGGTTCCAGTAGGAAGATAGGAATAAATTTTCTGTATAAACTGTCTCTTTGCCCTGCCTCTTTACATGCATGATTCATCTTCTTCATCAGTGACACAGTAGTGTCATGTTTCTCGAAGCTCCCAAGAGCGCCTTCCTGATTTCTTCCATCAGTTTTAATGGGATAAAATTCCATTCCCAGCTGCAGACTGCTATGTTAAAACTGCTGTGAATATTTTTCCTAGTTGGAACTGATAGACTAGAAATTTCACTCCTACTTTTCACTTGTTACCTCTACTAGCCAGTGAAACTTGGTTTCCAGTTATGTATATTTACAGATAACTAATGAATATGTAGGGAAATCTTTACCAGAAACACCAAGTCAGTTGATTAGCTTACCAGCTGTTACTGATTACCATGAATATTCAACTTTCCCCATCTGGACATCTGTCCTGAGAGCTGGATCTCCCAAACGAGAGAGAGACAGTAAAAATAATTGCTTTGTTAAAATAAACTACAATGTTTGTTTAACTAAATAAAATTCACTGTGCTCTCATATTCTTCTGTTTCAGTTCTCTACACTCAGATTAAGTATATCAGAGCACTGGAGGGAAGGGATGCCATCCAGAAGGACCTAGAGAGGCTAGAGAGGTGGGCACAAGCCAACCTCATGGGGCTCAACAAGACCAAGTGCAAGGTCCTGCATCTGGGTCGAGGCAATCCCAAGCACAAATACAGGCTGGGCAGTGACTGGCTGGAGAGCAGCCCTAAGAAGAGGGACTTGGAGGTGCTGGTGGATGAGAAGGTCCACACGAGCCAGCAGTGTGCACCTGCAGCCCAGAAAGCCAACCAGAGCCTGGTCTGCACCAGGAGAACTGTGGCAAGCAGGTCAAGGGAGGTGATTCTCCCTCTCTACTCTGCTCTGTTGAGACCCCACCCAGAGTACTGCATCCAATTCTGGAGCCCCTATTACAAGAGGGATGTCCAGAGAAGGGCCATGAGGATCAACAGAGGGCCAGGGCACCTCTCCTGTGAGGACAGACTGAAAGAGTTGGGGTTGTTCAGTCTGGAGAAGTGGAGGCTGTGAGGTGACCTTATTGTGGCCTTCCAGTATCTGAAGGGGGCCTACAAAAAATCTGGGGAGGGACTTTTTAGGACATCAGATAGTGACAGGACTAGGGAGAATGGAGCAAAGCTGGAGGTGAGTAGATTTAGACTGGACGTCAAGGAAGCAGTTCTTCACCATGAGAGTGGTGATACCCTGGAATGGGTTGCCCAGGGAGGTGGTTGAGGCCCCATCCCTGGAGGTGTTTAAGACCAGGCTGGATGAGGCTCTAGCCAGCCTGATCCAGGGTAGGGTGTCCCTGCCCATGGGAGGGGGGTTGGAACTAGATGATCCTTCTGGTCCCTTCCAACCCTAACTGATTGATTGTATGATTTTATATATATACATCAGCTGCAGGTTTTTTCTTTTGTTACATATTATTTCTGTAAATATCATTAGTTTGCACGTATTATTTGGCAGTATATCTTTAGGGCTTCTGTGGTGGCTATTAAGATTCTTTAGAAAATCCCTTCCCATAAGCCTCTTAACAAAAATAAGAGAAGTGGCATAAATGTCGTTGCTGGAGTTTCCCGTAAAAATTGTCTTTGGGAGATAAAGAAGAAGTTTTCATCTTTATTCTAATAGTCAAGGAAATAAACCAAAAGAAGGGTAATTATAGGTGTGAGCACCAGGTATCATATCACTCACCACGAAATAATCAGAGCTGTTGATTTCAGTTGCACAAAAAGCACTTTGGCTAGAAATGTCTTTTCCCTAAATCTGTCAGTATTATTCCAAGGAGAAGCAGATTGAAGATGTCAGGCTTTGAGGATAAAGTGAGGAATCTGAGAAAGAATGTTAGGAGAGCTGACCTTGAAATTCATACTTCAGGATTTTCAGACACCCACTCCATACTTCCACATATGAAGTGTGACACTATAGCCTCCTTTTGCCTTTTTTCCCCCTTCATTTCAGCATACAGAGAAACGTCTCTAAAAAAAATCCTATTTCCAGCCTTTGCAACTTTTTAAAAAGTCTAGTAATAAATAACACATTAAAGCCTAGGATGCTGTATTTAAAACACCACATGAGAGCCTTAAGTAAGTCTGTAGTTCTCATATTTTCAACAAAAAGCAGGATAAAATGACTCGAGCATGCACTAAATATTAAAACAAAGTCAAAGTGATCTGGACGAGGGCATCGAGTCAGTCACCAGCAAATTCGCAGATGACACCAAGCTGGGGGCTGATGTTGCTGGGTTGGAGGGCAGAAGGGTTCTGCAGCGGGACCTCGACCGCCTGGACAGATGGGCAGAGTCCAAGGGGATGGTGTTCAACAAATCCAAGTGCCAGGTGCTGCACTTTGGCCACAACAACCCCATGCAGAGCTACAGGCTGGGGTGGGAGTGGCTGGAGAGCAGCCAAACAGAAAGGGATCTGGGGGTGCTGACTGACACCCGCCTGTACATGAGCCAGCAGTGTGCCCAGGTGGCCAAAAAGCCCAATGGCATCCTGGCCTGCATCAGGAATAATGTG
The DNA here is from genome assembly GCA_013396675.1 of Eubucco bourcierii. Lineage (NCBI taxonomy): Eukaryota > Metazoa > Chordata > Aves > Piciformes > Ramphastidae > Eubucco > Eubucco bourcierii. Next base: position 60,353 of record VWZE01022478.1, read on the forward strand.
GCCAGCAGGAGCAGGGAGGTCATTCTCCCCCTGTACTCTGCACTGGTTAGGCCAAACCTTGAGTACTGTGTCCAGTGGGGTAGAAGAAAACACAAAAGTTCATTATTTACAAGAAAAACTCTGGAAGACTTGTCATAACTTTGGGGCATGCTTATAGGGTGTGCATCAGTAATGCAATCAGATCAAGCCTGCATTTGAAGGTCTGTCTTGAAGACACTAGGAAGAAGTGAATGCTGAAAGCTGGCTGGGTAGGAGGCCTGTTTACTTATCTCCTTATCCAGACATTCCCAGGATCCCTGAAGTATCTGTCTCCTTAGAGTTGACTGGGAAAATGCCTCTAGACTTAGTGGCCCTAATCTTCTGTTTGTGTTAAGTCGCAGACAACCCTTTTATTATGATTTTGAATGGAAGCTCAATAAAACCTGAAGCCTAGGGAACTATGGAATCTATTGCTTCATCAGGGAGGAGTTTTAGCACATTTTCTGGACAGAGTTTTTCTATAAGTTCTCACTAAACTGAGACCCACTAAAACCTTGCAAGTGTTTTCCTATTAAATGTTGTGTCCAGGCAAAAGGAGACATTCCTAAACATCTGAACAAATATGAAACTAAATTTAATAAAACTGCTCTTCACTGCATTCTCTTTAGATGATTAAGTCAAAAACATGGGCTAGAGTACGGGAATGATTACTAAACAGCATAATTTCTGAATATTAAACATCAGCTATGGAGAATTCGTTATGGTGAGTTCATTATCGCTGGACTAAATTAGTCTTGACTGGAAAGCATCCCAATGAATCAGTTGTCTTGGCTAAGCCAATTACAATTAAGCAGAGAAATGGCACCTTCAAAGAAATACAGAAAGTGAACTAAATACCACCTCAGTGTGAGGGGCTGTACCTTTAAAAGATGTTCAGGTGAGTTAAGGAGGTTGAATGACCTATACTACTGTTCAGCCTTTAGTTGTTAGCAATCATCACTGATCAGGAGTGTTAGGCATATGATATAACAAGATTAAAGCCAAGATAATTCCCTAAGTGGAAGGCTACAACAAGTAAAGCCTCTGCACAAGTGAAGCTTTATAGTATACTGAAGACATTTAAAGAAAGCTTTAAAATACACTAAAAGGAAGGCATTAAAATTGTTTGAGAAACCAGAGAAATTTTAGCTATTCATTATTCAGTCATATAGAAAGATCTAAACACTGATTTCCCTGTATCTGACACACCTGGCATTGTATGACACAACAGTGTCTGAGCCTACAGTAGGCCAAAGGCAGGGGACCAAACAATTCAGGATGTGTCTTAAAAAGCAACTCTTCAATAGCAGTTGAGGTGTTCTTCATAAAGTACAGAGCTAAAGCTGGGAGAACCCATGAGGCATGTTTCATTTTAGTTGACCTGATGTAGGGTTAGAACATAAGATGAATAGGCTAATTGCAGAGTAATTGCTTTCTTTTTTTGCAGTGAAAAATTATTGCATCTTTAAGTGAAGTAACCTGAAGTTCTTCCCCTTTACAAACTCGGTGCTCGTTATAGTACTAGTGACAAGCAACATTTCTGCTGTCTTATTCCAATGTTCAAATAATGTAAACACACAGAGATGTGCATTCCCTAGAAAAGTATCTTTGTGGATATGCTATTTATACTGCTGAGCACTGCAGGATAATTTTGAGTAAAGTCACTAAAACTTCCAGCAGGAATAATTGGATTCTATTGTCCACAGGATTGCTCTTCAATGCTGTTTGATTTGTAAGTTTGAAGCCTCACAATATGACTAGAAAAGTGTCATTCGTCTTGGACAGGTATTCTCATCATCAGTATATAATTCTAGAACCCGACACCACTTATGATCCACCAAAGAAGCCAGTCTTTGGCACATTTGGAAGACAGCAATCTAAATATTAGCTCTGTTCACTTGCCATCTCCAGAGCCACTTCCAACAGGAGTCTCAGCTTTGGAAACAAAATTGCAGAACAAAAGAATTCTAGGTCTACCTCTTTCTTGAGTGTTTGCTTGTTTGCCTTGACACTTGTCACTTGCAGTCTGCTGGCTGTGGAATCATCTCATACTAGTGCTCTAGGTCCAGGCTTCTTCCGTGCACTTAACTCATGGCAATGTCTGCAAGGTTCCTTGATGGACCTTACTCTTGCCTGTAACCTCACTTGTTAAGATGAGTGTTCTTTTTATATATTCAGTTTACTAACTCTAGTGCATTTATACAGACATAAAAACCCCCAAACCACTAGACAATGAAATTGCTGACACAAAGTATAGAAATTACATATCTGATCTTCCTGGAACCATTTAGTTAAATATTATTTATTCCGGCCATCCTTCTGTATATTTGTCATGTCTTTATACTGTCCACAGCTAAAAGCATTCATAACAAAAATGAATTATCCCATCTGGTCTAGATGACGAAAACCTGTTTTAGATAAGAGCATTTGACATTTAAAGGATAATAAAAGACCGAACTACAAGACAGCTGTTGTCAGAATGACTCCAAAGTTTACAAAGAGCTGAAGCAAATGTCAAAATAAAATGATGTACATTGTGCAGTTTAAATCCTTTGGTACCCATGATGAAGTCATAGCTTTTTATCCATCCTGAGCAACAAAAAGAGCAGATGAATTCAAATTAATTGCTGTTTCTAGGAAGCTGGGTAAGATCACCACTGCGTTTCTAGAGCTGACATGAGCTTACTCCCAAGTCCAAACTTGCCTTTCATCACATTTTTTGCCAATGGAATTGTGACAAAAGGCATACTTGTGCTCACTTGCAGGGTGATGGGATAGATGTCATTCTCTCCTGAAATATAAAAAACCCCATCAGCTCCCAGAGTGCCGTTGTTTAGCTTCAGTCTGCAAGTCCCTAATGAATCTAACCAAATCATTCCTGTGGAAAAGACTAAATTTACATCCCCGTACATCATCTATCTTGTAAAACTACCAACCTTCTAGAACCACTTAATATTTCTGTCGGAGAAGGGAGACGCTGACATCCTTTTGATCATCAGCAGAACTCGTTTATTGAACACCGCTTTGGGGTTTAAATACAATCCATAATAAGGTTATACATATTGCAAAAGCTGAGCTCATGATTGGTTACATTGTGAAGGCTGACCCCACCTAGTATTGCATGCCTGTGGTCAACAATGCGGTTAGATAGTTACGTGAACCTCCTCCTCTTATCTACAGCTATGTGGGCATCCTCCTCTTATCTACAGCTGTGTCTGGCCAGGACTTCTCCTCTTTGAGAGATATCTGCATCCTGTCTGCCAGCCTTAGTCAGGGACTCCCTTATCTCGATAAACACCCCATCCTTAAATCATTCTTTGTCCTGCTTCTTCGCTCATTTCTGTCAGGTTGACCTGGCTATGACCCTTCTCAGTCAGCCAGGCCTGCACCAAACTCTCCACACTTCCCCCGTTTTCTTTTTGTACCGCAACACCAGCTTGCCACATTCGATTTACCATCTTATCTAACATTCTTTGTAGGCAGGTTAATAAACAAGGCACAATTAGTAATATTAACAGTACAACGCCAAGAAATATTATTCCTCCCTTAACAAGATCTCGAAGCCATCCCCCAAACCCAAAGCTTTTCAACCATTGATCGATACCCCAACTGTCATCTTCTTTCAAATCCTGTAGCTTGTTCTGGATGTCCTTTATCTTCTTGTGTATGGATTTTGCATGGGTTGAGAGGTTCATGCAACACATTCCTTCAAATTCTTCACAACCGTGCCCTTGTGCTAGTAGCAAAAAATCAATAGCGGCTCTAGTTTGCAAAACAGCATGATTAACACTTTGCACATCCTGTGTAAGCAAATCTAATGCCTGAGAAGTTTCATTTAATTCATCCCTAGTCCAACAGGCACTTTTTTGCAGCTTTGTTTGTCTCACCAGAAAGGATTGCTGAAAGCCTGTGCAAAATTCCTAGCCTAGTGTAAGGATAATGCATCTATCATCCCATGCATGCACACTTCCTGTTGTTCAGTTACACTTCTGGATTACAATCATAGACATGTTTGATGGCAAGAAGGTTAACAGCATTCCTATACCAACATATATTTCATTTCCTTGCAATGGTATCTGCATAGGCCATCTGAGCAAGACTTCTGCTCACTGCCAAAAGCAGCCAGACTGACAAGCTGACATCCATCGAATACCTGTAGCGCAAAAGTACAAACACGAACACAAACACATTCCTTCCCTATACTAGAGGATCTATTGCTTTTTCTAGTGTGAATCTCCCTCTGAGATGTATCCCGAGATATTTCTGGAATGATTGCACATTGATTTATCAGCAAAGGAGACAGAGAATCATAGAATGCACTGGGTTGGAATGGACATCTAGGGGTCGTCCAGCTTCAACACCTCCTGCTGTGGATAGGGACACTTCCCTCTAGACCAGGTTGCTCAAAGCCTCATCTAACCTGGTCTTAGACACATCCAGGAATGAGGTGTCTACTGCTTCTCTGAGCAACCTGTTCCAGTAAAGAACTTCTTCCTCATGTCTAATCTAAATCTGTCCTGCTCTAGTTTAAAACCATTTCCCCTTGTCTATCACCACATGCCCTTACAAAAAGCCCTTCTCCAGCTTTCGTGTAGGCCCCTTTCAGATGCTGGAGAGCTGCTATAAGGCCTCCCCAGAGCCTTCTCTCCTCCAGGCTGATCAAATCCCTCAGCCTATCCTTGTAGGAAAGGTGCTCAAGCCCTCTGACCACTTTAGTGGCCCTCTTCTGGATCCCCTCCAACAGAACCATGTCCTTCCTGGGTTGGGAGCTCCAGAGGCAGTACTCCAGGTGGGGTCTCACAAGAGCGGAGGGACAGAATCACCTCCCTTGTTCTGCTGTCCACACTTAGTGAGGCCTTGTAGGCCTGAGGTGGGGAGGGCAGTTTTGACCTACTTTCAGGCCTGGTGAGGGTGGAAGGGGTGGAGGATTCTAGAAAGTGTTAGTCTGATAGACTTGGTCTAGTTTGTGAATGTATTCATTTTACCTCATTGCCTTCTGTACATATGTATGTGTAAATAGAATCTCCTTTTAAACTCCCAATCACTGTGCAGCATTTACTCTCAAAAGGGGACAAATATAATTTTTGTCCAATGCCAGGTAGCTCGTGGGCCTAAACTGGGACAATGGCATGGTCAGAGATGACTCTTTAGTTCTACATAACAGTAGGAAGATGTACCTCAGAGATCAAGTGTGTCATACTTGGCAAGGTGCCAGGGGTTCAAAGGAAGACTATTGATTCATTTCCACCAGTCTCTGCACATGCATTTCAAAGCTGATGTATCACCATTGGAAAGCCTATGCTGCTCACTGGTATTTGCCAAGCTACTCCTCCCCCTCAACTCAAAAGGCCAATACAGGTAGCCATAACAACAGTCTGAGATCTATGTCTTATCTCCAAAGCACGAAAAAGTTGCCAGTCGGTCCCACATTTCCCTAATGGGCCCATGGATAATTTCCTGTAAATAACCCTGATGCGGACCGAATACGTTATGCAACAATAAAAGTATGTTTTCAGACAGCTTTTCCAGCATGCTATTTACACACAGAGACAGCAAAAACAGTGTAGGAAAGCAGCTAGAAATAAAATAAAAAACTTTGTGTTGCTCTGTCATCAAATGAGATGGGTGTAACACCTGACAGCTTGGGAAAATTCAGCTGCTCAACTAAGGGACTATATGAATTCTTCAGGATATCAGGACTCATTTTTTTCATTTAATCCACAATATTTTCATTAATGACACTATGTTGCTACCTCTGAGTATGCTGTTGGAAATCTGCAAGACTCCCTGGATGACATGAAAAGAACACACCATACAGAAAGTTTTTTGTAACTGATGTTGCTGCTGAATAAGTAGGAGAGCTTCCAGTTTGTTTTCACTTTTTCTGTCTTCAAAGTATTCATTCAGGCACATCTGTGTGTCTCTAAATGTACTGCCATGATGGATGATGAGCCTGTTGCTAGGCTACTAACCACTATGTCCTTTTACATGTCTAAAAATATTCTGTGTTTAATGGTGATACTTTCTCTGTATTGTAAACCAGACATGATTATTGTGGAGTATCTTGAGGTTCTGGGAATATGACCATTTTATTCCTTGTAACACAGCCCTATTAACGATTGTTCGAAATCTGGTATGAGGCATGAGTGCTCCTGTAAACTAATTCATATATGCTATTCCTTTCCTGGCAATCATAAGAAATAGAGCTCAAAAGGATTTGAAAGGTTACATTATTTATCAGGATCAACTAAATAAGAGACAGACACATCTGCTATTTAGTTGGTAGGACAAATGGCAGATATTTGTCAAACAAGAGTCTGAAACTTTCTAGTGATGGAAATTCTTTGACTTCCCTAGGCAACCTAATTCCATGGCTAAATATCCCCATGAGAATGCATTTTCCCAATACTATATTTTTCCAAACTAAATCTTCCTCACTGCTCTTTAAATCCATGACTTCTTTTATGAAATGCAATTCATGGGAGTTACAAAGCAGATTGAAAAAAAACATAACCAACAACAACAAAATTAGGTTCCAGGCCCTTTCCAGATTATAAAAAGACAGTTATTTCCAATAAATAGAACAAAGGCAGCTGCTGCTTATGTTTCAGGCTCAGCTACTATAAGCTGGAGAGGCAACTCTTTGATGATGGAAGTAGGTAATGGACAGGGTCCTACACTCCCACGTAAGTGAAAGGGCAGACTTTCCCTGTCACAATGATGAACACCACATCAACTTGCTTCAAAAAGATACTTGAACAAAGACCAGGTACACAGAGCGTGGTGATGACTTTCTAATGATGTCACTGTGAATAATGTATTTTGAATAAGTAAAGGATATTTTGGTCTCGCTGCTGAATTGGTGGAGGAAAAGACCAGAAAACAAAGTCGAAATACAAAAGTAATGAAGTTTGGTGCTTCATAGATTTGTAGCTCAAGGCATATGATCTCGGGTATGGATTCTTCACAGCCCATCCATGCAGTCACCAGAAAGATCTCCCTCCTCTGTCAAATTACTGAATTTCATAAAGTCCTTATAGATGTGGCCAACCAAAAGTTATTTCCATGACAGGTAGAGATAGTTCACATGCTCTTCTCAGGAAGACCTCCTGAAATAGGACAATATTAAATAAAGTGATTGCTTTGAAGTAAACAATAAGCAGCATTTTGAAAATATCACAATGGAATGGCATGACATTTTTAAAATGAGAATTACAGCCACATCCTCAGAACACATAAAAAAATGTTAAACTGAGTCCTTATTTAAAAAAATATTTTAAAAATTAAAATATCAAATTAAAAATGTAAAGTACTAAGAACATTACATTGTCTAGTTCTCAGCAGACTGCCTGTTATACCCTGGGAAATTATTTTTTAAAAAAGAGAGAAAGATCATACCAGTAACTTGAAAGAGGACAAAAAATATCACAAAAGAAAACCATGTGTTGGAAGATCTAAGGAGGCAAACAATCCTTGATTGTGACTTACTGCTTTGAGGGTTTTTTTCCTTTTTAATAGAGGACCTGTTTGGAATCCATATCAGAAAGGGTGCAGGATTAATTGAGATTTCTACTCAGAAATGGTAGTTCAGTTCTTCCCAGAAAAGTGATAAAAAAAAAACTCAAAGCAGTCACCTCTTCACTTTTCATAGAATCATAGAATCATAGAATGGTAAGGTTGGAAGGGACCTGAAGGATCATCTAGTTCCAACTCCCTGCCATAGGCAGGGACACCTCCCACTAGTACAGGTTACTCAAGGCCTCATCCAATCTGGCCTTGAACACATCCAGGGAGGGAGCAGCCACAACCTCCCTGGGCAACCTGTTCCAGTGCCTCATCACCCTCACTGGAAAGAACTTCCTCCTAACATCCAGTCTAAATCTCCCCTCTGCCAGTTTAAGCCCATTGCCCCTTGTCCTGTCATTGCAGGACCTTGTAAATAATCCTTCTCCAGCCTTCCTGTAGGCCCCCTTCAGATACTGGAAGGCTACTATCGGGTCCCCTCGAAGCCTTCTCTTCTCCAGGCTGAAGAGCCCCAACTCTCTCAGCCTGTCCTCATAGGAGAGCTGCTCCAGCCCTCTGATCATCTTTGTGGCCCTCCTCTGGACCCGCTCCAACACTTCCATGTCCTTCCTGTGCTGAGGGTTCCAGAACTGCACACAGTACTCCAGGTGGGGTCTGACGAGAGCAGAGTAAAGGGGCAGAATCACCTCCCTTGCCCTGCTGGCCACGCTTCTCTTGATGCAGCCTAGGACTCGGTTGGCTGTCTGGGCTGCATGTGCACACTGCAGGCTCATGTTGAGCTTTTCATCAACCCAGACTCCAAGGTCCTTTTCCTCAGGGCTGCTCTCCAGCCATTCACCACCCAGCCTGTATTTGTGCTTGGGATTGTGCCTACCCAGGTGCAGGACCTTACACTTGGCCTTATTGAATTTCATCAGGTTGGCCTGGGCCCACCTCTCCAGCCTGTCCAGGTCCCTCTGGATGGCATCCCTGCCCTCTAGCAAGTCGACTGTGCCACACAGCTTGGTGTCATCTGCAAACTTGCTGAGGGTGCACTCCATTCCTCTGTCCATGTCACTGACAAAGATGTTAAACAGCACTGGTCCCAGCACTGACCCCTGAGGGACACCACTTGTCACTGGTCTCCAGGTGGACATTGTGCCGTTGATCGCCACTCTCTGGGTTCGACCATCCAGCCAATTCCTTATCCAGCGAGTGGTCCATCCATCAAGTCCATGCTTTTCCAGTTTGGTGACCAGGATGTCATGTGGGACAGAGTCAAATGCTTTACTCAGGTCCAGGTAGATGACATCAGCTGCCCTTCCCTTGTCCACTGTCGCTGTGACTTCATCATAGAAAGCCACTAAATTTGTCAGGCAAGATCTGCCCTTGGTGAAGCCATTGCTGGTTCCCACCAATCACCTCTGCTTTGTTTTCCATTTGCCTTAGCAGGACTTTCAGCAGGATCTGCTCCATGATCTTGCCAGGCACAGAGGTGAGGCTGACTGGTCTGTAGTTTCCAGGGTCATTCTTTTTACCCTTCTTGAAGATGGGTGTTATGTTTGCCCTATGTTTTATGTTTTACCACAGCACAGACCCCTTCAGCTTTTCAATACCCACAGCTTCCTACAGCTACACTTCCCAGGCAGAAAGCAGTGTGATCCTCAACTAAGCAAAGGTTCTTTTGTTTCTTAACTAATCGCCCTTCGTACTGCTATCTGAGATAGAAGTCTGTCTGTATTTCAGTACAAAACCAGAACCCTCCTGCAAGACAGTGATTACCAGGGTTGGCAGAAATAAGCACTGGAAAGAACTGAGACATTGTGTTTCTTCTCTGTATTATCCAACACATGATGTCAAAATCTAGGAAAACTGATACAGTAATTAATTCAGTCATAACAACTTCATTAGCTCTAAAAAGCTTTTGCAGAATGTCATGGTAGGGCATAAATCCTGCCAGGCCGGTTTAACCCTTGCTCTCCTCCTCCTGTTACGGGTCCAGGAGTCCTAGTAGATTGAGCAAACAATGGAGCAGCAAAGCCTTAAGAGCTAAGAGCTTAACACCACCGTGTCAGGTGCCTGGTGCTGCCCCTCAACGTGCCTGCGTGGTCACTCAAGGCACGAAGCTTTGAATTTATTGGGCAGAACAATGATGCTAGTGCCTACTGGCCAGTTTCATTTTCAAAATGATCTATTTAATGGGGGGTGACTTAGAAACTGTGCCTTTCGGCACCGCCTATCTGCACCGACTGCCTTTCCTCCTTTTCTGCACTGCCTTTCTGCACGGACCCCCTTTCTGTGCTGCCTTCTGGACCGCCTTTTGTGCCTTTCTGCACCAACCCTCCACCGGGAACAGTACCCCATTAGCAGTTCGTTAACTGGGAATCCTTGTGGCCACTTTTGCAGCTTACACTGGTGGCTGAGCAGCAACTCAGTTCTTCTCTCCTTCCCTCTACCTGGAATATTTTGTGCTTTACCACGGGATCATTATCGTAAGTTTTGGAAGCGTCCTTGTACAGGAAACTTACTCAGGGACCAAGGTATCGTTGAGTACATATGCTAGAGTTGATGCTAAGACTCTATGAGCATAGTTAGAATTTTTCCTGGGTTTGTGTTCCGATTTTCCATACTCTGATTGTTTAAACTGTTTCATTCTGTGTTCATAAATATCCTTTGTGCAACTATTTCCAGTCAACCAAAAATCCAAAGAATCTCAGGGAATTTTCTCTATTTTTTAATAATAAAAATTAATATTCACACATAATAATCATATTTCACAACCAATTATTAATATAATATCAGAGAGATGTGGTGTTCCCACTCTAGTCAGTGCCTGACAGGCTGTGCCTGGATTACTGTGCCCAGTTCTAGTCTCCACAATTAAAGAAAATGCAGACAGACTGGAGATGGTCCAAAGCCGGGCTACAAAGATGGCTGGGGAATCTGCCCTGTGAGGACAGACTGAAAGAGTTAGGTCTGTTCTCCTTGGAGAACAGAAGGTTCCACAGGAACTTCTCTGTAATACAGAGAATAATATTACTACAAAACCGTGACAATAAACAGACAAATTAATGCTCCAAATTTTACAATGTATTCATGACCCAGATGATGTGAGATAAAAAAATACTGCATCAGAAAGTGTTGTTGGCATCCCATACAATTCTTTCCAAGAAGAAATAATACTATGCAAAAGACACCATGCATGAGCTGAGCAGCACTGTATGCCCACAAAGGTACATTTGAATAACTTTGATGGCTAAATCTTTGTCATTGGTCCCTTGTACTCAGAATGGTTTGATTCTTTTTATTTTGAACCAATAAATATCCTCCTAATTTAATTCTTTATCTAATTTATCATAACTGCATAAGAAATTTTAGAAGAACTTGGCAATCAGCAGTAGTAGGCCAAGCTTGTCAAAGCTATAAAACAAACCAGCACCTACTACCATCATCACATATGACTCTGCAAAGTAATTGTGTTGTATTTCCTGAATGTTTGCTTTACAGAAATTAGATTATGATGAAAGGTGTTCAAATAATTGCATGAAGATGGAACGTGGTAGAACGAAGTTATCAAGGGTTTATGAAAATGTACAGAAACAAAAGCTTGGATAAACAATTTAAACTTCCAGCAGCAAAAATCTTCTTGGTTTTTTATGTGTAATTCAAGTTTTCTTCTTAAAGTTTTCTATGTCTAATTTTGCGGAGCTTAAATTAAAATGTTCCAAAGCTTGGGCATCAGGAACAGATGGTGCAAATAAAAGCAGTTCTTTTTTCATTATGGGATTAATCTCAAGCCATCTTTACATACATAAGTCTGAACTAGTCACTCTAGATTCACATTATAATTAGAATAACAGAAGCTCCCAGACTTTCAAAGAAAGATGGGGGTTTGCACATCCCACATGGACACTTAATGATAAGATTGACTGGCTTTTGGAGATGCCCTATGACTGGAATAGAAACTAAAGGGAATCTGATTCAGTATTTTCTGACTTTTTGATACCCAAACTGGAGTCTACATATCACAGCATTAAGCATATGAAAAGGAAGTGTGTCACTCTCTCCACACTTAAAGTAGACCCCTTGATAATTGGCATCTTATTTTTCTAAATGTCATCTTGCTACCTGTGGTTGGGGTTCAGCCTTGCGCAGATGTCCAGAACTGCTTTGGTTGAGGACACAAAACACAGAACACAGCCTTCACCAAAACCCTATTTGTTTCCAGAAAAAAAGTCCTCCAAAGGGACTAATTTTTGTAAAATGACATAGTACTATTTAAACATGGTTCCTCCCATAACACTGGGGCTCTCACTGAACAGTGTAAACAAGTTTTGTAAAGAAGGGAAGATTTTTTTCCAGCAGTTGCAAAATTTCACATGTAACCTTGTGTCTAATTGACTTCCATTAGCATGCTGAAATTAGTTTCCAGATGAATGCTTCGATGTTCTGGATTGCTTCCCTCAATCAACTAGTCTTCCAGGACTGTGTAAAATCTTTGGTATTAAGTGGGTATTTTGGTACACTTTGGAGACTGACACATTTCACGTGGTAGCAACTGCCACAACTAACTTGTAAGAATTTACAGGTGGAATCACAGGAGTTCTTTAAAATAAATTATAGCTATTGAAGGAGCAGATGGCCCCAGATACTAACTTCTGTTCTTGAACTCCAGATTACAGCCCCTACAGGATGGCAATTGGGGTGGAGGGCAAATGCACCTTAGTGCACACTCACTGACATGTGTACAGTTAGTTTGAAACATCTTCCGCAGTCACCTAATCTAAAAGGGGGTTGCGGGAAGGCTGGAGAAGGAGTTTATACGTGGACGTGTACTAACTACACAAGGAGTAATGGCTTTAAACTGAAAGAAGCCAGATTCAGATTAGACGTAAAGAAGTTCTTCACTGTGAGGGTGGTGGGGCACTGGAACAGGTCGCCCAGAGAGGTTGTGGATGTCTCATCCTCCGAAGTGTTCAAGGCCAAATAGGTGGGACTTTTGAGCAATCTGGTCTAGTGAAAGGTATCCCTGCTCTTGATAGGGATGGGGACTGACACACACAACTTGCTGTTCAACCGGGCCTGACACACATAACTTACCGTAGGACATGTGCTGTCACCAGTTAAACATGCTGCAACAATGGCAACTGAGTGAGTAACTGTGACCATGTATGAGACTGGAAAAGGTATAAAACCTCAAAAGTAACAGGGAAGTTTGGAGCTCCCCCACCACTTAAGCCTTTCAGGACCAGTACCTGGATCTCCAGTGGCAACTATCTCTGCTTTTGCTATCTCTTGCTTTTTTTCCTCCTTTCCTGTATTTCTAATTTTTCCTTCTGCATAAATAAGTAAAATAAAATTCAAGTGCTTTTCCTAACCAATTGCTCAGTTCCTTCTTGGTTTAATTCTGGGGATCCATAAAAGAACCATCTCCTCCACAAAAATGGATCAAAACACTATCTTCAAAGCAGAACAGGATTAGCAGAGATATGATTGTGTTTCAATTTACGTGAGAAAGTCTCATCTAATAGCATGAACACAGCACTGGAATATAAATATAGTTAGCAAACAGACCTGAACCAAGTCTTCCTCTCTGATGGCTAAAAAAAACAAATTAACAAAATGCAATAATAAATGAACTGACTGGCATCATTCTGTGCAATGGTGCAGATTAAATAGTGTCTGTGAGAAGCAATCATTAATATTTATAAAGAATCTCAGCAGCAGATGCCAAAGAATGAAGCAAATCTTCAGAAAATTTCAGATGAGCAGTAAAATAAAAATAAGAAATTTTTATACATTTATTTATAATTTACTGAAGGTCTTGTAATATATGTTTCTCCACAGCATCACTATTTCTACACTAGGAGAGAGAAAAGGTATCATTTAAATAAACTGTTGCAGTAAGATCTGACAGCCTTTGGTGACTTGGGAAATCAATACTGGGAATCTTTAGTCAAGTCCTGCAAAACGTATTTTTAAGTTTAACTAAAATATGGTCAACATGAGTTCATAGACAAAGCTCTCAGAAAGAAAATTACTCTAGCAATAATAAATAAATAAATAAATAAAGAAAGAAAGAAAGAAAGAAAGAAAGAAAGAAAGAAAGAAAGAAAGAAAGAAAGAAAGAAAGTACCCTCTTTCCTACAGAATCACTTCTTGTTACAGACACAGCTGCTAAATGCTCGGGGAGATTCCCACAGAATAAGAAATGGAAGGTATCTTCTTCTCTATAATTTTTTTTCGTGAAGTAAATTTTGTATTGAGAAGATTAATGAATTGAAAGTGCCTTAAAGTTTTTGCTATATCATACTCAGTGGAAAAAAAAAGTTCTACTTCAAAATTCCACAAAAGAGCAACAAAGGAAAGCACCTAATGCCAAAGTTGGAGAAGGGGTCACTTTCTCTCAGCATATGTACTAATGTATTATTTCTATTTGAATCTCAAGGGCCCTTTTTATCTGTATGAAACTCAGTTCTTTGTAAGGGACTATCATTTGTGCTAAACAAAGCTTTCATTCCCATTTAAACATATCATAATAATAAGCCACAAGTTATGCACAGGCTTTTCTTCTTGGAGACAAGCTAAGGCCATTGACACCAATAATGTGCTTTTGTATAGCCTGATGTTTTTCCTGCTTTAGCTGTGGTGCTCACATTGCTTCAGGTGACCGTGTTTCTGTCAAGAAGACCGTAATTCTCACTTTGTTCTATAGCCATATTTCACCCCCAGCATATCCCCTCTCCAAAACAGACCTTAGGCTTCCCCAGCTGCACACAACTGAGTCCAGATAGGAGAAATACAGTCAAGGAGGTCAAAGCAAATTTCCTTAGAAAGGGAAAATACTGACAAGAAGGTCAGAGCAAATTTCCCTTTCTCCTTCAGCAGGAAAAATGCCATCAAAACTCATGTCTGAGAGGATTCATACAGGGCTCTTCTCAAACCATTCAGAGCTAGGGTCAAGCAGAACTAATGCCTTGAGCACAAGCCCTATGAGGAGAGGCTGAGGGAGTTGGGATTGTTTAGCCTGGAAAAGAGGAGGTTCAGGGGGGACCTTATTGCTGTCTACAACTACCTAAAGGGTGGTTGTAGCCAGGAGGAGGTTGCTTTCTTCTCTCAGGCAACCAGCACCAGAACAAGAGGACACAGTCTCAAGCTACGCCAGGGGAAGTTTAGGCTGGAGGTGAGGAGAAAGTTCTTCACTGAGAGAGTCATTGGCTACTGGAATGGGCTGCCCAGGGAGGTGGTGGAGTCACCATCCCTGGAGGTGTTCAAGGTGAGTTTAGACGTGGCACTTGGTGCCATGGTCTAGTCTTGAGGTCTGTGGTAATGGGTTGGACTTGATGAGGTCTCTTCCAACCTTGGTGATACTGTGATACTGTGTAATTGTACAAGTACAAGAACTACTTCAATAATGAGTTGCTGTGACATAATCTTTCATTCAGAGAGATTTCAGGCTAAAGTAATTTCCACATCTGGCTGAAATTACTGTTTTAGGCAGCATACAGATTATTTTGTTTCTGAGAGATTATGAGCACTACCTGAAGTATCAGAAAAATAAACAGACTCAGATCCAGAACAACTGTGCAACTATGAGACATAAATTTAAGTCTGTATTTTTTTCTCTAAAAACAAATAATGGGAGACAGGGTTGTAACTGCATTGGTTTTAGATAGATGGGATTGATTTGTTTCCCTGTAAATGGTACACCTGAAATACTTGAGAAAGAAAACATAACACCACTCAACATTCCTAAGGTCACCAGCAAACAGCACCCAATGCACTGACACTCAGGTAATGGTTGTATTAATGGCACAGTGACAGAGACAAACTAACATCTTAGACTTTGGCAGAAGCAGTGTCAGAAAAACAAGAATATGCTGTTCTATTTTTGATAGATGTGGACCTGAAATGATTTGTGAGCCTTTTCAAGATGAAATACACCCAAACAGAGAAGCATTTGACACCTTTGTTACAGACCCTAATTTCCAGCTTTATTTCCCCTGCCTATAGAGGATATCTTCAAGTAAGAGCACATCAATTCAGGTGTATGTGTGTCCTGTCAGTACCAATGAGTACTTTACTGATAAACCCTCCTGTGACACGAAAGAATGGCCACTCCAGTCTCAGTGGCTTGGAATTGATCATATTTTACCAGAAAGAATATTTCCAAATGAGGCTACAGTAAGTAATACTTCAACCAGATTAAAATGTCTTATGAAAATCTTTGCTACAGCAACAATAATTGAACTGAATGTAAATGAAAGATCCATAGCTCATAACATAAAGATTACAAAATAGATGAACCTCAAACACTACTAGAGGCAGAAAGTCACCAGACTGTGAATATTGTCCACATTTGGCCAGAAATTCTGGTATTGATAAGGATAATCTTGAGGTAAGCTGCAAAAATGCAAAATAACATCTTTCCCCTATGTACAATGACCTGAATTTTATTTCACTATGCACATACACACACACAGACATGAACACCAGATCACAAGAAAGTTGGGGCTTCAAAATAAAATGGTTCAATGGACTAGCTTCAATCATTTGCTAATCTAGATAATCATAATGCACACCGTGTCAAATATATTGGTAGACAATGAAGAAGTCCCTATCCTCTTGTGCCCATAATGGTGACTAAATTTAATGCCTGATTGACTTTTTTTCCCCCCCCCCCCTAAAATCTTTGCATCATTCAGTACCTAGAGTTCAAAAACTTTCTCCTTTTGCTTGATAATCAGCTTATTACTTCTGGTGCTACATTTCAATCAAACTTTGCATTGAACATTGTCTTTTCAGTACTTGAGCACTGCATACTTATAAACGCATTTTCACAGCATCCTGTTGCAGCAGCAGGTGTCAGAAGCCCTACTTTACAGATGTGGAACTGAGGCCAAAAAGAACAAGATCAGAAACAGACACGTTCTTAGAGCCTAGTTGGAGTTGCATAGTACTTGACTTACAGTTTTTATCAAAAATTATTTATTCTCTGTTACTACTTATTACACAGAAATGTGTACCTGTAAAACATACAACAGACTCTTTTTTACACCACAGCACACAAAGATGGGAAGATTATTAAGCATTAGGTGATGCCTTAGATTACCTGGACTTAGACTTTTAAATGTAATGATATAAGAACTGAAAGCATGAGCTCAGCTCTGGTAAGCTAGTGTAAAGACATGAATGCAGATCAGAAGTGCTCATGGTAGCCTGTGCTGCTGAGGAACACATGGTCACATTATGTACTATTTGGAGTCTCCTAACATTTGTAAACCTCTTAGCTGAATAGATCCAAATACACTTTTGTTCTGTGTGTCACTATGTTCTAGTTGAGAAGTTATTAAAAACAGGCTTAAGTACTGAAAGCTCACCAGAAAGCTGTATTTATCTGAACTGTTTTCCAAAAAAGCTTCTAAAAAGAGGTAAGCCTCACACATGGTCTCACTAAAGACTGGTAAGGAAATTACCTAAGTCAACTAGAAGAGCTGAAGCCTCACATTTCCCTGGTGGATCTTCTACACAAAACAAAGGAAGAGCTGGTTGTGGATGGAACAGCTTAGACTGCAAGGACAGCAATGTGGACCCTGAGGTAAGTGAGAAAGGTAGGTAGCAGAGCACTCAGTGCAAGTGTACAGGGAAGATGAAACCAGAATCTTCTTGAAGGTGCTCAGTGACAGGACGAGTGGTAAGGGTCACAAGTTAAAAAAAGACAAATTCTGGGTAGATAAGATTTTTTGTTTGCTTTTGATCTTAGAAGGTAGTCAAACAGCAGAAGAGACATCTCAGAAATTATGTGAAACCTCTGTCCTTGGTCCTGAGAAACAAGAGTCAGGTCAGACCTGCTCTGGGTGTAGGACCAGACTAGATGACCTCCAGAGTTCCCTTCCCACCTCAATTATTCTTTAAAAAATAAGTAAAGACCCTTTAAGCAAGTGGAGTTAAACTTGTTCATAGAATTGTCAAATTGATCCTCCTAGTAGGCTGTTCTTAGAAGCAAACATGCCCCAGAGTTGGGGCTGATTTCCAAAGACAATCTCCAGGATGCAGAAGTACAACTCACCCTAGTTTGCAAGGAAATAGGAGGCAGAGAAAAAGGCTACCTTGTTTAAACAAGAAATTTCTACATTCATAACTAAGCTAGATAATTATCAGAGTGATATACAGAAAATGGTAAATGGTACTCCTAGATTCAAAAAATGACAAGAATTTTGGGAACTATAGGAGCAATCTAGCCTTAGCTCCAGGATGATTCTAGAACAAATCCACATGGAAGTCATTCTGTATGCCACTGTAGTTCTTTATTTGAAAAAGTACAAACCACATGTTCTAAGAAGCTTATTGCAGTCTTCTTAATGGACAGCTCTAGGCAGCTATCAGATGAAAAATGAGTGTTGAGTAGATAATGCCGCAGCTTATTTTTATTATTTGAGTAGGTTTTCAGTCTCTTGTTTTAATTTTGAATGCTACCTGACTTGCCAGCAGGCTACTCCTAGTTTTCCTTGTGCTGAGGAATTAGCTGTATTGCTATGATGTTCGCATATTACTGAGCTGTCAAGAGGACATGGAAATTTAATGGGTTGGACTTAATGATCTTTGAGGTCTCTTCCAACCTTGGTGATACTGTGATACTGTGAAATTTCTTTTTCTTCCCACAAGTCTCAGTTTGTTGTTTGAAGTCACATTCAGACTGCCTCCCACCACTACTGCTGCTTTCCTAGAGTATTACTAAAGCTGCTCCTACTTTCCTAAAATGGTGAGATCAAGCAGATCATCACTCTAATCTGAAGGAAGCAAACACACACCCCCAAGATGTGTCCATTACTCCTGAGGTGTTTGGTAATTTTTAAAAGAGAACAGTTTGGGAATGTGAACACTAGATCCAAACAAGGCAGAGAAGGATATAGTTAGGTAGAAATGAGTCATGGACCACTTTTCTCCATTTATTTCCCTGACTCAGCTCCCATCAGTCAGTGCAGGCACAAGGGAGAGGCTGGGAACGTAAGATCATGAACAGCTATGGAAAGGAATTGTTCTTCTCAATACTGTTAGATCGACTTTACAACAGTACTCCAAGAAAACTCTGACCATGCCAAATAACTTGACTTCAGGAAGAGCATACTTATGCACAGAATTACTCATGTAAAATGTTTTTTATTTCAAATATTTAGATTTATTGTTCATTATTTACTTTACTATCCCGCTGAAGCTTTGCTTGTGATCAGTACTTCACTGTGCTAGATATTGTACCTACCTAAAGAGAGAACCCTGGCTTCAAAAAAGCCATGAGAGAGGTGAAAGAAAGGACAGTGAACATTCCTTATTCAAAGAGGGGAAACAGAGGCAGCAAGTGATTAATGGCACTTTTTAAAGCTTTCTAAGGGGTGGGGATGCTCATTTCCCATCAATTTTAATACACATTGAATATTCCAAGACAAGAAAAAGTTTTGTAAATCCTACCCTAAACAAATTACCAAAAGCCCCTCTGGAATTTAATGTATGTTTCTTTTTATAAGCATTTCAAGTAGCATATGCATTTATGCCTATGTCTGTAATGTTTGCACACTCTCTGGCTTTCCACAGGCAGCCAACTCAGCATATCTTTGCCTGAGCTGCATTTGTTTGTACTGCTCTGTGAAATATCACATAATCCATTTACAGGACAGTGTGTAAATGTTTTGGGTAACACACAGGCTGAACAGTTTATCCTCTTATACTTACCTAGACATGAGCCCAGTAACAATTTGTCTTGCTCTTCCGAGTGAATTTTCTCAATGCTCTGGTTTTAGATTTGCAGGACACCGCAGGCAAATTTCCACACTGCTGTCAGTGCCAACAGTCCCTAGGAAATTCTGTCTTTGCAGTGTATTACTGTTGTCCAAATTATCAGCATAAGCAAACTCCAGACTACAATACCATCCATTAGCTACAGGCCTGGCCACTCCAGCCTCTTCTCTGGACATTCCAGAAACACTGGATATCAAAACTGTCCCCAGTCAGCCAGAGCGTCCCTCTTACATCTATGAATATATATGAAATTTAAAGTAGACATACCTGTAATAGAATTGAAATCACTTGAAAGTTTGCCACCTATTTTGGCTGCCCAGCCCCTCAGTTTTGCCCGTTCCACTCAGGCAAGCCTGAGATCCATAAAAGATGTTTCTGCTTGGAATATGACCCACATCTGTGTCCACACACACCCCAGTGATGATTTCATATAATATTGGCAGCAAAATGGAACAGCATGGTGCTGTAGACCATCTGAGAGAAGGAAGGAAGAAGCGAAACTAAGAAAAGATGTCTGAAAGACAGAAGAGTTTTCTGGAGATATTCTGCACTTAGGGCTAAGACTTGAGTGAAAATTAGAAGACAAGAATATGGTAAAACACAGTCAAAACCAAAGATATACAAAAACAAGTGATTGTACCTAGGTTGACTTTAAGTTAATAAATTGAAGTGTAGGTGGATGGAACAAAGAAAATCAAGAAGTAGAATAGTCTCTTTCTCCTAAAGAAACATTAGCTGACTGAAAGGAAGACTCTCAAGCTGAATACTGCAGCCCTGCAAATAGCCATTACAGAATCTTCTCTACTCACTCAACAATGACACACAATTCATACAGTTGTGAGAGACTGGTTCCTCTGATAGGGTCAAACCAGATTTACAGTACTGCTCCATTCCCACTGCAAGGTCTCTCTCCACTGTTGCAGTATTTCTTGCTTATATTGCTTCTCAATTTGACTCCTTTGTCACAAAAGTCTTTTCATAACCCTCTGGTTCCAGTTTAATGTGTCTGATACTCATCATTCCCTTTAGCACTTGTCAGTTTGGCAGACACCCTTTCATACAGTTTAGAGTATCTTATTCACACACTCCATGTACACTTATGCAACCATCCAACCACAGCTGTTGTTCAGGCCATCCTGCCAAGGGTGGTGCTCCTGCAAGTGCTGCTGACACAGCACCTGTGCTGCCAGATGATAACAGCCTCATAATCATAACCAGCCTCATGCATTTGTAAAGATGAGAGTCAAATCTGTGGGAAGATACCTTATGTTGCATGTGGAAACCGAGTCCCAAATGCAAGAGAGACTTCAAGGCCTTGGGAAAATTGGTTAAGAGATCAGAAGCATAAGTAGTGTTTTCCTCTGTCTTTTCAACTGCAGGGAATGAGGGAATACACGTGAAGAGCCAGCAGATCAATGCCTGGCTCTGAGACTAGTGTCACCAGCAGAATTTTGGTGTTTCTGATCACGGGTCAATCAAAACAACAGGTCCACTAGCAACAGAAGGGATTCACTTGTCTCAGAGGAGGAAAAATATCTTCATAAAGGAGTTGACAGGATTCATTGAAAGAGCCTTAAACTATATTTGAGGGGGAAAGGGATAAGTCTGAAAGAAGGACACCAAGCTTTGAGGGATGGTGTACTAGTGATGTCTTTCAATCTGGCATACAAGCAGAAATGGATGCAAGAAAGATAAATCCACAATGCTGGAGGTATGTCAGAATATCAGTCAGGATATAAAATAGCACTTGATGAATACAATAGCACTTCAATGTTTACACTGTGTCTTTTGGGAAACTTTTGGATAGAAATTCAAGAAATCTTTGGTTAGAGTTTCATTACCTTCATATTTCATTACGAAGCTGGACGATATTAAATTACTTTGGTTAGTTGGTAGGACTAACTTTTCCACTGACTGACTTCACTAGTGGAAAGTTTGCTGTGTTGGCAAGAAAAGCAAGAGGAAATGAGTATGGTCAGTTAGTTTCACTCAGAGCTGCTTCTTTTGTTTCTGAAAAAGCGAAGCACAAAGTGTTGGAATTTTTATAGAGAACTTGTAGAATATTTCAAAATTTGCTTTCATAATGAGATTGGCCTCAGAAAGTCCTCAAGTAGCAATCACGTAGCCTCATGCAAGCCCAAGAAAAAGATACAGAGGCAAAGTGCAGGCAATCTGGGGTATATCTGCAAGAGATTAGGGTGAGTAGAGTTTGAGAAATGCATTGCAGAAGCTCCACTTGGGATTTTGAGAGCAGAGAGGAACCCAGTGTTGGCACACGTAGGAATGAAGAGCGGGATTTTGGGAGGGTAATTGGGAGTTTTGAAGTTATAACATGATTCTATAAATTCCTTCATTTTATTTCTGATCATCTAACAGGGTGATTTCTTTTCTATTCAAATCTATATGATCAGTTAATACAATAGTAAATAAATTAGTTCTGACTGCCATACTCTAAGTAATAGCTTTCTTATTTAAACTGTTTTCCTTTGTAATCCTGTTTTGCTGCATGTCTGAAATATCTAGTTCAAAATCATGCATGCTCCCTACAGGAAACACCCAAGACACCTTATGAAGACAAAAAAAAGCAGCCTATTTTTTTTCCCTTCCAAGAAATCCGATCCAAACTGGGTTGGACTGAAAGAACTGACTAGCCAGACTATCTTGCTTTGCCTTTGTCTGCTCATGATACTCTAGCCAAGAATAGCTAACATTTGGATGCACTTGGGGATGCTTTCACTCTAGCTATGTGTTAGGGAACTAGACAATACAGCCACAACTGCATGTTGTGTCTGCCTCACATAACAAACTCTGCCAGTTCTAACTTGGGTCTCCATATCAAACTGCCAGTCTTCCCTCAAACCTGGAGAGACAGGAGGGCCTTGTTTGATCAAATAACCAGTTACAATTGTCAAACTAAGAGATCAAAGTGAATTTGGCAGGGCATAAGTTTGGCACTGTCTTCAAAATTTGTCAGCATCATTTAACAGGCAGATAAAAGAGATTATGACCTCTGGTCATAATCAAGTAGTTGAACTGAGACTGGCTATGAAAACAGAGCAGCATTTTCATGGAATAACAGATTATCAAAACATACTGTAAAGAATGCAAAACGTATGTTGGGACTCACCTTTCATTCTAAGGTTTTTGGGGTTTTCCCATATTACATCTATACAGAACTGATGGATTAAGATGTCTTTGAATTCTCTTATGTGCACCCTGAAACATAAAGCATTGATTTTCAAGAAAGAACCTAACACCTAGAACTGAACAGTCTCTTTCCTAAGTGGTAACACAACCCCAGAAAGTCAAGAAAATCCAATCCAGATAACCAGAAACTATATGGCAGCGCCGGTATCAACAACATAGCCATTCCCTTCAAAAGCGTGCACTTATTTTTCTGCTACTTATTTTTGTGCTCAGAAATTATTTGTTTGAGAAAACAGAACATAGGCAATGATGAGGAAGGCTTTTGTCTGATAATTGGATTTTTTCCATTTGCACATACTTACAACAGTGCCTCCAGGGATATTTATGTTTGAGTTTCTCAGACTCCCTTATGGATTAAACACCCTGGCCAGACTACAGTGATGTCTTACAGTCATGCGCCTCTTAATGAGACACTGTAATGCCTATTGGTAATCTTAAGTGACAGTGAATTGGAAAATATATAGCCCAGATGAAGAATCAAAATAGAGAAGAGGAGAGTGGAACGTTCAAATGACAACTGTCAAGAAAACTGACAACCAAATTCACACAGAAAAAGTCATTGTATTTTTAAATGCCTCTTTCTTTAAAAAATAAGAAAAGTTCTATAAATAATACTTTATTAGGGGAAAAAATAGTTATCACAGTGAATTTTCCATCACTTCAAAATGAGTTTTGACAGAAAACTGTGGACCATAACCAAACTCCTCATGGAGTATGTTTGTCACAAGTCAGTGCTGTCCATGGGGCAGGCAGGTCAGGCTATGCAATATAACAACATATTTGGAAAAAGCAGCCTAACTCACTTAGGGGAAAGAGAATGAAAAAAATTTACATTACAAAACATTACAAACATTACAAACAGTGAGCATTCATTACAGAATTTAGGAATGTCTGGCATTTCATAATTCATTATCAAAATATCTGAAATATGGACAGCTAATATTGCTCTCAGGCCTTCACAGAACACATTGAACTACTGTTACTTGAGAAATCAAGCTCTACTGGATTATTTATAGAGTTGAGAACAAATATATGAGCAACATAGAAATGTTAAGTAGTAGCATTTCTACTTTCTAAATATCAGAGGCAGACCAGGTGGTATGTAATAGCACAGTTCCACTGCAGTCTCTCAGGAGTACTGTGACTTACATTGGTTCTGGATCTGAACAACTGTACACAATTTGAAAGCCCATTTTCCTTGCAAATGTGTACCTTCTGAGGCCTTCCATGTGCAAATCCAATAGTAGAGCAGCACAGGTAATTCCCTGAAGCATTTCTATTTACTGTTCTTTTCAGCACTGCTATATTACCATGGAAGGCCAAGTGTTTTACTCTAGGTGATCCTGCTCTAGGAGACTGGTTTGACTAGATGATCTTCAAAGGTGCCTTCCAATCCCTACCATTCTGTGTGATTCTGTGAAGTAAAGATAAAAAGCAACCCCACCATTAACCATGAGTTTACCAAGTCATAATGGAGAACCTAACTGCAAGCTTATTAGACTGAAAGTCTTAAAGTCAGTGGCTGAATGTAACAAATATCCTATTAATAGAATGGATTGTATTGTGCATGTTCACATCCCAGATTGAACTGTCATTTCAGTTACAGAATTGCTCTAACAGGGAACATGTGGTGGGGTAGAATTACAACTAGTAGTTAAACGGTGTGTATCTAAGTCAATTGCATTTATAAACAACTTCATACAGACTCTTCCCATGCCTCTTTGGTACTGTCTTAATCTAATTCTTCCTCTTTCTACCTGCTGAAGACCTGTCCTTCTGGCCAGCTGGACTGGAATACTAGCTTTTCCTATCATAAAGAGCATCAATATTTGGATTGTACCCCTATCAGGTCTAACTATACATGAAATAGAAATTATAGAATATTCTGTCATACCAGCACACACTAACCTGAAGCAGAACTATTGATTGTATTACAGCACTTTTAATTCAATCGCTATTTACTGTGAAGTAATACTTCTTTGGGTACAATTTAAAGACAATTTAAAAAATCCTACTTTTATAGCTTTTCTGCTGAAATTTGAGATAGCTAGCACTCATAAAAATGAAATGTGAATAGCACTCATGAAACTTAGTACAATGTAGGCAGATGACATGCAAGTATCGCCAAGAATCTCTGAGTGCAGCTCTATTCTCACCTGAAAAAAGGCTTGCTGATATTCCATCCATATTGCTCTGATTAGACTGCAAACACTGAAAGGGGAATAAATAGACAGCTGCATAAAACACCCACAAACTAAAAAGCAAATGGTATTTTGAGATAAAGATGCAGATTTCTTTCCACCACAATGGGGAAATAATTGAATTTGAGACTGAAGGGGTTCTAAGCACACTCTATCAATAAATTGCATGCCAGAACAAATTAATGCACCCAAAGGGTGTGTATGTGCGTGTATGGGGAGTGAGGGGGGTTCAGTTAACTGCTGATGGTCCCTGCACTGTGCTGTTGATGCCTATGATCCACAATGGCATTTGAAATTGAAGTGTTTAGTGTCACAAGGACACTGAATTATTTTTTCTAAAATTTACATTAAGTTGTTTGGCATTTTATAAATTTATATAAGGATTTAATTCAAAACAGGTAACAGTAATAGCTGGCAAAGGATTTTTCTGACATTGTGCTGCTTTCTCAATATTTGCCAGACTGTCCTTCAATCACACTACAACAACGATTCAATTCAAAAACATATTCAAATCTAAATACATCAGATTCCTTTCCAATTATATTTCAATTTGTTGGACCAGGTAGTTATAAATTTTTACTACTTAGATATCCAGAATCACAGAAAACAAAATACATTGGGACATAAAATACCTAAGATACTTTCATGATTCTCTGACAGGCTTTACAAGAATTCATTCTGATAGCACAGTGGTGATGGTAAGTACTGACTCAGGCTGGCACAACACAGAAATTTCCTGTATATGCTACAGAACACTAGAGGAATATATTTACACAACAAAAGACAAATTTTCAGCTTCTTATCCACATAGCAAGGAGTGGTGGTAAAATAGCAACACAACTTGCAAACATAGCAAATGTAACAAAGCAACAAAAATTATTTGATGTTTATGCAGTACTGTTTTCCTCAGGGTCTGCTAGATGAATGCTCCCCGTGATCGCTGATTCTTCTTGAGCTGAGGTGCTTTCCAGATGCTTATTTGTGCAATATGGTATGTGGCCACAAAAATACATGTAAATCCATGGGTTGGTGCAACTGTTTAAATTGCCAAGGAGCATGATAATTGTGAACGCTGAACCTAAAATGAAACAGGTAAAAGACTAACAGAGTAAATAAAGCACTCACACAAATAAGTAATGATATCACAGTATGTTGGTTTCTGGTATACCTATTCATATACTACACTTAATCCAGTAGTAGGAATTTTCCATTTATTCAATGCAATTTGTAATTGCTGAAGGTATGAAGCACACTGTATTGTAAGCATTTCAGAGTTAAGTAGGTTGATGTAGCTCGATGTAGCTCTTTTTGATGTAGTTGCATAAAATTTAAAAGCAATTACTGACCTGCTACACAGACACAGTCAAATACAGATATAGATACTGATAAAATGCTATGTAGGATAAGATTCTAACTCATGCTCATAGGAAGAATTCTTAAAACACAGATGGGAAGATTCATTTTTTCATGAGGCAGAACTATTATCTCTTCTATCCTTCGGTTTTTATCTTTAAGAAAAGGTTAACTAAGATAATGTCAAACAGACTCAGCCTTTCACAAAGAGGCAGTAGTGCAAGTCTGACAAGATTAATCTTGTTTACAACAGGTTAATTTTTGCTACCTCTTTTCGGCCTTGCTATTTTGCTTCATAAGCAGCTGTTTCACAGTGTTTTATTGTTTCAGTGTTCTACAGAGATGTCATCAATAAATTATCATCAATAAATAAATTCAGAAACAAAACCAGATGTCTTACAATATTACAGTAATATGAAATATTTATTTTATGACTTTTAATAATCACTCCTCTTCATCTCAAGAATCCAAAAATACTGCTGCTTCAGTATCTAAAACCTTTAAAAGTCTAAACCTTTGCTGGAGCAGATTATACTATTCACTGTGCTGTTCATTAATCTTTAAATTGTTAAACACTCGAAACACAAACACTAAATGCACACTCACATGATGTTTTGATCACATAACACTTTAAGTTCTCTGTAAGTAATTAAATACAGCTAATAGTCAGTCCAGATACTTGTTTTAATCATACTCAAATTATCACATATAACTCTTACATAAAAAGCAAAGTGCAAATATAAAACAGCAGCACAGTAACATGCTAGCCTGCTATGAAGTTATGAATGAGAATCTTACCTTCAGTCATGATACTGGGGAACCACACAGACCACAGCTGTGCAATGAAGAAAGGTGACCAACAGAGAACATATGCAACAACTGTCACCACTGTCATTTTTACAGTCTTGATCATAGCCTTCGAAATACAGTTCACACTGCTTGCTCTGGATGGTGGGACTTGCTTCTGATTTGTTAACTCATATTCACTCGGTTTTTTCACATGAATATTTCTTTTGATTATTTTGCAAATCTTAATCTGGCACACGATAAGGATGACTGAGGGAATGAAGAATATAACTACAAAAATCCAAGTCACATATGCTCTTGGGCCCCATGGCTGAATAAATTCACCCCAGCATTCAAAGACACCTGGGGATATTTCAGTTTTAGAAAAGATGAATACCTGCGGTAGGCTAAGAATCAGTGCTATAGACCAGCTGGTGCAAATGGGGATGTTCCAGAGAGCTCTCTTCTTCTGGAAAGTGACCACAGGGTAGCAAACAGCTTGGTATCTGTCCACTGTCATGACCACTATCATATAAGTAGAGGCAAACATGCCCAGCAATTGTAGATACTTGATAATTCTGCACAGGAAATCCGGCCCTATGAAAACATCTGTAATATCCCATATGAGTTGTGGCAGCACTTGAAAAAAGGCTACCACTAAATCAGCAATGCTGAGATGAAGCATGAACACATACATCCTAGAGAGCTTCTTTCTTCTTCGCCACAGTACCAGTATGACAATAAAATTGCCTACAGACGCTGTCAGAAATATGACCCCCAGTACAGCAATCTCTACTTGAGCTAATTGCTCGTCTCTTTCTGGTCTTCCAACAGGATCTGACTGATTGGTCAAACTCAGGAATCTGTGAGGACTCTCAGTCTGATGTGTGTTATCCTGCATAGGAAATGAAAAATTCTTCATAGTGCACAGAAGCTACTCACAGTAGCTGCTGCTTGCAACTCGGGTTAACAGCTGTGAGGCACTGGCTAGCAAACAAACAAGCCCGGGTTCAGGTTTCAGTGTATCTTCAAGCACTTCTCCTGCTTGTGCGAACTAAAGCAGTGGGACCTGGATCTTGGTAAAATTCTCTTGCTGGTGTGCAAAAAGGCTTTATACAGGCTCCCAGCAGACAGAGCCTTACGTAACTGCAGAGCCCTCGGGTAGGCTGCGGGGACTGCAGCCAATGGCAGATTGAGCCACACAATTGGGAGAAATATATAAATAAAAGGCAAACTTCAGAGGCTTAACGTAATTCAATTACTCACTTCAGTCAAAACTCCAACTTGTAAATAACTGTGGCCAAAATCATGCTGCAATGATTGTACTCGGGAGAGTTCTTGAGAATATTTTTTTTACGCAAATCAGAAGAGCGCGCTTTGGCTGAAGCACAGGGAATGTTTATACGTAGGTGGAAAGTCGGGTCCCTGAGCTCAGGAGCACCATAACTGCAATTCTCCAGGCTCCTTGGGCATGATCATATCCTAAAATGCAGCAAAATTAATTTTTTTTTAAAAAAAATATTTTTTTTGTTGGTTTTCCTTCTCCTTTTTGGAGTCACCTGATTCTTAAAAAAAAAAAGAAAAAGAAAAAAAAGAAAAAATATTTTAACTGCTCTAAAAATAACCGTTTTATTTCAAGACAAGGTCAAGAATTACAGGTTTTTTCCCTCAGCAAGATGAAAAACAACACATGTGAAATAAATTACTTTTAATAGGACTGTGAGTCTACTGAGAATTTAACAGAAAAGCGAAAATTCAGTGAGAAATCTAACTGAGGAAACGGTCTCTAAGATGAAATTATTTCCAAGGTCTTTATTCTATTATACTGCTAAAGGCTGGGAGGTAATTTTTCAGTACTTAATCTTTTTTACTTTCGTTGATTAAGTTATATTATTACCACAAGAGTTTCATTGTTCTTTTTTACTTTTTTGATTAAGTTATATTATTACCAGAAGAGTTTCATTGTTCTTTGACCTTCCAGTATTACTTTTGCTAATTGTTAGTGGCAGATATGGACAGAAATTTGGATGTCATTTCATTTGTTCTTTTTCATTCTACCCTCTTAATGACAAACAAGAGGTTTAATAAAATAACTCAATTTAATATGAAAGAGAACACACATTTGTATGCAGTCTTCTTTAAAGCTAGAGCACTCATATCATTTTCATCACAGTCAGGACACTGGCAATTTTAAGTGTTTCTGAAGTACAAGCTAGTAAGATTAAAAGTATGTCCATGTTGCACAAATATTATGTAATACTGCACCTATATGGATTAATTGCTGTGATCATGACTGGACTGTAACACCAGCTCAGAAATCTCACAGTCAGACTGCCATATCTTTGGCACTAACACTTTCACATAATTACAAACAAGGGAAAGGAAAAATTCATAAACAGGATACTGAGGCGGAGCACAACAGTTTATAAAAAGATTGTGAACTCTTTCCTCTCCTTTCCCCTTTCCAGTCCACCATTAATACTTCCAACAAGACTAAGCCTGTAAGAACAGATAGCAGACAAGCTAAATAATCTCAGGAAACTTTGCCACTGATAGCAGTTATAATCATCCATAATACCAATTTGGATGAACATCACTGCAGCTGCCAAAGTCTACAACAGTTTTTCTCTAAGATCATGTTGCAACAAGTACAAACTACAACAATTTAATCTAATATGCCTGGTAATTTTTTTCCTAAATGCAATCCTATTTGTAAGAAACCTGGATACCTGAGGTTGTTTCCTTTTATTTGTCCACCCAGTTTGGACTCTCTCTCTCAATTTGTGGGAAACAGCATGACAAGACTGTAGGGGAACACATGGATTTGCCTTTAACCTCACGCTCTCTTCACCCAGCAACTGAAGTGGCCGCAGACCATGAACCCCTGGAAATTCTGCTGATGGCAAACACTACATTGTAAGACAGGACAGCTGATCTCCAGTTCTGCCTTCAGATGGAGACGAAATTTCAGGTGTGTGTTCCAAAATCATTTACCTTGACCATCTTCACTCAAAGAGCTAACAAAAACGCAGGTAAGATCTTTATTCTCCTACTTAGATATAAAGTAAACATGTACATCTATGCAGAGCTAGGACTAAGTAGGATGAAACTGGAACATATTGAGTAGAAAACTAAGCTCATGGTCAGGCATGGAAGATAAAAACAAATTTCCATTTCATGATATGAAAGACAATCAAGGAATTATATGTAAAAAGACAAGAATATGCAACACAAGCCACTTCTGGGATGCCATTGGAAGACTAATCAGAATACAGAAACAGAACAGATACATGTAAAGTTTTCACAACGCATAATGCCTGGACAGAGATATATTTCAGGCAAATGTGTTTCGTCACCTACACCTAGAGCAAGATGCCTGTGAACATGCAACTAACTCTTCCTAGGCTAGCACACATACACAGTATATAATGTCTGGGCAGCTGACATGCTGTATATGTTATATGAACCACCCAGCAAAATGACATAGGCTAAAAGGCAAGCACACTGTGTGGCAAGTAGCTTTTGGTATGTTTATAAAAAAGGAGGTAGCCCCTCCTTGTACAAATTGCCCTAGTGATGTAAGACCCTATTTTGCATATAATTGGTTCCACAGTTGTTAATGATTTTGTAACTTTACAATTGTACCCTTTCCACCTTTTTCACCCACACTAGCAGACGCTCAGGATAATGTTATATTGAAACGGAATCCACTCTGGGAATATAATTCACTGAGAAAGGAAAAACAGGGTAACAGATGAAAACGTTTACGTAGTCTCAGCTGTTCATTTTGCTACTTCATTCTGTTGTCCTGCTTTGCTTCATTCTAAACCATATCTATCCAAGTTAAATTACTTAAAATTATTTACTTTCAGTAGTGTGGGGAGGCACACTTTAATTAACTTCTGCTGAATTTCTCAGAGCGGGCTCTCATCTAGTGTTTGTTGGTTAGCTAGTGGAGAGGGATTCAGCTCACAGATTAAGACTTAAATTTAAGTGACTGCTTAGAATTACAGAATCACACAGCTGCCCAAGGCAGGGACAACACTGCATTTAGATCAGTTTATGAATGGCTTTTCCAGTCAGATCGTGGAAAACTCCAAGAGCTTGGACTTCAAAACGTCCCTGGGTAACTGGCTGCAAATGCTCAATTATTTTCATTGCAAAAAACTTTCCTTATGTGCCACTAGATTCCCCCCTGATTCTGACCACTTTATATCATTCCTCTCCCATGACCTCCATAAAAGTCTGTCTCTTACCAGCCTCCCTGTAGGTACCTGGGGGCACTGTTGGCCACCTGAAGTCATGTCTCCTCCTGGTTGAACAACTTGTGTCAGAAACCCGTGGAAAATGTTGTATCTAAAGAATTAATGAGCTTGAACAGGACATGTCTGCTCTACTGAGCCTTGTAGTTAAAGCCTGAAATATTGCTGGTGCATGTTATGATAGAGATGACATCCCAGCTTATCAAGAGAAGATACATGACTGTTTGCTACATAAATAGCATGGGAGGGAGGACAAACCCCTTTGCAGATGGCACCTGTGGTTGAAGAAGATCAATCTGATGTTCATCCGATGCTGTACAAAAGCAGAGTGACCAGCATTTGAAAGAACTATCTGGGTTTACTCTACCTTGCAACAGCTATTTTACCACCCTCTGGTGCAGAGCACAAGTCCTACTCATCTTCCCTCACCAGGTTACATCTTTCAGCTTATCAACACATTTCTTGCACAGGAACTCCACAACCAGAAGCTGTATTCAAAATGTGGTTAATGAGTGCTGAGTAGAAAAGAATATCCACTTCCCTTGACATACGGATTATGTGTGAACTGTGTGTGACAACTCTCATCACATCCAAAGAAAATCAAAGCTTCAGTTCAGTGCCAAAATGTAGGCAGTGTACTGAGTTGCCCTAGGGTGTACTGAGAGGGCATAAAACTCATTTAGCAGTAGGTGTTACTTTATCGATATGTTAGAATTATGGAATAACTTCACTTTCTAAAATCCTTCCATGCAATTTCCTTAGGGTATTATTTTTTAAATATTACCTTGCAAGATGAGATATTACCTAGTTTGTTGTTACTGTTGTGTTTTGTTTATTCCCAGCATTGTTCAGCTAACAACTCCTTTACCATTCCTCTGTCATCTGATACTTTAAATCTGTGGTATTAACAGGTAATTAATTTTTTACTGAGACTACACAAGATATAAATTGGGTAAGCATTTATTTTCTGTACTTGTAGCTGGGTAGTAATTTCAATTCCCTTTGTCGTTCAAAAAGGTATTTTCCAAGCTAGGATTTAAGCAAATCTCAACCACAATTTTTCCCATGTGGCAATAATATTGACTATACCAGCCTGAGTAATATTATCATAGAACCACTGTATCATGGAAAGATTGGCTGGAAGGGAGATCTTGCGGTCTTTCTCTAGGGCATAACTGCCTTTTAAAATGAGTCTATCACCATTATTTGAGCAGATTAGGTACAGCTTTGCTCAACCAGGCCTTGAAACCCTTAAAGTATGGATATTCCACCTCTCTAGGCAGCTTGTTGCATTACTTCCTAATGCAACTTGTGAACCTCCCAGAGTGGCTATTGTCCCCTATTAGCTCACCTGCCATTGCTGAAAATAATTAGGTTACATCATCTCAATAGCTGTCCATAAAGTACTTCTAGCCTGGTATTAGATTAGTCCTTAACCAAGTCTTTACGAGACTAAACAATCTCGGTCTTCAAAAAACTACATGAATTTCCATGCATTGGAAATGCTTTTTGCCAAACCAGGCAAGGAACATATGCTGAAGCAGAAATATGTTCATTTTAGTGTCAAAAGCCCTGTGTAGCCTATAGATTTTTGTCACTACACTTGTCATGAAAACCTATTAATTAAGAAAAGCAGATTTTTGCATGATTGCCTGAACCTCTAGAGGAGTTTAAAGAAATGAAAAATAATTGCTTCAGTGCTAATGTGATTCTATTTCCTTTCTAATATTTAAATGTAAAATCCCTAGAAGGTGGAAGGGACTAATGATAGGGTAAAAAACTCTGCTATCAAGAGAAACTGGCTTCTTAATATCTTTTAATATAAAACATTTAGTAATATATTCTAGAATTTATATATATTAAAAAGAAAAAAAGTTAACATAGTGTTGTATTGAAATTGTCCTAGTGAAAGAGAATACATTCAAGAAGATGAATTAAGTAATATAAATATGTACTCCGAAATGTAATGAGAACTCCTTTTGGAAGTACTGCAATGGCTAAAAAAATGGATTCCTTCACAGGAGAAGTTAGCCAAAGTTACAAATGAGTACTGCTCATGGATTCTGCCATAGTATGAATGTACTTACAGCATGGTAGATTATATTTTTCAGTACTAAAATATTGCTTATTTCCAGGATGTGTTTGATAAATTTCTTCTGTAAGTCACCTCTATCATACTAAAATTCTATGCACCTTTTTGCTGTTGTTCTGGTACAACCTCCTGCAGCGTTGCTACAACCTCCTACTACAACCTTCTGTTATCTTTAAAAAAAACAAACAAACAAAAAAAACCAAAAACAGGGGGAGGGAATAACAAGGTTCTTTGGACCAGGCTTCACTCCAACCCTACATAGTTACAAAGTCACTAGGGAGGGCTACGGAACTAAAGCAGCCTCAAATGCAGAAGCTAAAGCAAACATGCCATCAAAATATAAAGAAAAATTACTTGAAGACAGCACATTTACATCCATGCAACACAGGCAGCTTTGAATACTGTTGTCATGACATGAGAAGACATAAAACTCTGAACAACGTCAATAACTCCATTCGTTAGAAAGGGTTAAACTTTGATTTGGACTAAACCACTTTTAGACAGGAAAGGGAACTTTCAGAAAAGCCAGAAGTCTATTAGAAAATGTCAAGACAACCCAAAATCTCATTCATTTCCAGTCTAGATGCACTACAAAAGACCCTTAACTTTTCAAATGAACATTATAATGAATGATTACCCTGTTTTATATGCCAAAAGGGGATCTGAAACCCTTCCAAATGGATCTAGCTTTTAGTTTTACACATGCCTATGTTTTGTGTATGCGTGTACATGTGTGCAAATGCTGTTCACTTACACACAAACAATCTGAATGCCTCACTTTCCTTGAAACTATGTTCACTTCCCAGATGAGTAACTGTATTTAAAAGAAGGGGGCATTACATCAGTGAGATTAAGAGCTACATAACAACAAATTAATCTTTCAAGCCTTAAAACATAGGACTGAAACACATCAAATTACTGTAATTATTGTTAGGCAGTATCTTGGAACAAGAGTGCCCTAAATTAAGTGCATTCTTCAATATGAGCTAGCTACAGGCATTAAAGCACAGAAAAAAAAATGGGTATGAGTCCCCTGTGACTCTTAACTCAGCATGTACCAGGTCTCTCCATAAAACAGTACCACTAACTACGTACATTACTATGCACCTCTTTTGTCACTAAGGAGATTATGTCTGAAAAAAAAAACCAAAACCCCATAACTTTTTAGCCTGTTTCAGGAAGAGGTTTATAATTCACCAGTGCCTCATTCTTTGGGTGAATTTCTGATTTCAAAGACACTGCTGACAGCAGCGAGTTGAGAGCCCACTGTCTGCAACTGGTTTGCTTAATTGATGTATTTGAGTTATGGAGGTAGAAATACGTTCCACACCTTGCAATTCATTCTCTATATAATGTCTTTCCCCCCTTACTGCTGTAACAATTTGTTTTGTTTTAATAAATAGTGTTTACCCTAAAATACCCCTTCAGTACTGAGATGAGCAACTTTTGTCAGGCTACTTTAAGCTGAGATAGAAATAAATCATTACAAATCAGGTACATAGGCTTCTGCCAAAACACATCTTTTTCATTTGCAGCCTGGATTCTCTATTAGGAAACTAAATGGCCTGCCAACCCGCCTGCCATCAGGCCTGTGGAAAACAACTAACAGATGAGGAACATGAAGAAATAAGCTGTAACATCAAGAGAAGAAACTATGATGGACTGGCTTTGAAGAAGAATGACAAGAGCACTTTTGCCACAGATGAGAAGTTATCTACACATTTTTTTGACAAAGAGAAAAGTGCTAAGGTAGAACCTAGCATAATACCTCAAGGTCTGCTGCAAAGGTCAGACGTATTTCAATGTTTTAATTAAAAGACAAAGCAAATAGCAATGATTCAGTTTCTCCAGTGATACTGAATAAGCAATTACATACAGACAGCGAATTAATTCCAGTGGACCTAGAGAGATGCTGCCTTTTGACCTCTTTCACACATGCCAAGAACCTTGGAACTTTCACAATCATATTCTACCAGATCCTGCAGCAACAAAATTCGTATTTATCAGTTCTTAAGTGCTGAATGACAACAGAATTACTATTACAGCAACCACAGGAGACCGGACAGGAATTGTAATATGACTTCTGAGTCATATTCAGACCATGAGTCTGAATTTCAAATTCTAAGTAATCAACTGCATTATTCACAACTACTATATGGTTATTTGATCAGTACACTTGTTTTTAGCAGTCAGATTTCTAGAATGCACAAAAGTGCTGACCAAGGCCAGAGGACATTCACTATGGAGCTATGGAGGTACAAGAAATCAAGACTATATAAAGGACTTCTAGTACCAGTTCCCTAAGCAGAATCCAAAACTGGATTTAGGCCTCCATAACTCTTGATTTAGGGATCTGAGCACCTTTACATTTTGTGGGGAGCAGGAAAACACCGGGATTTAGCAAAGCTGGGATATGAACAGGGGTGTATAGCTAAATTCCTAATTCAGATTCTAGAGTCTTAGCTCACGAGTCAGGTACCTTCAACCATTCAAAATGCAGAGCTTGTAACTCTAAAGGCACTTCACAACAGTCTTTTAAGGAACAGGCTGGGATATGCCTAGTTGTTTCAAACAAGGTGAGAAAGTGGAGATCTCTGGATGGGGAGGGGAGGAATAGCAGGAATAGGACGGAAAAGGACATTGACAATATCTAATATAACACCATTTTAAATAGAGTATTTGCCTAGGTTATGCAAGAAAATGGGGCCAGTACTATCTTCAGCCTGAGAAAGTGTAAATACATAACCCTGATTTTCTAACAGAATTTTCACTTCACTAACTTATTGTCAAGGCAGAATGAAAAATGTCTTCTTTCTCCTCTTGTTGAAGCTGAGTCACTATGCACAAATAAACAGAAGATTCATGGAACCAAGAAGAAATCCTGGAAAGAAGGATGTAGTTCTGAATCCTTGTGGCTAAAGCATTCCCATGAGAAGGTGGATGCCAGAGTCTGGTGCTTGTTTCTATATATACATTTTATACCAAAAACTATTACATAGTAAGAATGATTGAGGAACCAAGACCAGAAGCTATCACCATCTTTATAGATGACTTCTTAACCATGAGGCAGGAAAATATTATTTACTTTTACACTTTCTCTTCTGTTACAGTACCCCTATGCTTCTCATTTGGAGCAAACCCAAAAAGAAAAATACCACAGGAATAACTTGAACCTTTTCTGATTACAGTTCGTAAGGCTGCCAGCACCGCCCAGTGTGGCACTGAAGATAGCCAGGGTGGCTTGGAGTCTCTGCAGCACACAAAGGGAAAGATCAGGTAGGACTTGGAGGGATGTGTTACAGTTCTTGTACCTCACATGCACATCATGGTTTAATAGCAATAAAGTCTGTGCCGGTTATTTGACCCATGAATTGTACTACACATCTATACACAACACGCAATGCAAAGCAAGATTTGGTACAGCAGTCCCTAATTATCTTGCTAACTAACAGCAACTTTGTGACTGCACAGAAGACAGCTCCCTCTCCCCACTCAAGTCTTGCAAGCACTGACATCAGTGTAATGCTACAGCTAGATGAACTGTTGTTTTATTGTGTGATTCAATGTGGATATATCCCTGGGGATTCTGACCCTACTGCTACATTTCGTTTGAAACATACATCTGTAAAAGGAATAGAGTAACAACCCAACTAGCTGCTAGGTGAACTGATTATATAATATTTAGTACTACAGCTTGTAATATGCCATGAAAATGAGTTGCCTCCTTAGCAAATGTGCTACTTCCCTATTATTTTCCAAAATTCAACAACAATAAGGAGCAAAACAGCCTATTTACTTTAGACAACTGATGCAAGACAAAGATATAAAGCAGTTCCAACAGAAGTCCTATAGCATCTACTTTTTGGATTTACAGAAGGCAATTTCACATTTACCTGGTAAGGAGAGTTTTCTCTGAAAGTTTCTCTTCTATTTGAGCTGTTTAAGTCTTTCTAAGGCTTCAAGAATTTTTAGATCTTTTTTGCAAAGAGAAGAAAAATATTGTAGAGATGTAATAGGGGTAAAAAGGCAATAAGAAAATAATGTAGAAATGTTCCACACAATTACTTTGCAGTATGTGCCAAATCAAAGGCTGCAAAAAGTACCCATGCTTCACATGCATGTGTCTCTGTCCAATAGTCTTCATTCTTATTATTCTGAGAACTTTCAGTGAATTTTCATCCAAATTGCAAATTATTTTTTCTACATTCTCTGACAAGGAATGTTTTCCCACTTCTGTCTGCCATCTAGTGTTAAGAGGCAGAATACCTCTGTTCTGCATTTACAAAGCTGAAAATGGTTGGGAGCACTTCACAGTTTCTGCCTGTGTCAAATCAAGTTGAAGAAAACAGCGTTTTCACTACGGTTTAATTTGTTAAATTTAAGCAATTATCTCAGATACCATTATTAGCAGAATACTACTCTACCAATGTACGTTGATGTGTCACAGTGATTTGAAATACTTGGGAGTTTTCAATTTGATTCTCTCAGGTGGCAGTGATGTGTTTGCAGGATATCAGTCACAAGAAAAATGGCAAGTAAAAACAAATTCCCATCCTGTGCATACTCAAATGCTATCCATGTAATACCTTTGTGTCAAATATGTAGTGGGAGCATGTGAAAACTAAGTTCTCATTCCTGGAAGTTGTTCTGTTCAGGTTTAATTCATAGAATCATAGAATGGTCTGGGTTGGAAGTGGCCTCCAAAGGTCATCCAATCCAACTTCCTATGCAGGGGCATCCTCAACTACATCAGG
Organism: Eubucco bourcierii; assembly: GCA_013396675.1. NCBI lineage: Eukaryota > Metazoa > Chordata > Aves > Piciformes > Ramphastidae > Eubucco > Eubucco bourcierii. The sequence goes on from VWZE01022478.1 coordinate 98,322, forward strand.
TCGCCCAGAGCCCTGTCAAGCCTCACCCTGAGTATCTCCAGAGACAGGGCTTCAACTGCATCCCTAAGCAACGTGGTGCCATGTTCCACCACCCCCATGGTAAAGAACTTATTATCAAGTCCAACCATTAACATCCTCACGCCAAAAGGCTGCTGACCTTGCTTCTCTTTCTTCCACAGTTTCCAGGTCCAGCTGTCCCTGTTTCAATGAGATATTTTCTTTTTCTAACTGTCAACACTGCAAAACCTGTCTGGAGGGCGGGGGCTTGAAACTGCGTCCTCCACTTTGGGACTCGTGGCTGCTGACAGCAGTTACATATGGACTCTCAAAAGAGGGAGGAGGTGGGCTGGTGTCCAGGTTTCATCCAGACCACAACAGCTGGAGTAAATACTGACAGGATGCTTTAATGAGCCTCTGGGTACAGGTCTGCAAAGCCCTCTGCACCTCAGCCTGACCAGCATAGCTTGTGAGCCCCATAGGGACTACACAAACCAAGCCATCCCAGACACTCCAATTAAACTGTGCAGTCAGAGACAGGGTGCTTTGCTTTGCTGCAGCTTCTTCAGACACACAGACCTCATAACTGGCACTGTGTTTTGTCACTCTCACAGTGAAAAAATTTTTTATGTTCACATGGAGCCTCCTATGCTCCAGCTTGCACCCATTGCCTCTTGTACTATCATTGGACATCACTGAGAGAAGCCTGGCTCCATCTTCCTGACAGCCACCGTCCACATATTTATAAACATTAATGAGGTCACCTCTCAGGCTCCTCTTCTTCAAGCTAAAGAGATCCAGCTTCCTCAATCTTTCCTCATCAGGGAAATGTTCCACTCCCTTAATCACCTTTGTGGCTCTGTGCTGTAGTCTTTCAAACAGTTCTCTGTCCTTGAACCGAAGGGCCCAGAATTGAATTAGACACAATATTCCAGATGTAGCTTCACCGGGGTAGAACAGAGGGGGAGGAGAATCTCTCTTGACCTACAATCACACCCCTTCTAAAATATCCCAGGGTATCATTGGCCTTCCTGGCTACACGGGCACATTGGTGGCTCGTGGTCATCCTTCTATCGACCAGAACCCCCCAGGGCCCTCTCCTCTGCACTGCTCTCCAACAAGTCACTCCCCAGCCTGCACTGGTACATGAGGTTGATCCCTCGCAGATGCAAGACTACACCTGCCCTTGTTGTATTTCATTAAATTTCTCCCTGCCCAACTCCCCAGCCTGCCTGGGTCTGGCTGAGTTGACAGCACAGCCTTCAGGTGTGTTAGTCACTCCTGCCAGTTTTGTGTCATCAGCAAATAAATAAAGTTGATATAATTTCTTCTTATGACCTCAGTTAAAAAAGACAGCTAAACTGACAAAATGTTTGAGAAGGTGTGGGCGTAGAATTTGTGTCTGGAATATATGAATGTATCTTTTTTTGACCAGCGATTTTTAGTTCTTTTGGAGTTGCATGATCGTTTTGAGAAGCCAACTAATCATGGGCCTCTGAACTTGTCAGATCAGTCCGGTCTGTTTATCCTCAGGGAAAGCCATGTGGAAAGAACATACAGTTTTGTGATTAGACCTGAAATGTGAAATCCGTGAATCTTTTTATTAGCAAAGTTATAAGCCTACATACCATTGTACATATCTCAGATCAACATCTGAACAGGCACAGAATTTTACTACGAGATTACAAGAGAAAGCATGACTGTCAGGGAGGAGCTCTGTGCAGCTCAAAGGAATCCCTTGCCAGCTACCTGAAGTACCTTATTTGCCTGTCAAGTCAGAGAGGCAGGATGTACCCTGTCAGCATGAAGCTTAACAGGGCCAAACTTCCTTCTTAAAGAAGTTGTAGCTCTTGTTTTGCCTAGCCCCTTGTTGTCAGAAGAATACAAGTTAGCCTGTTTAAAGCTGGCTCAGACACTGCTTAAGTCACCTGATTACATCCAATTCACTTCACCACACTGGCAAGCAAACAAGAAACCCAAGGCTTGCACAGGGATAGGCACAGCTGAGGAAGCTGCTTAAGCTAACACTGCTACCACAGTCTAAAATGTATCAGAACTGTATTGCTCTCTAACAGCAAGTGGCCTTTACTTGAAGAAACTCCAATGACAACAGGAAGCAAAACTCCCTGCTCAGCTACATCTGGCACTTAGGGCAGACACCACTAGTGTTTGAGCTATTTAGGTTAAACATGAGCTTACTCATATATAATGAAATCCCATGATAAATTAATGAATAGCACATAGGTCCTAAAAGCAGTTGCCCAAAGTAAACCATCACTAGAAAATAAAACCAGTCATCTGTGTCTGTGTAGTCATCTAAAAACAAAAGCAGACACACCACAGCTGCAAAAACAGGCCACTGCAAGCCAGAATACAGCAACACCTGACAGCACTTTGGAAGAAACAAATGAGTGCCTTAGTGTGAACCATCATTGTGCTGTGCAAAAGCATCCTAAATAGTAAGTGGTTCACGAGCTATTTCTGGCCACTGAGGAAGTGATACCAAAATATAAAGTCTTACCTTCATTAATGAGACGAACTGACTGCAATACTAACTCCCCATCCCCTTGCCCTGCTCAGCAGGAGGAGACAGAAACCTGGAAGTGAAGCCTGGGAAGAAGAAAGGGATGTGGGGACAGTGTTTTAAGATTTATTTTCATTACTCACTACCCTACTGTTATTGATTGGCAGTAAATTTTAATTCCCATATTCTATGATGCTACTTGGTAAAGAATCTCCCTTTCCTTATGTCAGCCCATGAGCTTTTAATCATTATTTTCTCTACATGTACTACTGATGGAAGGGGGATAAGAGGAGCTTTGGTGGGCATCTCGGAAACATCCGGCATCAATGCACCCTATTAACAGGAGACAAATGAGGACTTACAAATCATTCAGTTAACATTTATAATTTATTCAAAAGCTTAAGAATGCCTTGAGTTGGGAGATCCACAAAGTTCAAGCCGTTCAACTTTTGAAAAAATAACACAGTAAGTGAAGAAATTAAATTTGCTTTTTCATTTGTGGTAAGAAACAGAAGCTGATGACTGGAATCTGAGACTTCAAACCCTTCAACGCCAAGCATACATAAGTCAGCAGGCGCAGGCAGTGCACCCACTATCTATTGCCATTATCACAGTAAATTAAGGAAACTTCGTGAAAATTCTACTTCACACAGGTCATAAAGGCAGCAATCTCACAAGCCTGCTGCAACTCTTAAGCCTGGCTGAGTAATACCAGTGCGCCCCTTAACCCTGTCAATCTACCTAAAACACAGTATTTGTGGGAAATGCGGAGGTACAGGGCCGAAGCACCTGCACCCAGCGGTGGAAAAGACCCAGGCCGGGTAAAGAACCTCCTCGTCACTCCCAGCGCCTCCAGGGGAGCGGCACCACAAACCCGCCCCCGCCGACACCGTCACGCGAGACCGCTCCCGCCATCATCTACGACACACAGAACAGCGCCAGCACCCGCCCCACCAGTCCACCCCAGACTCCGCCGAAGCGAGGCGGGCCCAGAACCTCCCCCGGCCCACTCAGTGCGTGCCGCTCCGCACGTCGCCGCCCCACCGCAGTTCGCACGCAGGCGCAGCCCGCGCAGCCCCCACCTAGGTACTGACCTTGGCCCGTCGAGCTCCGCCCCAGGCACCACACGACCGTCTCGCGTCATACTACTCCCTCCCCACCCCTCCCGTGGCAGCTGGTGAGAGGACGCGTGTCTCAGCTGTTTCCGGCGCTCTGGGCGCGGCGCAGGCGCAGTAGCGTGGCCCAGCTCGGTGTTTTGCGCAGCTGTTGTTATTGCTTGCGCTGCTCTCCTGCCCACTTCGCCGGAGTGGCTCCGCGCGGGCTGTGGCCCCGCGGGCGGCAGGCTCTGCCTGACGCTCTGGCGGCCTGGGGAGCAGAGGGGAGGTGGGAGTCAGGAGCCGTTGCCCAGCAGGTACCTGCCGCCACCGAGGTGGGCCGCGTCGCTCCGGGCAAGAGTGGGGACGCATAAGGTGGGACACACGGGGAGGGAGGCACGACGAGCGCATGCCAGGCACGCGGGACTCGCGTGCTTGACGCAAGGGTGGGCGTGTGACGTGGACCGTTGGGCAGGATCGGGGGCATACAGGGACGGGACAGGAAAGAATAGGACAGGACAGGACTTGCTGGTTGTTTACTCGCCCGTTCTCGAAATCTTTTCTGCGAAATGGTGCAAGGCAGAAACGGAACGTGCTCCCTTTCCCGGGGCAGGAGGTGACTCTGTGTCTATATAGCACCCCGCCCGCGGCCGTAACTTGGAACCTGGCTGCACGGCGGCGGCAAGTGACCCAGCAGGTGTGGAAAAGGCACAGCGTAGGTTCAGGCAGCTGCGGAGGAAACAGTAAGTAAGATGCTGCTGCTTGTGGCGGTATGGCCACGGCTGTTACTATGGCGTCGGCCTCTGTGGCCTTTAGCTTACCTGTTTTATCAGACACTTGTGACAAGAGCGAGAAAAGTCTGAGCTCGCCATTTAAATAAAGAATGGATTTCCTCCAACGAACGATTTCAACACAGTTCTTATATACTGATCTGCCCCAGAAACTATTTGTACAGCAAGGTTTAGGTACTGACCTTAGCTCGTAAAACTAAACTTGTGGCTTGATAGTGAAGCTTTGTTCAAAGAATTGAAAGCCTTACTTCCCAGGTGGAATTCTGCAAAGGGATGGTAATGAGAGTTTTGTTTGAAATGTGGTCTTTACACAAGATAATTTACTCGAGAGATACATACTTCTTTTTATTGGCAAGCAGTTTTCTGTGTTACAACAGCTGTTAAAAGGGACTTAAACAGGTCTTTAAGCAATGATGTGTTGAAATTAAAATGTTGGGGTGTCCTGAGCAGTACCTCTTGCGAGATCACTTGATTTGAATGTTTATCAGTCTTTACTGAACTAATAAATAAGCTGCACCTGCATTAAGCAACCTGTAATTTTAGTTTAACTTCTTTCTAATTTAGAGTTTTCATTGTTTACTGTTTTGGCTTGTTGTTTTCTTTTCCAGATAACACCATGATGTAAGTGTTATTTATTGAAATATGTTTTCTGGAATGAAGTAGACAAGAAAGGTCGAAAAGGTGTAATTATTTATAAGTTATGACAGTTCATTTATCTTTGGACACATGTTTGTTTGTGATTAATCCAAAAAGTCTTTGGTGGAAGCAAAGAAACAAATGCCTCTATCTATGTAGACCTAAAGTCTGCCTGAGGATAAACCATGCCATTGACTCAAGAGTTTTTCATACGAGTGAGCCTCGGTGTAAATGGGCCAGAAGCAGAACGTTTTGGTACAACAAATACATTTACAGCCATGAATTTTTATACTACAGAGTTTCTAAACTTTTAACTTCTTCTTCCAAAGGACTTACAAAAGTGAGCAATCGCATGTCACGAATTAAGAGTACTATAGAATCTGTTTCAAAGGCAGTGTCTGGCACTCACAATGAACTGATTTCACGGATAGCTCGGTTAAAGTCACACTCGGGTACTTTGGGAAAAGCAAGTAAAAGTAATGCAAATGCAAGTAACATCAATGCAAATCTAGAAAACCATAAACAAGTCACAGATGCCAGAACACAGGAGGATTGTGAAAGAGGCCCATCTGCAAAGAAATCCACTTGTGCAAGTGAAACTTTGGAGTCTGCATTAGTAAGCTCAAGTGGCACTGGTCAAGATAGTCTACAAGATTCAGCATGTACTGAAAACCACCTTTTTCATGTAAGCAACTTTACTACACATTCTGGAGAGACTTATAACTTCATAGCTGATCATATCAACTCGTACTTCAATAATAATTCTGTTATGGATCAAGAGAAAAGAAAGGGTGTTTTATTACAGGACTTTAAAAGTGAAGAGAAGACTAAGCTTGATTCAGCAGAAAATACTCTAACGACTGAAGAGAAGAAAGTGGATTCAACAGCTACTTTAGCTCCTGAGGCAGAGACTCTAAATGCTGAAAAGGCAAACACTGCTCTTCCCGTTTCCACAAAAAAAGGCATTGTAAACTTTCTTTCATATCCCAGTAACAGTGTACAAGCTTTTGTAGACAGTTATATTGGTGGATTGGTTCCCAAATTAAGATCTGATGCTAAAGCTGTTTCACAAGAAAAGAGTAAACAACCAGAACAGGAAATGTCTGAGAAGGTTGAAGAGGGCAAAGCAAAAGAAGCTAAAACTGCAGAAGAAAGGGAAAAGCATCTATCTCTTCAGAGAGAAAAGGCAAGTCTTTGTTTAGTTTTATTTCTTTATATGTTAGTTCTATGTATACTTAATACAAATATATGTATATGTGGATATATCTATGTGTAGACTTATCTATATATGTATTTTTACATGAATATGTACTTGCATATAAGTACATATGTACACTGTTGTGCATGTACATAGAAGTACATATACACTTATACACATAAATGAAACCAATAAACTTTTACATATACCTACTTCAGTTATGGAAGCTTAAATATACATATATGTTCTTTTGTGTGTATATAAAAATAGGTGTATATTTTTTATATATGTGCATGTATGTATAGTATATACATATATTTAGTTCACCTATATTTAGAGAGAACACCTAGACAGATCTAGTTGATTTTGCTGCTGTTGTTGTAGTTAAAATAGTCTTACACTCCTTCATGGCCCAAATACTGTATCTTCAGAGCTGTCTTGAAAATACATCAGAGTACATGCTGAAATGTTTGGTGTATAGTTGCTGTGAGCCGCGTTTATTTCTTTTCCTAGTAAAGAGAATCAAAAGGTCACTTGTTTACATTTAAGCAATGCTTATTCCTTGCAGCCTGTAGCAAAGTTCTAGTACAACATACTGTCCATTACTTCTCAGAAATCTTAAAATAAGTTTAAAAAGTTTTGCATGTTTCTTGAGGTAGTTTTATGTTACTTGTATTTTTTATTTTTTTAGATTATTGCAAGAGTGAGTATTGATAACAGGACTCGAGCTTTAGTTCAAGCCCTACGAAGATCCTCTAATCGAAGAGTCTGTATCAGCAGGGTTGAAGAACTGACCTATCATCTTCTAGAATTTCCAGAGAGCAGAGGAGTTGCAATTAAGGTGCAAACAGTCTTTATGCAAAGAGACATAAATAAATATCTGATAGACGACTGACACAGAATAGTATAAAATTTTCATCTGTATTTTTGAGATAGTAGTATTTTCTCTTTGTGAAACTGACAGTGTGAATATCTCTGTTTATTCAGATGGTTCAAGCTGATTAATTTGAGAATTACCAGCAGTTTAGTTAAAGGCTCTTAGGGTGCCAGTGTTTAATTTAGAAACATACAGCATTGTCATGTGGATAGATATAGTTTATTCTAGTGGTAGGCGAAGGTTGTACACTGTGTCCTCTGTTGCAATTCACCAGACAGTAATGTATGGTACAGTTGATCTGCATATGCACAACAGTTTCTATGCTTGTTTGCATGCTTCCTTTGACGAGAGATGTCAACAGTGGAGTATAACCATCACATAAGTTCACATAACCTGGTCCTACTCATTCTTTCCTGTAGTGAGAGGACATGAGGTGGGTGGTAGACTATTCTAGCAGCACTAGCCAAATCTCAGCATTTGTCAGTCTCATGCCTTTTTCCACAAGATACAGCAGATCTATGGGATAAATTGTAGAACTGCTAGAAAAGAGATCATTGGGAATGGTATGGGCTGGATTAATCATTCAAACAGGGTACAGGTCAGTTGTCTACTTCAATAGATGTGTATTATTGCATTATGAAATTACATTCACCACTGTCATTTTTATTATAATATTCTCTATCTTTGTGATAATAATTTTGCATTTAACAATTGGTGTGAGAAGGATTTTAATGTTTGTTTTGTTTTAATATTGGTATACTTAGAAAGGTTTTATTTTGCCTTAATTCTGATAGTTACTTTGGCAATGAGAGATCTATGACATATTTTTCTCTCTTACTAGAAAGGGAGATGGGTTAAATTCAGGGGGAAATTTCTCCTTGGAGATGTTCAAGGCCAGCTTGGGTGGGGTCTAGTTGAGAGATACCCCTGTCTTCCTGGCAGGGAGGTTGGATTAGATGATCTCTAAGGTCTCTTCCAACCTAGACCATTCTATGAGTATATACTGTACCAAACCAGTAAATTTAAACATGGATTTTTTTGGTATAAACGTACACTTAGAATGAAATATTTTTGTATTCATCAATAGGAAAAAATAATCCCATGCTTACTGCGACTTAGACAGGCAAATGATGAAAGTCTTCAGGCTGCTGTTAGAGAGACTTTAGCTATAATTGGATATACAGATCCTGTGAAAGGCTGGGGAATTCGAGTCCTTACTATTGATGGAGGAGGAACAAGGTAAAACCTCTTTTTTTGTATACCTGTAGTCTTTTTCATTCTGCAAATAAAATTTAACTTTCTCCTTGATAAGCTGGTGCTATGAGATGCAATTTAAGATTTACATTTTTTGCATTTGGTTATTGAAGTGATGGGTATCGTTTTTGCATGCATTTGAGCTTAAATTTCCATGCATTCATAGTCCTATGACATTGAAATTATCTACCCATTTAAACCTGGCTACACACTTAAGTGCTCAGATTCATTCTTTCTCCTTTTGAAGATAGATAAATGGATATTGGAGTTAGTCTGCTCACAAGTTTAACCTCAGAAATACAAAACTGAAACGAAATATTTTGTTGTCTTGCACTTCTATGGAAGGTGACCTGCCTTAGCAGGAGTAATCTCATAGGAAAGAATGAATGTGCTAGTGGTGAAAACTCTTCTGTCCACACTGTTGATTTATGATTCTTCTACATCAGCTAATGCTTTTTCATTCCCTTAATTTACGCACCACATGTTAGTTAGGTGTGCTCTAGTTCTTCATGAATTTATGTACCAACACAGTTGTAAAGGGTAGTAACAGAAGTCTGTTGATTAAATAGGAAGTCTGGCAAATTCATAAATTTTTATTGGTAGAAGGTGAAGTGTGCAGTCTTTGTGAAACTGTATCTGCAATCTTTTTGTTTCCCACAACACATCAAAATTAGTTGCCTTCAAAAAGGAGTTAAGTGTTTGTTGAAGCTTCAACATTTGTGTTTCCAAACGTTCATTCTATAAAAGTAAACCATAAAAAAGTACACTGTAAAGATTTTGCAAGGTAGACAGAAGAATGCTTCACCAATAATGACATGATGCCTATATGTATAAATAAAATGTGTTATTTTTTCTGATAGATTTCTAGAGGTGTGACTATAAGACATCTTATCTTTAGGAAGCAGTGTCTACATCTGTAACACTGAATGAAGCAAGTCCAGAGAGTGAACCCGAATACTGACTCTAGTGACTGGCTGTTGTGTCACTTAACAGATGTTGTTCAGCCGGTTATAGTTTTGGACTAGACTGGTTACTGCTCTTCAGCACAAGCCAGGACAGATTTAGAAGCAGCATGCAGGAGGTGCCATTCTCAGCAGAATGTGTTGGCAAGAAAGTACTTTGATACTCTTTTTGCCGTACACTGTTCTCTAGCTGTAGCCCAGCAGTTAGCAACTTGCATGCCAGATACTCAGCATTGTGCTGCAGAAGCACATGTCTGATAGTCTAGAATTAATCTCTCCTATTATTTCAGATAAATTGGATTGAGGCAGAAAAGAAAGCACAAACAAAAATGCTGTCCCCCAAGGACCATTATGTTAGAACCAAACTTCAGTTGCTGTATGGTGTAGATGGAGCAAAAATCTATCCTGAGTATACATGCATGGAAGATTTATTGTCTCTGAGCCTTTGCTGCAAAACCACATGGCCATAGCGGTTGACTGCTATATTTGGTATGCCTGAGTATGTAATTTACATTTAACATTCATCATTACATTTTAGTTGTGTTCTGCTATTCTTTCATTCTTGAAATACACAAGATTCTTAATGTTGTGGTTATTTTTAATTATTAATTGTAATTAAGCAAAGGTAGATTTAATTAAAGCAATGTAAGATAAAACTACCATTGGATGTGAAGGATTTTTGTTTTTCAGGGGCTTAGTTGCACTTCAGACGCTACGGAAACTAGAAGAACTAACTGGAAAACCAGTTCATCAACTTTTTGACTACATTTGTGGTGTAAGCACAGGTAAATTTTAAACCACAAGTTGTAATTTTGCTATTCATATAGTAAAAGAATTTTTGAGAGTAAATAAATGTGGGTTTTTATCAGAACTTTCAGTTTCTGACTTTGTAACCTGGGGAAGTATACTTCTAAATAATAACTTTGTGATTCATGATACACTTATAACTTTGAACTGATTTGGTTATTCTTTTCAATGAAATCTTAATTTTGTGAACAGGTACAAATGTCTTTACAGACAACTAGAGTAATGCCCTTCAAGGATTAATACTGAGCCAGTAGTTTTTTCTGTCTTTATTAATGATGTGCACAGTTGGACAGTGTGTAGGAAGATCTTGGATGATCTAAATTAGAGGAAGTGGTCAGTACAGTAATGCTTGACAGGACCCACTTAAGAGTCAGTAAAACCTAATACAAAGCCTTCCATCCAAGGTGGGCCAACAGGTTAGAAGCCAGCTTTGCAGAAGACAACCTGATCGTGTGGGAGCAAGATGGGTGTGAATCATCAGTGTGCCCTTGTGGCAAGGAAGGCTGACCACATACTAGCTCATATGCACAAGTACATACTAAAGAAATCAGGAGTCTCTGGCCACTGTATGTCTGGTTTTGGGTTCCTCAGTTACCTCTCTATCCATTGGGTATGTTACCCTGTGTATTGAGTGAGCTGGCAGACAGTCAGTGGACTGAAGGTCATGATACATAAGGAGAGAGTGCAAATCTGGGCTTATCCAACTGCAGGATGAGAATGTGAAGAAAGGGGAGGCCTTATTACTGTTTCATGTAATAGGAAAATACATAGGACATGGAACTAGACTCTTTCCAAAGGTGTACAGTGATAATGGAAAAGCCAACAGACAAGCTGGAATGTAGGAAGTTATAACTGGTTATAAGGAATCGTGCTTTCCTTGCAGGAATGGTCAGACACTGGAAGGAGTTGTCTGTGTAGGTTCTGGAATCTCCATCCCTGGAGGTACTCAAAATTCAGCTGAACAAATTTTGAGTAAGCTGTTATAATTGAACCTGTTTGAAAATGTGGTTGGACTAGATGACCTCTAGAAGTTCTTTCCAGCTATAATCACTCTTGTGACACATTGAACTGCTCCTCCCTAGGAAGAGGAAGCTCAAAGGCTTAGTCTTGTCTTTCAAAAATAGCAGACCACTAGCAGTATAATGCTGATTTTGAAGATAAGAGGTACGATGTTGTTCAGTGGCTCAGTTGGCAGTATGAATCCACATGCTTGAACTTGCTTGTACCGTGTGTGTCTGTCACACAGTTTAATTCATAAATAACATTAAAGGCAGATCACCACAACTAGATAAAAGGTTTGTATTTCCAGATATTTGCTTAATATGCTCAAAACAGAAGAGGAGAATGTTTGTATCTGCTAGACCTGGGTTTGTAGGGGCAATATAGTTTCCTGCTTTACATTTTTATTAGTCTTTGAAAAAAAATCCTTTTTTTTTTTAGTTAATTTAGCAGTAAGTGGTTCTTTCTTTGGAAAGATAGTTTCACTACAAAACAATTTTCTAATATTTCCTTCAATTACAGTAAAGACATTTTATCTTTGATAGAGGGACCTGATGTTTGTAACTTGATCCCAGTACTCTGATTAGCACTAACTTCATTCTTCACCAGATTTGGGCTTTTATAACTGTTAGCAATTACTTAATGTGTTCTTTTAAACTTTGTTTACACTATCAAATTTTGTTTGCAAGAATACAGCTTGCAATAATAGGTAACAAGACATGGCTGAGAGATGCTGTACATACCTGTCAGCATGTGCTAGCGATTTACAGTTTTAGTTTGTGTTGATAGTATATAGACCAATAAGATTTGTAGACTACTACCTGAATTGTGATTTACAAGAGTGATGTATTACACGATAGGAAGGATGTCTCTTGTGCATTACACTTCTCCTTGGTTTTGCTGTTGTCCTTTTTATATCTCTTAATGTCATGTAACTGTTTTACCTTTGAGGTTTAGAAATAATCAGTTTGCAGACTCTGACTGTAAATTCACACCAGTTAGCTTCCCTGTACTTCACTGGTCCATCATATGGTATAAATGGAGACAGTCACAGAGGCAATCACTGTTTGTAACTTCTCTAATGAACCCTGGATACTTAAGTTGCTTGCCAATTGCTGAGCAAGATGTGTGGGCAGAAAATCTGCTTCTGAACCACTGATTTTTTTTTTTTTTTTTAAATTTTTTTTTATGACCACCTACCTTAAGAGAGATTCCATACTGAGTCTGTGTCTGTTCATGTAAAAATCCAAAGATGCAAACAAGACAGCTGAAATGCCATTTCGCTATGGCCTCAGCTGCTAGGAATTCTGTAAGTGAGGATGATTATCACTGTTTTCCAGAGTGTGATATGCTTTCATAGATGCACAGAGCTTTTAACCCATTGAGGAAAACTTATCTATAAGGATGCTATGGATGTGGCTTGTATGTTCTTTTCACAGCTCATGCAGTCTCCCAGTATATCACAGAAAATTCTTAGTAGTGGTGTACTTGTAAACTGCTCCCTGGGAAAGAATTTCAACAATGAGAGTGTGTGATTTGGCAAAGTGGATACTACCATATTTTCAAATGTGCTGGCCTACTCTGAGAATTCATAAAACTAGGGAAGAAGTGAATTTTTTTTTTTTTTTTATATATTGAGCTAATAGTGATATTGAGATGGATTGTATGAACCGTTCAGTCATTGGCATACTGTCATTAAAGGTTCTCAAAGCATATTGGTTTCCAGTGTGTTTTCCAGCAGAGACCTCTGAATTGTACCTGTCTGTGAATGTCTGTGAAGTTTGTGTAAAAACTTCACTTAAGGATATTCTCCCAAAATACTCTTCATAAGTTGTTACGAACAGCATAGGGCTAGTGCCCCCCAAGCTAGTGCTTCCAACCCTCAGTGATTTGCAGTTGAGGGAGAAATCTCTTTCAATAAAACTGTCTTTCCTCTGTGTTGATATTTTTTTTTCTATCAAATCTCTCCAGTTTTGAAATCCATTTTGAAAACGTTTCCAGTGGTACAGTATTTTTTTTCAGAACTCGTGAGTAAGTTGAGTCATGGTATTACATTTACAACTTCAAAGATCCTTAGGAGGTTATTTCATTTCCTAAGGGAGGGATCAGCTCGGTGTGTTTCACAAATGACAGTTTTCTAACACTTCTGAATCATGGCAAACCTCTTCTGAAAATTGCTGGTAGTTCCCCACTAGGGGAAAAACAATCCAGATTTCTAACGTGGATCTTACTGTTGCAGTTCAGTTTTGTTTCATCCTGTCCTGACTGCCCAGGAACAGGGATAACAGATTCTTGCTTTCTCCTGCCCATGCCTGATGCTTAATCACCTGTCCTTACAGTATTGAACAATTAGGTTTAAAGGCTGTGTATGTCCCTTTTAATTTAATATATCTATAAATCGCAGTGGTGTGTGAATTGTATTTTTCTGTAGCCTTTTCCATTATGTTCTGCACCCAAGATTTTTGGATGTGGCTGTTTCGTTCCTTCAAGGATAGGTCGTAATTTTTTTAAGTACACACTAGGTGGCAGTGTGTATGAGTGACTGGTTACAAATGCTTGCAACCAAATCTGTTTCTGACTAGTCGAAACTCTCTTGTTTTCAGAGTGTTTTCTTTATATTTTTTTCTACTGACTCAGCATTTGCAAGACAGCAAATAATCCTCCCAACTATATTTTTAGTACCATAGAAGGTATTTCCGTTGCTGATTTCTGTTTCAGCGTAGAGCACTGGATTTGCTTTGTGTCAGGTATTTGTTTGCAGGGATGAAAGCTGCAAAATGAAGTAATGCCATTTTTCAGCTTCTCATAATTTTTGGAAGTAGCCTCTACCTGTCTTATATATGTCCTTCTAAAGCATAGTCTATGCTCTCTGAACAGGAACTTGGTGATATAAATCTCAGTTGATCTTTTACATATAGGTATTCTACTAAACTGAAGGGTAATCCATCTTTATAGTCTTACTGCAGGCTATATTTGACATTTTACAATATTTCTCTTTCAGGAGCTATATTAGCTTTTATGTTGGGGTTGTTCCATATTCCTCTGGACGATTGTGAAGAACTGTATCGCAAGTTAGGATCAGATGTTTTTAAGCAGAACGTCATTGTCGGAACAGTCAAAATGGGTTGGAGCCACGCCTTTTATGACAGCGACATATGGGAAAAAATGCTCAAGTAAGTAAAAAATGCTCAGGTGAAAAATAATTAGTGGCACATCTGAGAGCCTTTGGGTTTGGTACTGTTTTGCTGGTGAGCAAATTCTTGAAAAACTAGAAAGGATTAGCATACACTTTCAGTTTTTTGAAATACCTGGGTTTGTATTTACCAAAACATTGAAAACCATTAATGTAATGATTTTGGCTTCTGGGGAATAGAGTAAGCTTTAGTGTACTGATTTCTGATTATATTCCTGTGTGCTTACCACCTTTGCCTCATCTGACTCATTATAGAGCTGCTACAAATTTTTCTAGCCACCTGCTGTGTCTTTTTTCTTATAGGAGACGTGCTGAGAAATGAAATAATGTGCTGTAGTAGAGATTTTTAATCTTGCCTGATATATGATGAGGTTTTGCCCATTGTCTCTTTCTTTAAAAAGGGTAATGACCTGTAGAGATTGGAATTAAAAAAAATCCACTGTGTCAGAAGTGCCAATGAAATGGTATTTGTTCATACCGTAGGTCTGCAAATGCACTAATGGCTTTTCAGGAAAAGTCACTGGAAGAAAACACTGCGAGTTTTATTACTTAGTGATATTCATATGTATTTGTATTCATATTTCTGTTGTTTATAATTTTTAGCAGACAAATATCATAACTTCCCAAATAGCAGCTGGCACTGCTACTGAAAGAACTGAAACAACCTTCTCTGAGAGCAAATGGTAAAATGTAAAATCGTAAAATGTTTATTTGGGTATATAATGACAGGTTACTTTGAGAATAAACTTAATATGCTCTATGGGGGTGAAGGGGATTTTTCCAGAAATTACAGTGGGAATACCTATACTTACTCAGTTCTGAGCATTTCACTTACTTGCTGAAAAGAGTGGCTTCCAAGCACTTCTCTTTGGTTTTGCATATTTTGAGGAATAAATCATAGAATCATAGAATGGTAAAGTTGGAAGGGACCTCAAGGATCATCTACTTCCAACCCCCTACCATAGGCAGGGACACCTCCCACTAGTACAGGTCACTCAAGGCCTCGTCCAACCTGGCCTTGAACACCTCCAGGGAGGGAGCAGCCACAACCTCCCTGGGCAACCTGTGCCAGTGCCTCACCACCCTCACTGGAAAGAAACTCACACAGTATCACAGTATCACAGTATCGCAAGGGTTGGAAGAGACCTCGGAGATCATCAAGTCCAACCCATCACCACAGCCCTCAAGACTAGACCATGGCACTAAGTGCCATGTCCAAACGTGCCTTGAACGCCTCCAGGGACGGTGACTCCACCACCTCCCTGGGCAGCCCATTCCAGTGACAAATTACTCTCTCAGTGAAGAACTTCCTCCTCACCTCCAGCCTAAACTTGCCTTGGCGCAGCCTGAGACTGTGTCCTCTTGTTCTGTCACTGGTTGCCTGAGAGAAGGTAACCTCCTCCTGGCCACAACCACCCTTCAGGTAGTTGTAGACAGCAATAAGGTCCCCCCTGAGCCTCCTCTTCTCCAGGCTAAACAGTCCCAGCTCCCTCAGCCTCTCCTCATAGGGCTT
>VWZE01022478.1:114483-157909 GCA_013396675.1 Eubucco bourcierii
CCTCTGATCATCTTCGTGGCCCTCCTCTGGACCCGCTCCAACACCTCCATGTCCTTCCTGTGCTGGGGGCTCCAGAACTGCACACAGTACTCCAGGTGGGGTCTGAGGAGAGCAGAGTAAAGGGGCAGAATCCCCTCCCTTGCCCTGCTGTCCACGCTGCTCTCGATGCTGGCCACGCTGCTCTCGATGCAGCCCAGCACTTGATTGCTGTCTGGGCTGCATGTGCACACTGCAGGCTCATGTTGAGCTTTTCATCAACCCAGACCCCCAGGTCCTTTTCCTCAGGGCTACTCTCTAACCATTCACCACCCAGCCTGGATTTGTGCTTGGGATTGTGCCTATCCAGGTGCAGGACCTTACACTTGGCCTTGTCGAATTTCATGAGGTTGGCCTGGGCCCACCTCTCCAGCCTGTCTAGGTCCCTGTCGATGGCATCCCTGCTCTCTAGCAAGTCAACTGTGAATGTGCTCGTTGTGTGGATATCATGAGTTGCTCTTCTCAGATATCTGGATTTCATATTGTTTTTAGAAAGGAGCTCTGGGGTTTTTTTGTTGTGTGTGTTGTTTGTTTTTTTTTTTAAACTTTTCCCATTTTCCTCTCCTGCCTAACTGAAAAAAAGTCTTGTGAAGATCAGAATTACCTCATGTGGAAGTATTTAACATGTCTGTAATGTAAATGCTGTTATTCTTTGCAGCTACATGTAACACAGGGGAGGTAAAGCACTCTACTCCTGTGCAATGGACAGAAGTCAGGGAATTATTATTCTGTCCATAGACTAAATTAAAAACTCGCCAATTGACAAGTGGCTTTTTGTTGACCTAATTCTGTAGCGTTGAAGGAAGATGCTGTGCCTACACAACATTTCATTGAAACAGTAGGGATTCCTTCAGGCTTGTGTGTCATGTGAAAGTTAAGGGAATTGACAAGTTGTGTAGCATCTCTTTATGGCAGTAAGGTCTGGCCTGAATTTCAGTCATTGCCTGGGAAAACGTTCTGGTTTTGGTTTAAAAGCCTTCCTTGTGCTGGATTGTTTTTTGTTGTTTAAATGGCTGGAGACTTGTCAGCCTTGCTTGAAATATACAGACATGCAATATACATTTAACCCTTCCATTATATTGATGGTATTCTTTTGTATCAAAGTAATTCTTGCTGAAAATATTTAAACTAATGTTGCATGCAGTCATGAGACGTATCATAAATTCCATTTCAGAAAATTACAACTACTTTTGGTTAACTGGCATTTTATTCTGAGTGCTGTAGAGAATTATTTTATGCCTTACGTACATATTTAACTCTTCATACATATTCCCTCAATTGAAATTTGAAGAGTTTTTAATCAGTTACTTTTATTACTTACACTTCCTATGCATCACTCCATGTAATGCTATATTGAATTACGTTTGTCTAACTTGTAGTTCAATTTTTTTTGTTTCAGCTGTTGCTTACATGTACAGTTTTCTTTTTTCATACTATCTTGAGAAACTACTGGAGAAATTTGGTGAACAGCTGGCGATTTTCACAAGCTAACTAAAATCCTGTACTGGGAATTTGTAATCTCGAAGCAATCAAACACTGTATGGAGGATAGGGTAAAAGCTACATGTGCTCTACTGATAGGATAATGCATGTGTTTGGGATTACAAGTGATAATACTTCAAACCAGTGTTTGTTACACAAATTGAAGTACAAATTGAGACTTCTCTCCCGTGACGAGATGGACAACACATTCTGTACCAGTTAGTCACTCTAGACACACTTAAACTTTGCGGTGTTGTCAGTGAGATGTTCTGTGTCCTTATGGAACATGCAATTGAGGTGTCTTCTGTAAAGCTGTCGTCATTTCCTGATACTTTTGTTGCTCTTGGAAGCATTTAAAAGTTATAATTTTGCCTTTCAAATTGAATGCTCTTTCTCCAGACTGTTTGATTTGACCCTGGCTGCAGCACAGTGGAATGTTTCTTTAAGCATATGGTTAGCAATCTGTTCATCATGGCATATTTCAGTAAGTGTTGCAATGTTAGTGACTTGAAGCAACTTTATATTTGTAAAGGAGACTCGCTTAAGTAGGTCATGTCTAGCGGACAGAGGACATAGACAAAGCAGATAAATGGAAATACAGATGGGAAATTATATGTAAAGTAGTAAGTCACGAGTGCCATAATGCAAAGCACTTAGAGGATTTAAAATAACTTTAATACCAGAAGTGCTTTGAGTGTTGTTATGGATGATTTAATAAAATGTCTGTATACTTGTGGACAAACAAGATGATTCTGTGTGAGATGGTTGGAACTGAAAGTACAGAAAATATGAAAATGCTGTTACACAGTTTCATTAAAAATACTGTCTGCAGTCTCAGTTACCCAATTTTGAAGTACTCTCATGTTGTGACTTTGGTAAGGAATGTATGAAAGCCGTGAGGATTCACAAAGACATTTCTGTAATACACAATTACATCGCTTTAGTCTGAAGAATACTGAGAGGGGATTTAATAAATGTTTATAAATATCTGAAGACTGGGTGTCATGGGGTGGGTGGACAGGCTCCTTCTCACTTGCTCCCTGTGATAGGACAAGGAGCAATTGGATGTAGGCAATTGGACCATTCTTTACCGTAAGGGTCACAGAGCACTGGAACAGGCTCCCCAGAGAGGCTATGGAGTCCCCTTCTTTGGAGAATATTGAGACCTATCTGGATGTATTCCTCTGTGACCTGAGCTAGATTGTATGGCCCTGCTCTGTCAGGGGGGTTGGACTCAATGATCGGGTCCCTTCCAACCTCTGACATCCTGTGATCGTTAATGCTAGCACAAAGCTAAAAGTATTTTGGGAGTGGTATTAAACTTTTCTCTTTAGAATTTAATGTCTGAGTTGCAGAGTATTTTAAGGGGTTTCTTGTACCTACTCTGATGTATCAGTTCTGGCTTTTGTGAAAAACAAGTTATAAAAAATTATCTGGTTCCTGTAATTAAGCAATGAGTGTTGCTTATGCAGTTGTTTAGTCTTTGCCTTCAGAGTTTAGGAAAAATGTCTAATATAATTATTAAGAAGTAGATGAAAGTGATGTCTTTTGTATCTCACTTATGTCAATCTCATCTTTTATTTCTGTAAATTCCTACTTCATAGTTCTGCATGCTTGCATTACCTTCTGTAACCAATTAATGAGTGCAGATGGCACTCTTCCCTTTCTGGTTGATGGCTGTGAAACTGGAATTAATGAATTTATTGGAAAAAATAAAGCAGCACTATTG
Organism: Eubucco bourcierii; assembly: GCA_013396675.1. Lineage (NCBI taxonomy): Eukaryota > Metazoa > Chordata > Aves > Piciformes > Ramphastidae > Eubucco > Eubucco bourcierii. The sequence goes on from VWZE01022478.1 coordinate 117,730, forward strand.
ATATAAGCACTGTCAGCAGCAGATTTCAATCATAGGGCTAGAAGCTATCTCAGTTCCTTTCCCCCTCTTAAGGACATGTATACAGCCATCCTTTAAGCATAGATAACCAACAGTTGAACAGTAAATTGTTCTCTGTAGTTTACTGTCTGTATTGAGGACTACTGCTGTTGTAACATGTAAAGCTTCTTTTAGCTTCTGATCTTACTAGATTGTTAAAGATGTTTCTAACAGTGGAAGTGCTGTTGCCTACTGTCACAGTATTGGATGATCTCTTAACACACAAAATCACCTTAACGTATGGCCGTACTGAAAATGGTCTTTGCAGAATGAGATGGATGTACTACCTTTGTTTTTGTGGGCTGTGACCAAGTGAAGGAATGAAACTTCCTGGTTTAAATGAAAGCCTGCTCTGTAGACCTGTATATCTGTGTTGTAAGAAAATCGACATTGGAATGGATGCTAGTAAGAGATTATTACTGATAGTTGGTTCATAATTATGAGGTCATTACTGATGTCCTCTGATCTTTTGCAGTATGTAGCGTGGTTGCCTTCTGGTTACCAGTTAGAGAACTGACTCAGATGCTGATGTGGTTATAAATCACAATGCTAATCATTTGCATGATTTCACTGTCAAATCTGTAACCATGTATACATAAGAAAAAATTCCCCTCAAAAAGAGATGTTAAGTGTGTATTGAATGATTGTCAAGGAAGACTAGCTGTGGATATTTTAACTTCTAAGTCATGTATAATAGCATATTTCTTTCCTTAGCTTTTGTTTTTTTAACAGTTCACAGTACTAATTTTCAGTACTATAAAACTGCTTAATAAAGGTGATGAATTTTTGATTCAAATTTTGATTTAAATGTAGCAAAGTACTCGTTTTCCTCTTGGAATCTGGTTGAGTAATCCTGATAATTTTGGGCTAAGTATGTGGTAAAGGAAGGACATATAGGTGTTGGAGCGGATCCAGAGGAGGGCCGCGAAGATGATCAGAGGGTTGGAGCAGCTCTCCTATGAGGACAGGCTGAGAGAGTTGGGGCTCTTCAGCCTGGAGAAGAGAAGGCTTCCAGGAGACCTTACAAGTAGCCTTCCAGTATCTGAAGGGGGCCTACAGGAAGGCTGAGGAGGGACTATTTACAAGGTCTTGTAATGACAGGACTAGGGACAATGGATTTAAACTGGCAGAGGGAAGATTTAGACAGATGTTAGGAAGAAGTTCTTTCCAGTGATGGTGGTGAGGCACTGGAACAGGTTGCCCAGGCAGGTTGTTGCTGCTCCCTCCCTGGAGGTGTTCAAGACCAGGTTGGAGGAGGCCTTGAGTAACTTGTTCTAGTGGGAGGTGTCCCTGCCTATGGTAGGGGGTTGGAAGTAGATGATCCTTGAGGTCCCTTCCAATCTTACCATTCTGTGAAAGTGAATTACTGAATTGAGATTTCAATTGCTCTTCAGACTTACGCCAAACAGTGTAGAGGTTGTGAAACATTGGTCTGTGCAAATCTAATTCATGAAGTGAAATCCAAGTATTGCTTCTTTTAAATGTAATACTCTCAGAAGTAAGGGTGATAAAAATGTTTGTCTTCTCTTCAATGCTGAACTGATAAAGCATTTTTAATTTTTTTCACTTACTTGTAGAGAAAAAATGGGCTCCAATCTTATGATTGAAACAGCAAGAAATTCTACGTGTCCAAAAGTAAGTACAGCTTTCTAAGGTAGATACCGTGTATTTCACAAATACATTTAAGAGTTCTTAGTAAGAGTACTCTCCGTAGAAAAATACTGGATAAATGGCATGACTTAATATGCCGTCTGAGCTTCCATGTGAAATAAGCCATGCGTTTAAAGGATAAAAACTAATTAGCTGCTTAAACTTCTGGAGCAATTTCTCACATATTTATTTAATGCTTGAAGTTAGAATATGATTCAGAGATACTAAGGGGCTTATATGCAGAGAAGCACTAGGTCAGCTACTTGTAGTTGTGCAAAGTTAGTTTTTTCATATAAGAGGATTCTAGTACTTGGAGATCTCCTCATGTCAACTGTGGCCTTTGTTAATGTCATGGTGGAACATAACTTTCTCATCGCTTTCATCTGGATTTTTTTCCAGTCACATACATAGACCCTGAGATCTCTGCTTTTCCTGTATTATATAAAGGACATCAATTAATTGGAGGGGAGCTATATACAGCAGCAGCACAAGAGTGAAAGATGAGAAAGCAAGAGTATTTTATTTTTGGTGAATGATAGGGTGTGAAGAAAGAAGAGAAATATAATATACATATTTGAGAACAATCTGCAATTAACAGGTGTTTTGGTGTCATAGTACTATATTCAATGCTTTACTGTTAAATGGAAGATATTCACATTTTTCTAAAGATAGAAACATGTTTGACTGACTGCATTCCTAGTCCATGTCTAAAACAAGGACATGAAAAGGCTTGAATGGTATGTTGCTTTCTGAGAGAGAAGCTATCCTATATTGACTTGAAAGTTATCTTTGAACCAGGATCTTTGGCTTCCTTCCATGTTCTTCAGTAGTAAAATGTGAATATAAATAGAGCTGAAACTAGCTATTCCCAGTAATAGCTTTGTAGTTCTGGCAGTGATGACACACTTTACAAGGCACAGCAAAATCAAAATAAAACATGCAGTTGTTTGCTCTGCTGATGTTAAATTCATGACACGTTGGATTCTTCCAGAAAATGCTCAGCACTTCACAACTTTGACTGCATTATGAAGTAAAAGTGCATATGGGTACTGAAAAAAAAAAAAAAAAAAAAAAAAAAAAAAATCAAGCTTAGTTTGAGGAGTCATCTATGAAATTTTCCACAGCTTTTTTTCTTACTTCTTCCAGTAGTACTTAAAACTAAACCTTCCTTTTGAGAAATATAGTAAGGAACATGCATTCATGATTCTTAAGCTCCTTCTTAGAAATTATACTCTTGTTTTCTGTAAGAGTGGGCTTACTGTGAAATGAAATGATCTGATGTAGCTGAAGAATGGAAATTTATGTTTGATTGTTTTGTTTTCTTTCTTGAGGAAGAAACTGATTGACTTTTCTAACATTTGTATTTAGCAGCATTCTTGTGTTGCTGGTTACAGACTTCTGAGAATGAACTACTATTCATAAGGGCAAAATCTTTGAAAATCATATAGATAACACTAGCTTTTGTTTAAATGTTAGTGGATAGATATTGGTAGAAACTGAATAGCCAGTGGGAACAATCAATTTCAGGTTAAAAATAACATTTTCTTTAGGGAATTCTGGATGTGTTTACTTTCTAAAATTTAGATAGGCATTATGAAAAATAATGAAGCAAGTAAGGTTCCAGAGATGCATTTAATGTATAAACTGAATTTGATATTCTGGGAAGCAGTCGTTCTCATACTATTGTTTTTTGTTACTGTCACAAAACGTTTTGTTCCTCTTGACTCCCTAGGTAGCTGCAGTGAGCACCATAGTAAACAGAGGAACACCACTGAAAGCATTTGTTTTCAGAAACTACAATCACTTTCCTGGTGTTAAGTCTCATTATATTGGAGGCTGTCAGTATAAACTGTGGCAAGCCATTAGAGCGTCATCTGCTGCACCAGGTTACTTTCAGGAATACATTTTGGGCAATGATCTTCATCAGGTAAGTTGAAATCTTCTCCTACGGTAAATATTTTCCAGTATTATACCTCAGACAAAAGTTGTCTGAATTGCTGAATAAAAGCTTAAGTTGTTAGTATAAGGGAAATGTAGGCTGGGTAAGGATAAGGAAGGATATTTTTATCTTGTATAGCTCTTCCAGAACTAAAAAGAGTATAGGCTTAAAAATCTTAGTCTTCTAAATACAGACTTAAACTCTATTGCTGTTCATTTCTTTTCTGCCTAGAAGGAAACTTTGAGAGTTGTAAATTACCTCTGGCTTATAACTGGTATGTCATTGAGCATTATTTCACTAAACAGATGGTATTGACTAAAAACTAGTAAAACTGTAGAGTGTGGAAAAATCAAGTTCTGCACATCATGATTCCTTTTTATTAATGTATCATTTCAGTTTACAATCTACTTTTAAGTCTTTCCATTGATAGCTTATTAAGCTCTACCCTGATTCTGAGCTAGTAACAAGAATAAGAGGTGCTCTGACAGTAGGATTAACTCAGAGGCCAACTGCCAAAGAAAATATCTTGAGTATAAAGCAAGATTTCCATTCAATGTATTGCTGGTTTTTGTGTTACAGCTTCTGTTGGTGACCCTGATTAGTAAAGAACAAGGCAAATCAATTTCTTCAGTAGTTTTTTCAACTATTGAGTTCTTGTCCTCCAGTGCCCCCTTATTGTTTTGCAGTTCTGAGTTTTAAAATAATCCTTTTTTACAGTAATTTAAAACTATCAGTATTTTTTAAAAAATCTGGTGGAGATCTGTGATGGAAAAGATTACAAAAGAGTGACTGAACCATAGACCCTCAACAAAGATAGTGTAGGAATCTATCACTTAGATTTAAAGAAAGCATCTATTATACTTTTTCCATTAATTTATATGATAGCATTAGCCTTAATTACTAGCAAGCAATAGCAGCATATTTTAAGTAATAATTTGTACCTGAATCACATAATTTCTCATGGCATCCACAAAAAGACTGTAATCTCGTTAGCATTGTCTTGTGCATGAGTAATACTGAAGTTTTAAAGACTAACACATAAACAAGGAATAGAAGGTGAAATAGTGGAAAAAAACCCCAGAACATTAACTTAAGAGGTAATAAACAAAAGCACTGATACCGAGAAACAGCTAGAGGTTTATCTGGAACAAAACAGCATACTTCCACATTTTCAATTGACATTTGTAATGATGTGGAATTATTATAAAGAACTTCTATAACCTGAATATAAGTTGGAGGGGGAAGGGGCAGGGTTCCTGTGGAGGGCAGAATGGTGCAACTACATACCAGATTTTGAGAGGTTTTTTCCACCTTATTCTGGTTTGCCTTTTTTGTTAAGAATCCTTTTCCCCGTCCCTTCTTTACCCTACAACCTGTCCATTATGTAACATCTTGTTATTCTTGAAACATTTTAATCAAGTGCTACCTGAAATAAACCATTAAGGGATTGGGTTTTTCAGAGCTAAAATTTGAGTAGCACATCAGACATTCCAATTCTAAGCACTGCTTGAAGTCCTGTAATGTGTTCATCTTCCATCTGGTCAAGCAAAACTGGAAAGGGAGCTGCTTTAGTCTTTGGATCTCTTCCAAGCCACTCCTTAACTGCTTGAATAGGTCAGTGTTAAGCTATGTAAAGCACTCTTCTTTCTCTTGTCACCTTTCCACCCCTTTTTTTCTTGAATTGAGAGTATGTCAAAATCTGTTTGTGCCTCTATATGAAGAATAGCTAAATAAACAACATGGAGTTTAATTATTTAAGTACTGTATGGAAATTATTTGTCTTAGCATCATTTCTGAATTGCCAGACTTCTGTGAAATGCAGTCAGATGGTTATTCATTTCATCTATGTTCACTTTTAGGTCCAATCCAGTTGGATGTATGATCAGTGTTAGCGAGTGTCAGGTACAGTGTTCTTGGATACACAGAACTAGAACGAAGTCTAGTTAATTTTTACTTATTCCACATTCTTTGGGCAAAGCCCTTCCAAATGCTTAACATGATCTTAACAATACTTTGCTGAAGTCACCATTCTTTTCTCCTTGATACATTTTAAATACTACTAAGCAAGGGCCTAGGATGTGGTTCACCTTTTTGAGCCATAAGGAGCTAAGTATGTTTCTAGTACTAAAACTGTATCGTGGTAGAACTAGTTGCTAACCTTTCATATGATGTAAAAATCTATCTTCTACCCAGATGTGATATTTAAACACTCCTGAATCCTTTTAGATCCAAAGGTTGTCACCATTAATGTCTTTCACACATTTCCTTCCCTACATTACCTTTATAATTCAATTTCTTACATTCTTACCATACAATATCTGTATTTCCATAATTATGTTTTTTTGTGGGGGACATGCACCTTCATGCAGATTTCTGTCTCTGACTATAAATCCACCACTGCCCATTGAAGCTACCTCGACTTACCTAGCACTGGGAGTATGAGACTCTCTTCATGTAGCACACCATTACCCTTATGTTCTTGGGTGTAATGGTACCTCAATGGAAAATGTAAAGTAGTCTAGAATTTCATCTCTCTTCAGGTATTCAAGATGAACTGAAAAGAATACATGTGCATATGAGAGACCAGATTTTTGTTGTAAAGTGCTAAGTATCTCAACCAGGTTATATATGATACTAACATTTGTAATGTGAAAATACTTAACTCTTTTCCTGTCTTACCTTGGCTGTATTGTGCTGCTTTTGAAGTGCAGAAATCAGTGAAGTCTAACGTTGTTAACTGTTCTTGTTTGTACCATGATTTTTAAAATTGTAAATAATAATTTATGCCAAAGGCTTCAATTTAAGAGATGTAGTTTTGAGGAATTTTTTTTTTTAAAAATTAAACTTCCATTTAGCAGTCAGCATAATCTCTTCTCTGAACATAAACTATGCTGCTTTCTTAGTAGTTAATATATCACCTGCTCTGCAGTGCTGATATTTCTAAATAATTCAAAGCACAGACAACCCAAAGATGCAAATGATTGTAAGATGTCTCAACATGCAGAGTAGTAAATATGAGATTTGGAGGGTTTTTTTTGGCTTTGAAATTTTTATATAAAGACTAGGCTTTATATAAGCTTATCAGGCAGTTGTATGAAAAGCATTCTCGCAGCGGATCTGACTTAGGGCTGTTCAAATGTGTGAAAACATTTATGTTGATAATGGAAATGTAGTGGATTTGGATTATGGTCAACCTGAACCTTTTTGTCATGTTATCTAGGTTTTTTTGGAATTGGAGTCCTTTCACAAGCTGTATGAAGTATTTAAATGAGAGTTGTGTGTAAGGTTGAGATTGATTTGTAAAGATGTTAATCATGATTCTAGACATACGTGCTGGAGTTGTGCCTGAACTGAACTGTAGCTGTTTACTGTAAAACTCACTTTTGCATAATCTTTGTATTAATATACACATGTACACACATGCATGTGCTTTCCATGGGAACATTCCAGTCCAACTTCCTGTACAAGTCTCTGTAAATATTGGAAGGGATTTTAAAGTGCATTGAATTTTTCAATAATATTAGTACATTGTTCTCCAGGTGAATTGTTAGAGGTTTCTGGGTGCCTGAACACTTGTTCGTGTTAGTGTTGCACATAAACTGATGCCAGGTTTGCTAAATTTAAGCAAAAAGCAAGCAGTTCAACACCAAACAGCAATATTTACTTTCAGGTCAATCATGCTATACTATCTAGTTCTAGTCTGTTAAGTAGAAAAAAAGCAGTGCAGCTGTTGGTGGATGAGGGGAGGAGGATTAATATTCTTTGTGGTTCAAAAGAGGAACACATTAACATTCAAAGGGATTTAATCCCTGTGACATGCTTCTCCAGGAACTGTGCAAGTCAAGAGAGACAAAATCATGATGTTACAATATAGAAGCTGTATTGCCACATGTCAGCTTCTTTATTTCAAAACCTATTTATGAAGCACTGAGGGCTTTTAACCTCTCCCCAGTCTTACTACAATCAGCAATTTCTTTTTTTTTCCCTACTTCCCACAGAAGGGCGTGACATCTTCAACTATTCCTTTTCTTTTTCCCTATTGTGTGAAATGCATTTGGGATACTCAGTGTCACTTAAGCAGAGAGTAAATTTGCTGAGGAAATTAACCAATTACTTAAAAGAGCAATTTAAAATTTAACAAAATCATTATGCACAATTAATTTACTAAGTTTTACAATGAAAAAAAGATTGTACCACAGAGATATCTAAAAGGACAGTAGGAATTGTGCACACGTGTGGTGGCAAGTTTAACAGATTTTTCTCAAAGTAAAATACACTCAGTTTAATACAGAGGGCTTGATCATCTTTTTCTTGATAGCTTCCCACAATTTCTCTGCTGCATCAATTTCATTTATTAAAATGCTGATGTTGACTTACAGTGGTGTTAAAGCAAGCATATTTCTTTGAGATAGTAAAACAATTAAAGTGGCAACTAATCCATTAGCGGGGGCAGGTAGGTGTTTGCAGGATGCATGGCAACAACGCAACCTAGATCTAAACCACATGTATTGTACAATAATGTGCAACTAAAATTTCAGTTCTCACCTTCATGAAAAAAAAAGAAGCTACACAGTTTCTTCATATGTTTTCAGAACTTTCCCTTCTTTTTATTAGGCAGTACATCTGTAAAGCTATTTCATCTTTGTAGCTTGTTACAGGAGAGGCCTTCAAAAGTGATTCGCTTAGTGGATCCTACCCTAATTGGTTTTACACGGTAGCTTTTAAAATTAGATTCAAGGGTGCTTCCCAGGCTCTAAGAAGACATAGAATATAGGTCACATTGAAGTTCTTTTCATTCTTAGGATATGCCATGGTGATCAGTATGCACCAGAGCTTATAGAGACTGTGCTTTAGTAGGTGTATCTTGTTCTCACAATGATAGAAACAAATATTTCTTTGTTTCTCTGTCTACTTGTTGCCATACACATTTTCCTACAGCCTTCTAGGCAGTGTCGCCTACTATTTAAGAAAGAGGGAGTCTACTGGAACATACTAGCTACATGGATACGTGTATTTCTTTTTCTTCTCTGGATTCTAGAAGTTCAGTTAGCAGCTCTTAAGGTGGGTGTGCACCATGCAGTTTACCAGCCTTTGTGAAACTGCACTGATACGTTGCAGAGCAGACTGCTTCTAAGATTCTCTGCGGCGACTTTCTAAGTGAGGTATTATTGGATGATGTGTTCAGTGAAATTAAATTGAGAGTACATTTTGTTTAGGCATCTAACTCAGAATCATTTTTATCTTAATTCAGAGCGATGCTTTCCTACTGTAATTTTTTGAGTAGTTATTTAGAAAAAAAACACACACAAAGAAAACCAACCAACCACAAATACACCTCATCCTCAGGTGAGCTGTATTTCAAGTAACTATATTTTTGCTTCGACTTCTGAGTCCATGTATTTTCAGTGACACTGTTTACCAACTAGTATTTGCTATACAACAGATCTTGTAAAATCAGAAGAGGCTGGTATAATGAAAAAATTACAAACTGAATAAACTTAATCTCTGCAGAGACAATCTTAAGTTGCTGCTGTCAAGTTCTGATGGTATCAGCCATTGTTTCGTAGATCAAAAAGGGCAATTTACTTGGTAGTGTGTTTTATTTTCCTAGGTTGTATATCTGTCTAATACTGACTTGAACAGGGCCATATTTCCATAGGAAATAGCCTTACAATACTCACTACAAGGAAAAGCATTAATACACGTTTTTACTGTATTAAATGTGTCAGTCTCAGTCTTGCAAAATAGACATTGTATCCTAATAGTCCTTCTTTGCACCTGCTGCACTTTCAGTATTTTTTTTTTTTTTAAACTGGGCTGCTCAGTCTGTTTTGGCATCACCCGAGTTGAAAGAAATGCAAGATTTGAAACTAACATTTCTAAACTAGAAGTAAAATTCAGAGGAATTTGATAAGGCTCGTCATACTCTGCTCTAGATAACGTCCTCCTTTTCAGAGGAAAGGGCAGCTTAGAATTTCAGTTGCCTTTTCAACAGCTACTTCATATATAGGCAGTTTAAATCATTCTGTGGTAGTGCTCTACTCCAGTCTTTGTCATGGTTGATCTAATTCCAGTTTAGTCTGAAGAGCGTAGCATTATGTATGTATGCATGTTGTCTCCTTTTGAGGTTTTTTTTTAAAGTAGTTATCGTAAGTCCTTTGTATTTGCAAAGCCAAACTTTGTAATAACAGATACCATTAGTAGTTGCGAGAAAATAATAATGAAGAGGATGAGCAGCAAACCAGTTGTTGAGCAGCTCTGATAGGAAGAAGTACCAGCAAAGAGTTCCTGTTCAGTGCACAGACTACTGTCCCATCTCATTAGCCAGTTCTTTCTCCACTGTAATGTTTCTCATCACTTCCAGTGGTCTGGCATGTAAAGTGGTCTATAAATCCAGATATTCTTAATCTAAACATTTGTTTTAGTTTCTTCATTTTAGTATCAGTCTTTGATAAACCCATCTTATATTCTTCTAGGCATGTTACTTACTCATTTAGAGGACTCATGAAATAGAGACATTTTTCTTCAGTGCTTTCTGCCTCTTCCCCCCCACACTGTGGATATAAATATTAGGTAGTTCATATCTGAATCTTGAACCCTTCACATCAATTACCTTCAATAAGTTCTTAAAATTGATAAAATTTAAGAAATAAAGTTAAGACCAAATCTTCTAGTTAAGAACCTGTTTTGTTTCAGTGCAATGAAATCCAATGTTTATTCAGACACTCTATCTGCTCCCCCTCTTAAATAGACAGAGGAGAGGGGAAAATATAACAAAAGTCGGTCATAAGATAGAAACAATTTAATAATGACAGCAGACAAAGCAGGGCTCTCTATGCTTTGTTGTTACTTTCAGAGAAGAGACACTATGGATGATTCTTTCCAAACTTCCTTCTTTCGCTTTGTTTTTATATCTGAGCTGATGTCATGTGACATGGAATGTCCCTTTGGCCAGTCTGGATCAGCTGGTTCAGCTGTGTCCTCTCAGAATCTTGGGACAGTGAGATCTTGGGGAAAAAAAAAAACACCAAAAACAACACAGCCTGGGTGCTCAGCTTAGCAGTAGGCACAGCGCTTGCTGTGGTATCAATGCTCAGCTGCAGCACTGCAAAACACAACATTAGAAAGATGTTTTGAGAAGAATTGACCCCAGCTCAGCCCAGTCCAAACCTATTACATACATATACAAAACCAGGTTGGATGGCAGTGGATTCTCTGGATTGAGGTGGATGTTGCCCTTTTATGCAGAGTTGCCCACATGGTTAGCTGGAACAGCAGCAGCAGGGAGCTGTGGTACAGGTAAAGGCAGGAAGCAAAAGAGTGAGAGAAACTTGAGTTGCTTCTTAAATAAGGTTGCGGACAGGAAGTGGGAGTGTGATAAACTTTGACCTGGGGGGTCCTCCCCCCATCCCAAGAGAGGCCAGGGACACTTGGAGTCAGATTTCCAGACCACTCCCCTGGCCCAACTGGGTTTAACCTGAAACAACTGCACAATTCATGGAATTAAATCTATGCTGCACAGGTTATGCCTTTAATGAAATACCTGCCAATATATTTTATTGCAGAACAATTTCTGTTTTTATGATAGCAGATAATATTTAGCAAATCATCAGTACAGTGTAAGAATGCGTTTTCTGTATCTGACATAATCCCATGAGTTCAGTAATGTCTTCAGAGCAGCTGACTATTTTCTGTCAATTACTCAGTGGGATGAGTTAATAATTTAAGATAATCATCTGGCCGTCTACCTTAGCTTGCCATTTATTCTAAAAGAATATCAAGAGCAAATGTGGCTAATGTAGGGTAAAATATATTATTAAATGTTTAACTTACAATAGCAATAGTGCTGGTAGCGCTCAGAAGCATTTAGCCTGACATATGTGTATATGCAAAAAGTAAATTGCAGTGTTGTTAATTTTTACCGAAATAATTATAAATGGGAAACTTAATTATACTGAAAATCAAGCTTTTTAGTTAACTTGATATCTTTGTTGTGATTATTTTTTTCTTACTTTATGTAAGGCAATGTCTAGTGTTTTCTATTTGCAGTTGAAGTACTAGAAGTACAAATATAACTAATACACCTTCTGATTTTCTTCAAACTGTCAAAGACAGCAACAGTATACATTCTAATATTAGTCTCATTGAATAACATAAGTATAAATGCATTTTAATTTGCTGTACAAACTGCTGTTTTTTTCTATAGGCCTGTTCAAGGGGAGTCCCTTTTTCAGTGCAAACCTGATTAGTTACTTGCCACAGTTTCCAAGTGTTTCTTTTTATGGTGGATTAAGAGAAATTGTAGTTTTGAGATAGCCTTTCAAAGTAATGAGGACAAGGTGTTTAGTCCGGGAATTTAAAGGAGCATCTCTGCTTCTCCTTAAGTAATGGAATCAATTAATTCTGAAATGATTAGAAATTTGGTGTTTAGGAGGTTTGCATTAATAACTGCCAGCAATCAAGGCCCCTGGTAATCAGCATAATGCAAAATACATTTTAAATTGTATGTAGTTGACTCAACAGCACCTTTATTAGCATGATTAAGAAGCAAGAGTGAATATTTCTAAATTAGTTGCATGAAATATTTGTATAAAAATAATTCTAAGTCATTGTATGTTTTATCAAAAAGTAACTTTATAAACTTGTTCTCATCTCTCATGCAGCAAAGGGGATCAGACAATGACTAGAATGAAACTGAACTGAATTGTTCAAGGGCAGTGTATGTTTTGTTAGAAACATGTGTATGATTTTTAGAAATATTGGTGCCACCATCCATTGTGTGTCACCAAAACAGAGCAAACAATTCTACTTCTATATTGTCATGTTTATAAAACATTATCTGTTTTATAGGGGCAAAATTGTGTAGCAACCTTAAAGATTTCCTATACTTGCTGGGAGCTCCTCTTCAGCAGTTTCATATTCCATAGTGCTGTGACCAAACTGACCAATTACGAGAACCTTAACTAATGTACATTTCAAACAATTTTAAATACATTTAAAAGAACAGGATGATCATATAACCTGTGTATTGAGGAGAATGTGCTGTGTACTATAGGGACTACATTATTGTAAAGTTAATTTGACTGTATAGATTGTTATTGCAAAAAACCCCATGTATTAAAAACTGTAATTTAGTACCCCAGTGGTGCTTCACTTGAAGAAGCCTTAAAGCCTTCAGTGTGAATAGACAAATCTTCTTATAATGATCCTGGGTGCCTAGTGCAATGAGAGCACTAGGTTGGGATGTGAATCTTGAAGTAACTTGCATGAACAGATGTTACAGGTAGTAAAAAACCTCTCCCTCTTGCCCATTCCTGTCTTCTGCTCTGGAGACATGGGCTGCTACTTACATAAATCTGCTGTTGCTGATTTTACAGAATGATTTGACGAGGTGTACCTGTTTCACTTGCAGAAACTAGATTAAGTGTCTTTTGGAGGAGTTTTGGTTTTGTGGTTTTTTGGTTTTTTGGGTTTTTTTTTAATTATTCCTAAGAATAACCCTTTGTTAGAATGCAGCAACACTTCACACTCCTCATGTGAAGTAATAAACCTTGTCCGTAATCTGCATCTTTATGTGACTTCAAACACAGAATTTAAAAAAAACTTTTCATAAATCCATTCAGAATCTTAGCCTGTCTTGTCTCAGCCTCCAATAGGTCTGTACTAATTCTGTCTCCACTTTTGAACAACAGCGAAAGTAAATGACAGATCAAGTCTGTAAAAGTGATCTAAAATGCAAAGCATGTCTGCACAGGCTGTGAGGTGAAGTGGTTACTATGGAGCCAAGAAACTCGGCTTCCAAGTATCAAGCTTGGCTTTCTTAAGTGATGTCCTTCATCCTGTGCTAGATTATTTTCTTTACAAAGTTTAGCATCACTTAACTGAACCTGTGCAGCACACAGGATGTTACACAGAATAATTACAAGGCACAACTTGAGTCTGACAAAATTAGGAAATGTAATAACCTATGAATGTAAACATCTGCCCGTGGCAAGATACAGTTTAAATTAACCTTTTTAGTATCTTAACTGTTTCCAAAGTACTGACTTCAATATGTCAGTGATGATCTATGCACGTTCACCATAATTATTTGAATGGGACAGGATTTTCAACAGATACTATGCTACCAGGTTCCCAAGTGGTCTGCAGCAATTTCTTTGAGGTTTCCTGACATATCTTCCTTCTGACTGCAGAATCTTCCCCCAGTCTCCATATTGTGTAATGAGGTCGTTATCCCTAGAAATAAACAAGCAGGATGTCCTCATCAGAGAGAGCTTTTATAGGAGCATATACTTACAAAAGGTGCATTTTTCCTGCTTTAAATAATTTACTATCCGGAAGATAAATCATGCATGGGACTATGATAACTATTTTGTAACCATCCAAAAAAAAAAAAAAAAAAAAAAAAAAAAGCAGAAAATATTAGCTACAGCTTTAGACTTAGAGGTAATGATCAGCAAACCCTTAAAAACACTCTTAGAGTTGAACATGAAACTTCCCTTTATGGTTTGGGGTTTTTTTGTTTGTTTCTGGGTTTGTTGTGGTTTTGGAGTGTTTTGGGGTTTTTTGTGGGGTGAGGTTGTTTTTGGGTTGGTTGGTTTTAGGGAGGTTTTTTTGTTTGGGTGTGGGGTTTTTTGTTGTTTTTTTTTTTTTTAGCCCAAGTGCATGTTGATGATCTGGTAGCTTATCTGATACACTATTCATATTGGCTGTCTCCTTCCATGTGCAGGGGACAGTACCATTCAGTAGCTAACAGTATAGGTGACAGGAGGCACATTTGAAGACATGCCAGTCTATCAAAAAGGAACACATAAACATAGTAGGAATTGAAAAGATTTAGGGCTACCCATGAATTCAGCATTGTTTTGTAGAATTTAAATTGTATCTGAATCTTTAAAGTATCTCTTAATGTCAACAAGGTTTTCAACAAGGTTTTCATACTATTGTATGTGCTATAAAGGTTCTTTTGTTTGAATCATTTTGTTTATATGAAGGCTTTAGGAGATCAGAATGTGCTATGCTGGTATGGGCCTGTGCTATATATGCTTTTCAGTTATAAATTTTATTCTGAAAATACATTCCATAAAACAGTTTGTAGATAAAGGGCACAAATAATGCAGTAATACTCTTTTGGAGGTTGCCTTCTGTCAGCACATTTTGCAAGAATCACGGAATGTCAGGGGCTGGAAGGGACCTCAAAAGATCATCTAGTCCAACTCCTCTGCCAGAGCAGGATACTTACAGTGGATCACACTGGATTGCATCCACAGAGGGAGACGCCACAACCCCCCTGGGCAACCTATTCCAGTGTACCATCGCCCTCACAGTGAAGAAAGTTTTCCTCAGGTTACCATGGAGCTTCCTATGCCTTAGCCTGCACCCATTGCCCCTTGTTCTGTCATTGGGCATCACTGAGCAGAACCTGACTCCATGCTCGTGGCACTCACCCTTTATGTATTTATAAACATTAATGAGATCATCCCTTAGTCTCTTGTCTCTCCAAACTGAAGAGCCTCAGGCTCCCTCAGCCATTCTTCATAAGGAAGGTGTTCCATTCCCTTAATCATCCTTGTGATTACACATCTTGGTAATGCTGGCATCTACTGATCAGTGTACTTACCATCATTCTAAAATGTAGTGTGATGTAAATACAGTTTTATTAATGGAAAGGTGGGGACTTGAAACTTCCCCACAGTCATGCCATAGAGTACAGCACAAGCACAATGCAGTTTGTCGCTATTGTACCTAGTTTCCCTAATCTTGTCAGTGACTGGGGTATTTTTCTCCTTAACTACCCCTTTGCTAAATTTCTAAAAAGTATTTTGCTAGTGTTTGGTTTCATTTGTTCCTTAGCCATGAAGTTCTTTCAGTCCATGGCCTGAATCAATGAACTTAATTGTTCTGGTTAAGATGTTTACTTCCAGACTACCATTTGTGGTTTGTCGTTCTTCCCTCCTGCTGGGAGGGTGCTGATTCTAGCCATACTAGCTGATGAATTTGAGTTTAAGATTGAGAGATGGGTGGATCAAAGATGAGATTGTACCAGGAAAACAGAACGTTTCAAATTGAATAGACTCATAAAATGAATTACTTCCTTCTGAAAAGACAGACAAACAAGAATTCAGATTTTAGCCAACAGATAAATCTGTAATCATAGGTCAGATAAATTGGTCTTGTTTACTACAAGTTGTTTAACTGCATGACACTTCAAAGTGATGAAAGCTCAGAGAAACTAAGATAGAAGAGTAAGCTATTTTTGTTACTCACCATGACATTCTGTGTTACTAGCAACATTCAGTCTTAAATGTTAGATCGCATTTTGCCTAATGTATTTTTATAAATGTACTTTAAAACCTTCCTGCTTACAATAAAAACACTTTAATTGGTAAATTGTAAATAATACAGATTATTTGTTGTAATGCAAGTGTAGAATAACTTTAACAGAATAAAAAAAAAAAATCAGCAGATTTAGCAGTTCTGTAAAAGAAAGAGACTGAGACTAAATACACAAGAATTCAGAGCAAGGATCAGGGAAGGTCACAGTATGTTAGGAGTTGGAAGGGATCTCAAAAGATCATCCAGTCCAAACCCCCTGCCAGAGCAGGGTCACCTATACCAGATCACACAGGAATGCATCCAGGTGGGTTTTGAATATCTCTAGAGAGACTCCCCAACCTTCCTGGGTGGCCTGTTCCAGATAAAGATTCCTGTGATCTGAGCACATCTGATGTACAAAAGTCCAGGATTGGCCACTTGGAATTGTATTCCAGTGTCTCAAGGACAAGCATGAAAAAGAATGTTATTTCTGAAAGTTACTTTTTTTTAAATTTAGGTCTGGCTTTCACTTTTCTATATTGCTTGCTTAATATCTTTCTAGGGAAAAGCTTTTTGCCCAGTTTTATGTAGATAAATTATTTGGAATCAGAAGGGTTCATCTTAGAACTGGAAAACAATTTGTTTAGAGTTTCTTTAGAGTTCAAATATATCTGAAGTCGTAGAAATTAATTTTTAAATTTGTGAAATATTTTTCCGCAAGAATTTCAACCTTTAATTAGCTCTGAGGCTTCTGGAACTGCGGACTTAATTATTGTAGTCTTTCTTTCATTAAGTCTTTAATAGTCTGATTTAACTAATAACATTATTTAACATTATTTACTGTAGAGGATCATTGTAAGCAAGAGAGTAACATGAATGACATCTCAGTTTAACAGAGTAAGCAGGTTTGAAGCACAATATTGATCAGGATAGGTGGAGTCATTATCAACCATTATCTGTTTGGAGAAGAAGAAAAAAGTAAATCATTTCCTTACTGAGTCCTGCTTCTGACTTTCCAAAAACTACATGGATCTGTGTACATGCCAGGAGTTACAGAATCATACAGCAGTTTGGAAGTTTGGATTAGAAAGGACCTTAAAGATCATCTTGTTCCAACAGCCCTGCCATGGGCAGGGATACCTCCTACTAGACCAGGCTGTTCAAGGACCTGGCTTTGAACGCTTAACAATTATTAAGAATGGATATTTACTGCCATTTCAATAAACATAGATTGGGAGAATGTTTAAATAGGGATGTCATTGCCATTAGCTGTTGTCACAGTACATATTTGGTATTTGTATTTTACCTTTTGGTTTTTTAATTTGACAATATTACAAAACATATTCCAATATTATCCTAGCTTTTGATAACAATTTTCCCATGGTGAAGCAATCATGCTTACTTAGATTATGTTGACAAGATCAGTGGAAATTTATTTGGTAAGCATGTTTTTAATCTAGGCTTTAAATGAAAAAAAAAAAAAAAAAAAAAAAGTAAGTACCACAAAGATAACTGGTGAGATTTTAGATTAAGATTCATGGGGAAGGAAATAAAAACATCCTTGTATTTAATTTTCTGTGTAGAAGCTAATGTAAGCATAAACAAAGGGTAGTAGGCACTGAAGAGACCATTCATCTTTGCAGTGCTGTGAGCAAAGCAGACAGTATCCAGAAAGAGTTCAAAGAGCTTTTTGTAGGTTGAAATGAAAGCCTAATTAAAAAAAAAAAAAAGTAATAAAAAGCCTCAGCTTAGTAATCCTGGGTTTACTTATCTAGCACAGCTTTACTTAAAAGGGATTTCTGTAAAATGTTTATCAACTGCAAAATATTTTTTTTTAAATCTAAGCTATTCCTGAGTATAACTGTGTTTTTTTTAAATTGTCCTTGTAATGTGATTGGTCAGGTGTGTGGGATACAAGGAATTCAGGAGGCTTTAGTGAGTGAGCTTTTGCATAATGCTTATTGTAGTCAATATTATGTTTACTTTGTATGGATTTTGAAGGCCAGTCATATGGGTTCTTATTAGCCCTAAAGTATTTTAGCTCAGTCTTTTTGGCATAGAGCAAAAGATTGGGTAAATATCATTGATGTCTTCAGGGAGAGTAAGGAGGAAGCTTGGATTTAAAAAGGAGAACTGACTAATGTGGTAGCCTTCTGCCATGAGGTGACTGCCTTGGTGGACAAGCAAAAAGCAGCAGATGTTGTTTACCTCAACTTTGGTAAAACCTTTGACACCTCACATAACATCATAGAGAAGCTGACAAAGTGTTGGTTAGTTAAGTAGGCAGTAGGGTGAGTTGCAGAATAGCTGAATGATCAGCCCTACAGAATTGGAATCAGTGCAGTTGGAAGTGTGTCACTAGTGGTCAATACTGAGACCAATACTATATATCATCTTCATTAGTTACCAGGATGATGGGACAGAGTACACCTGCAGGAAGTTTGCAAGTTTGCAGATGGTGCAAACTTGGGAGGAGTGGATGGCTGGGCTGCCTCAAGAGATCAGAGAGTTCTCATGAAGTTCAAGGGAAAGGCAGAGTCTTGCATCTGGGGAGGAGTAACTTAGTGCACTGACCCTCACTGGGGACTGACTGGCTGGAGAGTGGCTGGGCAGAGAGGGACTTTGGGGGTCTTCCTGGTGGGCAAGCTGAATGTGAGCCAGCAACGCACCCTTGTGGCAAAAAGAACGACAGCATCCTAGGTTACATTAACAAGCCCAGCAGATGGAGGGAGATGGTCTTTCCTCTTCAGTGCTAAGGCTGTATCTAGAGTACTCTGTCCAGTTCCCCAGTACAAGGGATGTGAGCATAGTGGAGCAAGTCTATTGCTGGACCACAAAGTAAGGTACTGGAGCACCTTTCACATCAGGAGAGACAGAGTGGAGAAGGCACCAGGGTGACCTCATGTTCATTAATAAAGACAAGGGAGTTGTACTCTTCCCAGTAGTGCCCACTGTCAGGACAAAAGGCAACAGCACAAATGAAAACATGAAATTCTATCTTAAGGTAGAAAAAAATTTACTTTTGAGAGTGGTCAGACATTGGAACAGGTTACCCAGAGAGGTTTTTGGAGTCTGCATTTTTTGAGATACTCAAAACCTGACTGGACATGGCCTTAGGCAGCATGCTTGAGCAGAAGATTTGGACCAGATGAGTTCAGTAGGTCTCTTCCAACCTAAAGAATTCATGTGATTTTCTAAGTCTTAACTCCAGGCTACAGCATCCTATGTAATGGCTGTTTATAGTTGTCTTTGGTTAAGTTTAGCTCTTAACATACTTTTGTTTCAGAATCTATAGGTAGTAATTTGTGCTTTGTTAGAGGATATATCCTTATAATACCAGTAGTAAACATTTTGTGATGCAGACTTTCTGATTAAGAAATTGCTGATATGCGTATCTGCCTTACCTAAAAGATCTTCAGAAGACTGTCATAACTTCTTCAGATACTCCAGCGAATGCTGCTTTTTCAGCCTACCTCTTTTACACCATGCTGACAGGAACAGAACTGGCCACAGCCCCAGGAGCTGCTCTGGCAGCGTCCATAAGTTTGGGAAGCCTAGCTCCACAGCTGCTGCATAGCATGGGCTAAACAGTTGCACAAAAGATGAAAATTGGTTATTGCTGTAATTGATTTTGTTACTCCTATGCTTATAGTTGTAGTTCTTTTTTGACCATGTGTTATGGAAAGTACTAAAATTTCAATGTATTTCTAATTTACAGGATGGAGGTCTGCTTCTAAATAATCCTTCTGCTCTGGCAGTTCATGAGTGCAAGTGTCTTTGGCCAAATGTTCCATTGCAGTGTCTAATATCGCTGGGCACTGGCCGATACGAAAGTGAGGGAAAGACCAACGTCACATACACCAGCTTGAAAGCCAAGCTCACAAATGTTATCAGCAGTGCAACTGATACAGAAGGTTGGTGTCTTAAGATACATTTGTATTGTGACTGTTTTCAGGGTTGTTTTCTCTTTCTTAGAATTATAGTTCCAATTTGGAGACCAATCTGCAATGGTTTTTTTCTGCCAGCCCCACTGAAGCTACTGGAAACGTGTCTCTTTCTAACAAATTGTCTGTAGTTGGTGTTCTAGTACCAGTATTAGAGCTTTTCTGGAGGTGACAATATGAAAGTGTTTCTTAGCCTTATCTCTGTGAATCTTCTTAACTATGTTGCTGCTAAGCTCTTTGAGTTCTCAACTGTTGACATGAAATTCTTGACAGGTATATGAAAGATAAAAGATATCTTAAAATTTATGAGAATGACAGTGATAATCCAACAGGACTTACACAGTGGTTTTTTGGTTTTGTTTGGGTTTTTTTGCTTCAGGATAGAAGTATAATCAGGAATTCATTTCACTAGAAAAAATAATATTTTCTTTTATTTGCTTGATAGTTAATATAGAACATTGGTTGGTTTCTATCATCTTCATAAAAAGTGTATCAGTTCTGTTCAGTTATATATATGTTTTTTCAAGGACTAGACTGTATCCACTGGTGGCCATGATGTCCATTGCTGTTAGGAGGAGCCAGGCATGTGTTTTCCAAAGTCAGTTTTGCTCCTCTTGTGGGAGTACACTGAAACTCTGTCACCAGCACTTGTACATCCGTTTCATTTCTATAAAGAGGAAATACTGATATGCAGGTGCTCTGCCCCCCGCAGCAAAGGAAACCGATGCTGTAAAAGCCTAGGGAACAAGAAATACTCTCAGTCATGCAGCAGATCCTTTGCTGCATGATCTCTGTGAACTAACTGCTACTAGTATGAAAAGGCTACATTTTGGTCAGCTTTTATTTTTTGCACAGTCATGGAAGGGCAGTAGCAATCTGGGGAAGGAGAAGTACGCCGTCCACTTTCTATCATGGGAAGAAAAAGGTTCATTGCAGCTGAAAAATAAAGAAATCTGATAAAGAGGAATAGAAGAGAGGAAATGGAAAGAGAAGAGAGTGGATGCGAACAAATGAGAAGTTTATATTATGAAGGGAAAAAGGGAAGAGGGTTGAATAAGGCACAAAGTACTCCTGTGGTGAGGCAACAGAAACGCGACAGAGTAATTTACAGGAGGAGGGACCAAGCAACGAAGATTTCAGCTTAATGAGAATCTCCTGCTGTAGTTTTACCTATACCAGCTTTTCTGCTTTAATTTTTTTATGTAACAGTAGATGTTTAAAAGCATGCTAAGAATGCAAAGAAAATTAAAATAAAAGAGAATGAAAAATGAAAAAAAAAGTAATGGAAGTAGAATTTTAAGGGAACCAACAAAGAAGGGAGAGATCTAAAAGGAGGAAGAAATTAGACTACAAAAGAGGAAAAAAAGGAACAGAGGAACATAGATAACCAGTTCATTATTTTACTAGTTAACTAACTGTTACCATTTAACTTAAACATTTTAAAGTAAACTCAAATTCAGTACTAATATATAAAAAAAATAATTAGTTGGAAACAAAATGAAGCTTTAAAACCTACATATTCCTTACTGCACTCTTTGACATCAGTGAGGAATACATAGCTGCTGCTGTCATAATACCAACTTCCTTGAACAGGAATGTCTATGTTGCATTCCTTCTCTTCAGAATGCACTCTCATTGTTAAGGAATGGAATGTACATGTAATTAAAAATCTGGGTAGCTGCAAAGATGCCTTAATTGTCATACCAGATAAGTTGTGCTAGCATAAAGGACAAAGCTTTTCCAAAGTAAACAGAGTGATGGGGTCATTTGCTAACCTTTTAAGGAGGAAGAGCTGTTGATAAGGCAGTGATGCAAAAACGTTTACTTAGCAAAGCAGCATGTGATTACACTTACCGTGCCCCTCCAGAGCACTTGATGTTCAGAGACTATTTGTCTCATGTAAATATAACTGTTTCCTTCATTTGTTTCTAATACAGAAGTTCACACCATGCTGGATGCACTGTTACCTTCAGATACCTATTTCAGATTTAACCCTCTTATGAATGAAGACATACCTCTGGATGAAAGTCGTAAAGAGAAACTCAATCAGCTGCAGACAGATGGGATTCGTTATTTAGAACGAAATGAAGAAAAACTGAAAAAAGCTGCAAAAATACTAACACAAGAAAAAACAGCTTTGCAGAGACTTCAGGACTGGATGAGATTAAAGGCTGACATGTATGAAGGCCTTCCATTTTTTTCCAAATTGTGAGCATGTATTGCATGAAAGATCATAAACGTCAATCTTGCTGTTCCAGAAAATCCATTCAGTGCTATAAGGGAAGAGTGTCTATTGTGGGGCTAAATAACATCTTTGGAAAGCTATCAGAATTCTGCAGAAAGCAATTCAGGATGGCTATTATGTGCACACTCTCTTGATACAAGGTTTTCATGGTGTTAATTGGGTTTTTTTGTAACTTAATGGATCTTACCGTTGTTCTACTTACGTTTCTCTTAAACTAAAAATTATGAAAACAGTTGTGCTCTGCGTTTTTGGGTGTGTGTACCATAATTATGGTGGCAGTAAAAGTTTTATTTATCAACTACTTGACTTATTCAAAATTAAAAAAAAAACCGATTCTCCTTCAATTCAGTGTCGGCACTTGTACCTGTTAGGCTCTTTTGCAGCCTGTGAATTTATCAGATGTAAGATTGTTACAAAAACTTTGCCTGTGTTAATTGCACTTTTACATTTGAAATAGAACGTTGAATTTTTTTTTTATTTTTTTTTTTTCATTGGGTTTTGTACATAGTAATATTGAGTAAGATGTTTGGGTGACTATAAATGGCATATTAAATTATCAAAATATCTGGTATTTTTAGGACTTGCTGATTATTGATTTTTATCGGGGTAACTTCAGATTGGTTCGTTCCTTATTTGAAAACAATTCCCGTCCCAAAACTTCACTTGAAGCTATTCCTATCACATGATAAAGAAAATAAAATAGTTCATGTAAGGGAGAAGCTTACAACAGAAGATTCTGGTTTGGATGTCAAACTTCAGGTGTCTCTAGTCAAGAAGAAAAATAGCCATTGATACATGAACTAACAAATGAGGCATTTCCTTTTTACTTCTAACTTCCGTATGTGCATCCTCTTGAAATTGTCTTAGACTTCTGAAGTTAACATTTGATCTCACTGCTCACTCCTTCACAACTTTCTGCTTATGCCGGTGATTTGGTTGGGAATGAATTGGCTGAGGCCATTACAAAAATAGAATTATTTTTTATTTTCCCCAAAAGCCCTGCCCACAGACTATATACAGAGCTAGTTAAGGTTTATTTACAGGTTCTAATTCAGTCGGGAAATCTTCACAAGGATGCTTATGAGCAAGTGTAGTAATTTGAGAAAGTGAGAAAATGAAAAAGGCTAAGTGACAAGACAGCTTTACCCCACTTATAAATCAGGCTGAGCAGAGAACCAGAGGACAGCAGCTTTTACGCACAGATGAAGTGGGAATGTAGCGATTTTCTCTGCTCAGCAGCCTCTCAGACTTCAAGCTGTATTCCAGTTGCGGATCCACGTGGCAAAGTCTGATGTGAATAAAAACCCGCCGAAGTCAAAGTGGCTGTAGGCACAGCTTCCATGACGCAGAGGTCATGGAGAGGCACTGTCTTAGCAGCGCATGGAAACAGCCAAACTACTGCCATGTTCTCCAGCTTGGGGTGCTCAGTCTTTCCTGAAGCTGGTGCGTAGTAGGGTATGTGGTAGATCCACTCAATAACATGTGCTTTGGCCCAGTTTTTCACAAGATTGTTCTTGAAATGAGCACCCAAACCCGCAGCATGGACTACTCACTTTATCTGATCAAAGGCTGCTTGTTGCTCAGATTCCCACTTGAAATTGTTTCTCTTATGAGTCACTTTGTGCAGAGGTTTGACAATTTGACTGAATCCAGGAATGTGTAGTCTCCAAAATCCCACTGCACCCAAGAAAGAAAGAGTGTTCTTTTTATTTGTGGGAACTGCCATGGTGGAGACTTTGTTGATCACATCCTGTGGAATGTGACGGCGACCATCCTGCCACCGCACTCCCAGAGATTGGATTTCTCTGACAGGTCCTTTGACCTTGTCTCTCTTGATGGCAAAACCTGCTTGCAACAGAATGTCAATGATTTTGTAACCTTTCTAGGAGGACATTGTCTCCTGGGCCAGAATTGCCTTGCAGGGGCTGGGCATCTGTTCCTGGTGGCAAAAACATTCACCCATTCAGATGATGAAGGAATGGTATCCTTTGCTAGATTGAATATGGAGAGTTTTAGTTCCTCCTTCAGTTCTTTCATGCTGTCTTTAATCTCTGTAGCCACAGTTTTTATGGCAGAGACTAGGGCAGAATGTGACAAGCTGTTCTCTGTCTGACTCGATTGGTCAGTGAATTCACCAACAGTGAGAGGCCTTCCATTATCACTCCTTGACAGAAACCTGCTAGCCAAGATGTTAGCATAAGATGAAGGAGCAAGTTTAATAAGCTTCTTTGTGAGACTTGTTCCAAGAGGAGTGTCATCGGGCTCATGTGTGCCGTGATCTCCATACAGCACTTCCTTCACAGCAAACTCCTTCAGAAGATTAATTCCCTGCTCAGTTGTGTTCCACCTCTTCGCTGCCCATGGAAAGTCATCTCTGGAAGGATCTCTCATAGCCACAGCCAACAACAGACGTGTCTATAAGCTAACCTTACCCAGAGGACTTGCCAGATATTTGTCCATTCTATTCTCCTTTGTGAGTGGCCCTAGCTGTTTTGCAGACTTAATGCCTACCTGTAGGCATCTGCACCAATAGCATGGCATTTCTCCAACCAGCTTAGGATTGGCTCTTCTGATTCCTTTGCATATTCCTAACTTCCCTGATCTCTTTGATGGGATCATCGGAATCTTGGATGTCATCTTCCTCCTATTCCTCTGGCCTAGAAACAGAACTTTCCTAAGAGCACTCTTCAACTCCCCAGAACCATCCTCCTTAGCATCATCCATCAGGCTATCAAAGGCATTATTCTGAATTCATAGGTTTCCAGTTACAGGTTTTTGAGATAAGTATTCATTTTAAAAACTGCTCACCTGTAGTGGATGGTTACGTCATTTAATTGTTAAATAAATGTTCAGACAGTGAGGTAAGTGTCTATACTGAGCTAGGGTTTGCAGGTGAGTTGTTGTTTCTTGCTGTAATGCATGATTTTTCTTCATTAAAAAGTTCTCCATATAGTCATTAATCTTATCAGGAATTCTGTTAGGAGTTGATTAATGTAGTATACTAATGCTGATTAATGTTGTTAATTAAAGCTACTCATCTTGTGAATGAGTACAGAATATCTCAGATTAGCTTTATTTAAATATTGAGTTCTTTATAATTTCCCTTCAAGGCATCCATTACAGCTTTTTTTTAAAAATGGTCATTTTGTGTAGAGCTTTTTTTTTTTCTAATCTGCCTTCTGGAAGACTACATTAAACATACTCTAGGCTGGTAAGTGCAGCTGTTTGCCTGACTGACAAGCAAGCCCTCCAACACACAGAGGGGAGGGAAAGAGACACAGAAAGCCCTGGATTGAGGTAAGGAGTTTAATGGAAATAATATAATGTGCTATTACTTTAGTCTGTTTTGCAGAGAAGCAGCAGCAGGAGCAAGCCCACCATAAAACAACCCCCTGCAATCCGATTATAAGTCCAGTAGAAAACTCAGAAACAGGAACCCTCTCGTTACAGTCTGGGTATCAAGCCCCATGACACTTGGCTCTGGCCAGCACTTCCATTTTAAAGGTGGCATGATATCAGCATGATATTAAATACCCATCAGCAGGTTCAACTGAACCCATGTTTCTTGACGTGGCCTTTTAAAGTGGATTTACATCAATGCATTTAATCAGCTCAGAAGTGGAGGCAAGTACAGTTTTGCCTTCAAAAGGCTACTTGCAGCTGATTGCTTTCTCTGCAAAATCCCAGTGTGCAAAACTTCAACAGGACATGAGAAGTGTATGGGCTTTGTGTTAGGACAGTGAAACTTGATTTTAATCTTTGTGCTAAATGAAGTCTGATTCTGTGTGGCATATATTTGAGACAGAGCACATGCATGTGAAAATGCAGCAACAACACTCTGTAAACTTTCCATGAAACACACATTCACTCTTGCGCTAGAGAGGGTAAAATTATTGCAGCTCTTAAAACTAGTAAGGTGAAGACTACATATAAAGAACAAGAAGGAAAGGCTGTATTTAAATCAGGTTCATTCTGATTCAGTTTAATTCTATTGCTAGGGTTTTTTTAATATTGCTGTCTTAAAGAGAATGAGGGAGGAGTTTATTTCAGTTAGGACAAGATCTGAATTTGTCATTACAGTTTTTTTGCCAGAAGCTACTATCTTCATTCACACTTTTTCCTCTTTATTTTTGCTGTAACTTTTTGTTTGTTTGTTTGTTTTGGTTTGTTTTGCTAGGTGTGGCTTTTAGAAGTACACATGAAATTGAGTTGAGCTACAGAGTAATTAATTCAGACTGTTTTAGGCCACTGCGTGTGAGTTCACAAGATGTATTGAATCCTTTCAAACTGAACTCTTTGATCCTCAGTGTTCCAAGTGCTGCACTATCAGACACTAATTAGGAGTTTATTCTCCCCCTAAACCACTTTAAAATGGGTAGGTGCAACAGTTTTATCACTCTAGCTGTAATTAAGTTTCAGTTACTTTAATAAAAGGCACTAACAGTTTACAAAGAATCCTAACCACTGTGGATATGTTCCTACACACTGTATATAAAACTATTTTCAAAAGTTTATTAAGGCATTAGATGTGATACTTCAGTAGAAAAGAAAAAAATGGAATAAAGGGAACTGAAGAGGAATCAAGACTAGCCGAATAAGGAAAAAGAAGAGGGTTTATCGATAGGGAGCAGGGGCATTAGTGATGGGCAAAGTACAGTCATATTTTAACTGATGATCTGAACGGATCGCAGAACATGAGAATTCACAGGTGACTCTAGGAAGGAAGGCTCATGAGTATTTTGAACAGTGGGGTTTCAGTTTAGGATAATTTTGAGAAGAAAATGGACCAGAATGAAAAAAAGTGCTTCTGAAGAATAAAAATATAAAATTAAGAGTGGAAGAAGGAATACTCTAATGCAGATCATCATGTTACAGAAATCGTGATTTAAAGTAGTACCCTTCGACACGCTGTGCAGTTATGCAGTTAAACTGAGTCAGCAGTTACAGCTATGAAAATAACTGACAGATCAGTGCACCAACTACCTATTTTTTCTTATATACACATGGATGTATAAATACTATACACACGTGTACATAAATCAGTTTACATTCAAAGCCGGTTAGAATCTGTATTTTGCACTCACGTCATCTAGAGTGAACAGTATTTTAGATGGTGTAATTCAAAGCTCCTGTATCCACTTGTATACAAACAGTACTAAGGATTTTCTTTCCAAGAAATTACAAGACCTACACTATAAAGAAAAGAAGCAGCAATGTTGAAGAGTTTAAAAGCTGAGTAAGGAATATTTCTATCCTCCTACAAGGAAAGGCAGATATCTCAGGTACTGCTTAAAATGTGGAATCAAAGGACAAAATCATTTGCCCTGCTAAATCTGACTTCAAAGCATTGCTTTGTAGAGTCTACTAAGACATAAGCATGTCATAACTTCAAAACTGTGTCCATTATAGCTGCTTTCTTTCTTGCTAAATATTAGATTTAAAATCATCACCAAGCAGGGCTGAACAATACTTAGACAAATCTGGGTATGAATACAGAAGACAAGACAATATTTCTATAGGGGACTGAGCTTTAAATAATTTGCACTCGATATGTCATAAATCTTTGGGAAGAGCTACAGATCAGTAAGGAAAGCTT
Organism: Eubucco bourcierii; assembly: GCA_013396675.1. Classification (NCBI taxonomy): domain Eukaryota; kingdom Metazoa; phylum Chordata; class Aves; order Piciformes; family Ramphastidae; genus Eubucco; species Eubucco bourcierii. The sequence goes on from VWZE01022478.1 coordinate 145,476, forward strand.
AAATGAGATTGTCAAGAAGCAACTGTGCTCTTGCTTATTGAGTGGCTAATAGACACAGTTGTGTATATTAGAGAAAGCAAATTAAAAAAAAAAAAAGCAAAATATTTCCAGCATGATGCTGTTCCTACATATATAAAGTATTTGTCTAGTCTCTAGAGTGCAGTCATTTCAGATTTTCTTTAAGAAAATGAAAGCTATTCCTCATCTATTATGCTGGGCTCAGCACACTGCAACCTCTCAGGTAAACATAATCCCTTTTCAAAGCAATACATTTACAGCAGGTGCATCATAACTGAACTTAAAACAAATAGTGTTAAAAAAAGAGGTTAGTTTCCAGAACAAAATGTATCCAGCATGTGTATTGTGGCTTAACTCCAACCAGCAACTAAGCCTCACACAACCACATCACTCCCCATGGAGGGATGGGAGAGTGAATGGGAAGAGTAAAAGTGAGAAACTCATGGGTTGCAATAAAGACAGTTCAATAGGTTAAGCAAAATCTAGGTGCACAAGCAAAGCAAAATAAAGCATTCGTTCACCACTTCTCATTGGCAGGCAGGTGTTTGGTCGTCTCCAGAGAAGCAGGGCTCCATCACTTGGGAAGACAAAAAGCCATCATTCAAACATTCCCACCTTCCTTCTTCTTTCCCCAGCTTTATATTGGTGAGCATGATACCATAAGCTCAGTTGGAGTCAGCGGTCGTAGCTGTGTCTCCTCCCGCTCACCCCCAGACTACTCACTAGTGGCATGGGGTGAGAGGCAGAAAAGGGCTTGACTTGGTGTAAGCCCTGCTCAGCAATAGCTAGAACATCTCTGTATTAACAGCACTTTTTTTCCATCACAAATGTAAAACAGCCTCATACAGCCTACTAGGAAGAAAACCAACTCTATTCCAGCCAAAGCAAGCACAATGTGTTAGTGTCAAAACTGAGAAGTTTCTACCATTTTTTGTCACAACTGGTATAAACTGGTTGGAAGCTACTGTCACTGTGGCACACCCAGAATGCAACATTACTTCCATGAAGTTTCTGTTGCATGGCCACTTGATTTCTCTGCAAATAACCCCTGCTGGCATGAGAGACTGCAGCAGCTGTGCACAGACAGCAGTTACCCAGCAGATAGTCTCTTCCTCCACATTAGAGCTGCAGCCACTTCATATTAGTAGTCAGTCTGGCCAGTCAGCCTTCTACAAAATCAAACAGAAAAAGATACTTCTCTTTCCTCTGGAGATAATGAGGAAGAAGACTTAGATCATTATTACTTTCCGGGACACAATGCCTTTGCTTTCAGCCCTCACAATAGCAACTTGTAATGAAGAGGGTTTTGGAGCCAGGCCTTAGAAAATGATGCTCCATGGTCACAACAGCCAACAGTTTGCTCAGAGGCACTAACAGCACTAGAAAAGACTATTTCTCAGGTCCCCAAAATACTTTGAAATGTCTGATTTTCAGGTGGGCTTAGAATGCCAAACTGTAAAGGCATTGTGAAAGACTGACAGTGTTAAGAGGCCTTTCTGCAGAAGGTCCCCATGGTAAGGTACCCATTGAAAAAGCATTTCAGAGGTGTGGGGTCCCAGGAGCAAATAAACTCAGCTGACAGTAGGCATCTTGGTCTGGTAACCTTTATCAAGACCATCTCTGACTGACCTGTTATCAAGTGTCCAGTTAATGTATAGGGATGTTTGCAAAGTAGGCAGAGAGTTGTTCTTAGCAGGGTGGTTGTACCAACCCTTCTTCTTTATGCCCAGGACAATTCCATGAAGACTCCCATGCCAACCCTCTGCCCAGAGACATGTACTGTACAATGAGACAACAAAGCTCCCAAGCTGGATTCAGTATTGGGCTGAGGTTTTCCAATGTGTGAGGAAGGAAGCATATTTTCTCAGCAAGCCAAAGAATAAGCATAGGTGCTACTCTGCTAACATGACAAGACACTTGAACGACTTTCAGTTACCATTGTGGTGTGACATGAAGATAGGCAGACTACCATTCCAAATGTGAAGTTTTCTATCATGCAAGAAGGGACTTTCATGTCGGTGGTGGAATAGCATAACTGGTCCAAATATGTGCCTGTGCTACTATGATTTTGCAGTGATGTGCAATCTTTGCAGGTAGAAATATGCATCATGGAGGTGACATGGAATACATGCTATCAGTCTCAAATCACTGCAGACCAAAGGAAGAGATTGTGTGAGCAACTGTCAGACACTGCTCCTTAAGGAATGTGGCTCCCAAACATCAGCTAGATCTTCCTCCAGAGTCCCAAATCATGGGTGCTGTCAGAGGCACGCTAAGGGAAGACAATGAAAGATAAGAAACTGTGGAAATGAGACCCAAAGCCTGTGGCAGAGTAGCAAAAAGAACTTCTAATTAGGTACTCAGAAGTATGTACTTTGCTTATCATGACAGTTCCTGGACAGCTTTTCTTCCCTAGTTACCCAAAAAGAAACAAGAAAAAAGAGCTTGAAAAAAGAGCTTCTTCAGAAGTTGTCACCCTGTCAGACTGTATTTGTAAAAACAAACACATTGCATCTCATAAACCCTTTCTCCACAACAGCAGACGGCAGATTAGAAAATGATTGAATGCATTTGATTTTCTAATCTGATGCAGACATGCTGAAATGGCTTTATAGAGATAGAGAGCAGCAGCCTTCATTTAGCCTGAATTAAAAAATACCTGCTACAGCTAGACTGTGTTTAAGTGGTAGCCCCTTGTCTGCAGTGACCTACTGTGAAGGTCAAAAAATCAGTTCACAGAAGGATAAGTGTTAGTATCTTACATCTTTGAGCTTCTATTCAGGTATATGTGTCAGAGCTATGTATCTCTAATCTCTACACGTCTCTGTTGTTACTAAAACAAGACATCACAGTAGATTGTGGCAAGTAGTCAGCTGTGCACTCAGCTGCATCTGCTCTTCCATGTCTCTGTGAAGAAGTCTAGGCTTTCATAGCTTTGCACAGACAAGTCGTCTCGTCTTATTCTCATCTTGCTTTCAAAGTCTACAATAGCTACTGTGAATCAAGATCAAGGTCTAGATTTACTTCTTTAGGGACAAAAGATACAATAGCATATCTCTATGAGTTCCCACCTGAGTCCTGGCTCAAGATCTTCCATTTCTTTTTTACCAGAAAAGGTCCACTTTTTTTTTCCAATGTCACAGTTTCACATTCTGGAGAACTGTTATTGTTTTTTAGCTCTGTCCTGTGAACTTGTCTACACCTGATTTGACTTCCAATATCCCTATACCTCTAACGCAGTCTTTAATATCACATGCCTAATTTTCAAACCTAATGCTGCTATTATAAACAATTGTCAGATGGCTTACACAACAGCCTTTGTGCTCATCTATTTCTCTGTTTCTTTCTGGACAAGGGTGTATTTGTCTAAGATAGCTCTTTTCATGTTACTTCTTGAATTAAGGCCAGAGAACAAAACAGTAAAAGTGTTACAGCAAAAGAGCAACACCCTTTTCTCTCCTGCTGAAAAGAAGTCAGTTACAGCATTTCTAAAACTTTGAGCAAGGGACAAATGTTTCTCAGACAACAGATGACTGGGGAAATGAGAGAAATTATTATTCCATAGCTAAAACAACACAAGAACATACATGGTGACCAGATATTGATAAGGGGTACGGTAGGAGGCTCCTCCCTAATAACAACAAAAAAATAGCATGTAAGCGGAGGGTTAGCAGATAAAAAGCAAAGTTTGATGTCAAAGGTAATATACATACCACGTTCCCTAAGAGAAATCTAGATGACAGATGAATCTGTTTGGCTTGAAGGCATAGTAAGACACAAAACAGTAAGACACAACTTCATTTGTCTATTGATTGCAGGTATTAACATACTAAATATAGAATCATAGAATCATAGAATCATAGAATGGTAAGGTTGGAAGGGACCTCAAGGATCATCTAGTTCCAACCCCCTGCCATAGGCAGGGACACCTCCCACTAGTACAGGTTACTCAATATGCTAAATTAAATAGTTATTTAGAATATTTAAACATGTGAGAGGATTCAGACTTAAAACTGGTTCTGTGATCCATGGTAGTGGAAAATATTGAACGTTTGCATACAGCATAGAAAAAAACCCCGGGCCTATCCATGCCCAGTCAAAAGTTCCCTGTAAGAAGATACAGGTATTCTCCTAGCTACACTTTAGGGACCATAGTAATAGATTAAAAGTCAGGAAATCAATCCCATAGATCCAGAGGTTTCCACCACCTGTCCTAGGGATAGCTGATCCATCTCACTTCCAGGTGTGGGCATCAGAGTCTCTCAGCTACACCTGCAAGGGCTAGTGCCAGCCTGTGAACCACATCATTTGTCACCACTTGGGAGCAACAAAACTGCATGCTTTACCTTTTTAGGCTTTTTCCCACTCTACCTTTATTATTAAATAAATTTAAAATGTAGTTTGTGTTAGTTTAGGTAAACCAGAGCTTTTCTGTGTCACTGTGGTGATGAAATACTGCATGTCTGTGCTCTGCCACTTCAGCCATCTGATTTGAGGGTGTACAGCTGCTAATCTGCTTCTCCAAATATTCACAATATTCTCCTGAGCTGAAGAAACTGCTGGAGTCTTGCAGCAGTCAGCATCACAGCATGTAGGGAAGCAGGTTCCAGCACCGGAGAAAAGGAGTAATTATCCTTTAAACATGAGCCCTGCCTGAGCACTTTGGGAGGAGCAGTGGTAGTTTTGGAATGAAAAACTGACAATCTCAGGAACGCTAACTGGAAAAGTGCTTATTTGCAGTGAGAGAAAAGTGTGAGCACCAGAAATCATCACTGACTTGGGTTTTTAATTTATTTGAGTAACATACAGCATGTAGATGGAAGATAATCTCACAATAATTGCTGTATGTGATATTAGCTCTTCCAGTAAAGTGTAAATAGTAAGACAGAGAACACTCATTTCCAGTGTTCTTCTCAGAAATTCTGTCACTTTCCTTCAGTTTTATGAAAGGAAAATTACATGCTCTTGCCAGAAAAGAATGGAAAAACAGTGACGCTCAGGACCATGCAGCAAAAGGCAGGGGGTTAGAGATCAAGCAGAAGAGGATGTAATGAAGCATTGGGTTACTTTACTAAGAAGTGGTATACCAGTATACCATGCATTGAAAATGGTCAAGCAAAACACAAAAACACAGGAAGAAGCTCACCTGCTAGTGGCAGAATGGTAAAACTAAACCTGCTTGCCGTTTGTATATCAGTGCACTTCTGTATTAGGAGTGAGGGCATAAAAGAAAGGCATCCTTTGGTTTGTGCTGAGGCTCCCACTTGCACATGCAACAAGACCCTTACAAATTAGCTGCATTTTGATTTAATCTCAGCAGCACGGCAGAAATTATTTCCTGCAGGATGTCACCTGTCAGCATCTGGAATGTCTCGGCATCTTTTAATTTTAAAATCCTTTTATTTTGTTAAATGTGTATATATTGCATTTCTTGTGAAGCACAAATGCACTGCTTTAAATTTGTTTGTTCCTCATGAAATGTTTCTGCTATTTTTTTCTGAGTTCTCTAACGTATTTGATTCACCTAGAGAAGGTTGCCTGAACTCTTCTGAATTCCCAGTTCATATCTGGAGGTCACCAGAACTAGAACATTCTCAGACTATCTCAGCTTGTCTTCCAGGCTTTCCAAAGAGCTAGTGATTAGCTATTGCAGTGATCATCAATCACATCATCTAAACACCTTATGAATTAATAATTAACCTCATTTAAACCTTAGATTACTCTCACACCACATGGTTATTGAAGTGACAGGCTGTGCACCTGTGCTTTTCCTTCTATCCTGGGCATTTGGTTGGGAGTTTAGACTAATAAAAAATAAAGCACGAAGTGTGAAACAAATAGTTTTTCTGGACCTTTTAAAATACATAATTATCATGATATATGTCTCTCCTCTGGGAACCTAACAGAGCCAGTCACTTGTGCGGAGATTTTTCTCACTTAACTGCTTCAAGAAATTCAAACAAAAGCCATTATGGTAATGGTGTGTTTGTAATTTAAAACTGATCTCATCCTTCTAAAGTCCAACAGACTTAGAGAATAAGGTGTATCTTATGCAAGCAGAATTCCAGTCTTGCCTTTTGGGCATTTTTCTAGTTCGACTAAAGGATAACTTCAAAAAGACTTAACTGATGTAATTTTTTACCAAAGTTTTCCTTTCCGTCTCAGTTTCCCAGGCAAAAGTTTCCCTTCATTTTAAGCTTTACATGTGATCAAAATTCATATTGATGCATTGGGAAAGGGACCAGACTTTACTCTTTCACCAAGTTTGCTCTCTTTGTCTGCCATCTGAAAAGATTTAAGTACATACTTAATTCTTTTGTGTGTGAATCATTATGTTCATTCATATTACTTATATCCACAATGGTGGCATAAAGTTTCACTAAAGCAAGAGTTATAGCTGTAATAGTTATTATTAGGCATTTTCAAAAAAAATATTTTGAGTTACTCCCTAGCTCATTTCCATAATGGTAAACTCCCTGATGAGGATGAATTTTCTTAACCTGTGAGACATTTAGCTGAAAGATGTTAAACAGGTTAAATCATAAGGTCAGACTTGACTTTAAAACTCCTGGTTTTGAAAATAGAGCTGCTTAGTATTCAGGGCTTTAAAGTCCCTTGGATAAACCACCTGGTGTCTGTAGACTTTTGATCTTTGTGAAGCAGTTTTTCAAAAGCCTTGAACCATGAATTAGGCTTCTAAGAGATTTTTAACTGTCTCATCCAATCTCTCCTAATGGAAAAATGTGAACTCTAATCACACACACAGGATGTGTTTGGCATTTGCAGACAGTTTTGTCTTCTGTGTGTGAGGGACTTCTTTATTTATATACCAGGAAAAACACTGGTCCTGTTGAAATCAATATCAAATTTTCATTAACTTGAGCCATTTCACCATGTTGAATGAAGCTGTCAAAAATAGATCTAGCTTCTGTAATATGTCATGGATCATATCAAATACAAGTTTATGGCAAGTTCAAATGACCCTTTATGTTCCTTGAGGCCACCTTCTGAGCATAGCCAAAAGTACTGTGGTCTGCATGCTTTGCTGTCTGTGGAAGTTCACCTCTTTTACCTGAAAAACTTGATCCCTTAAGCATTGTGAGAGCACATCCATCTGATTGATTAAACTTGCCATGCTGATGCCAATATCTTCGTATGATTAGAAACTTCCAGGGTGTGCGAGACATAGATTTAGCTCCTTTTGGAGCCTTTGCTAACTAGCAGCTAAGAAATGGGATATTAAAAAATAATACTGGTCTAAAATGTGCTGTCATCTCTCTTTCCAAAGGCATTTTGCTTTGCATGGAATTATTAAATACTCATAGGCACAAGACAGAATGCTCTAATCTTTAGTCTAGATAGTCAAGCTGTTCAGAAGGGAGGCCATTTACATATCTAATTGGAAAAGAAAAAAAGACAATAAAAATCAATGAAATTTGTGAAGATGTAAGGCTATTTCCCCATACATAGGCAAATACATCAATTACAGAGTATCTGTTTATGTGAGATGCAGTTTATGCATACAATTTTGCTTTCTCTCAGTGCTTAACTACCTTGTACAAGTTAGAAGAGCATCCATAGGGATGGACTGAAAACCTCAGATTCTCCTAGATACTCTTGTAAGGTTTGTGCCCTGAGAAGTCAAACTTCTTTACTCAAAGGAAACAACTGAATCCAGATATCCTACTGCCTCTCTCAATATTCTAATGATCAAGCTAATGGGAGATAAGACAGGTGATATCACCAAGAGCTCCTCCTCTCCATCTGCTCCTTGAAGAACAGGATTCTCTCCTTCCATTTTTTTATTCAAGCATCCTGAAGGAAGTTTCAGCTCTGTGAATATCTGGCAGTGTTTCTCAGCAGCTTCAGATATCTAAAGTCCTATAAGTGAGTATTAAACCCACAACATTCCCATGTAGCTGTCACTAGCTGGCTCTTTGCTTAGCCTGCAAGCCACCTTAGATGCTGGAAGAACTCTAATTTCTTGTAAGGGAAGCCTAGGCAATAGCTTATTAAACATGTGAGTGCCTAACTGTAGCCACAAATTGTCTTCTGAGGAAATTGCTCTGAAGCCTCAAGTATTACTTTTCAGTTTCTGACTGCACATCAGAACACTTCTGTGCAGTCTCTTTCCTGCATGACGTTAGCCTAGTTCTCAACATATTTTACATCAAAACACCTCCTCTGCCTGGTTCTCTGTGAAAGCTGATTTTATTGCAGTATACCAAGCAGCACAGCTTTTAACATTAGATATTATCACTTAAGCTATTGATCTTCTCTTTGGTCTCTTTTCTGCCTAGAAATATTCACATTTTATGCTGCTATTGTAAATAGACAGTAGCTACAGAAAAGCAGTAGCCCAGAAGTAAGAGCATTCACTTTGCTATTATGTTATCAGACAGTTATCCAAGAGATATTCAAAATGCCCATAAATAAATTATATTAAATGTGTATTTGATTGGGAGTGCCTCATTATCTCCTGAATACAATTCGTCTAAATTTTATTGACTTCTGATATATTTGGTGAGGTATTCCTCACCATTGTACTTTGTGTGCTACACCATGTTCCATTCACCATGCACCTCAAAACCAGAGGAACACGGGGCAGTGGGATAACTCAAGTTAAAATCACGTGGGTGGCATTCAGCTGAGCAAATGCAGACTCTTACATTGCAAACACTTGCAGATGAACAAGACACTCGCTGGTCCTGTTACAGTCAGTGGAGGGAAACAGACATTTCTAGGATGCAACTCAGCTTATCCTAATGTAGACATCTAAAATAGGTTAGATGAATCATACACTAGAAGTGCTTATTCCTGGTAGCCTTTATACTCGGTGGAGAGAGTGACTAGCTCAAATGCAGACGTTGACATAGTAGCATCTAAAGTTAGGTGAGATGAACAACTGAAGATGGCTTTCCACATCCCTTAAAAACATCTGGGCTAGGGACAAAATGTCAAACAATTATTTTCAGCTAACTCTGGCCTCTTCCAATGTATCAGCCCTCAGAATATTTTCTTTGGTAACCTCTTACTAAAAACATTTTCTGAATATCCAAATCATGATTTATACCAATCACAGACAAGTTTTTGATAGCTTTTCCTGTGTCACAATATTGTGATCATGTGTACATGTGTACATTTTAAGATAAATGAATGTGTCGTGTACCCGATGAATGCTTCCCATAACAAGGATTTTAAAAAAGCCCCTAACAACTTAATATAGAAGAGGGTGGTAGATACCACATTAATTAAGGTTGATATTAGAGCAACATGAAGACTGAACCACCTTTGGAACTGGCCATCCATGGATGTAATTGCAGCAAGCAAATGATGAGAAATGTTAGGAAAAGTAGTATGATGACTACACAAAAGATGCTAAGTAGCAGAGAAGAACTTTGAAAGTTAATATTCCTTCTACCACACAACTTCTGCTTATCATAATGGCTGTTGCTGTTTATGCCAACAATCTCATCTGTTTCTTTTTGCTTGGTGCTACCATCCTGCCAGTATGGATGGCTCTTGTCCACAATACTGAGTGCCATCAACAGCATCCTGGCTCTATAATAAGCTGTATAACCCTTTGAATTTACTTCTTTACTGATAATTATAGCAACCATTTGGAAAGCTCTGCTTTGTGCTATTGAACTTGCTTGTTTATCTCAGTAATATAATAGAGAATCTAAATTCACAAGGATATAATCATGCCAGCTGCAACACTTCCTAATCATGGATCAATATAGTTGCTTATTGCACCCTCCCTGCAACAGGGAAGTCTCTTAATTTTTCTGTTTTCTATGGTCTATCTTGCATCAAATGAATTGCCACAGCCCACCGGTGCATACTTATAAAATTTGGTACATTTGCCATCCAAATATAACCAGATCTTTGCTTCTGTGTTTTAAGAAAGTTAAAACTTTCAGCTTAAGTCTTTCCCTTGAAGTGGTCTGCAGTTATTCAGTCCATCCCCTGAAGGTTTGGCTCAACATATTCCCCTGGGAATGTGGCAAGGATGTGAAGAGCTAGCAGAACCACAGAACCAGCTTGGTTGAAAAAGACTTCTAAGATCACAAAAGTCCAAACATAAGCCTAAGATGACCATGGTCATTAAAACATGTCCTGAAGTGCCATGTTGTGTGTCATCTGTGTTATTGCCTTCTTGCCCCAGGTGATCTATTTCAGTGCCTGACTGCCCTATTAACATTTTACACCCATGTTTGCTTTCAAAGCCAAGAGTGGCTACATATTCTCCTTATGGAACACAGTATCTTGGAATCAAAGCCATACAAGACTTAATATTTGAGCCCCCATGTTTGCTGAATGTTTATGAAGATGGTAGGGTTTCTGTATTTAAGATCAGATAAATTAGTTGGGAACATGGGATTTGTATAAGGAGAGCAAAAAGAAGTAAGCAAACAAAGAAAACTAAAAGGATTTTTTCCACATCCTTCTAAACTTCTTTGCACGTTCATGTCTCAGACAATACTATCCTGGCCTCAGACTGATAGGAGTTCCAAAGTCTGCAGCAGTAGTGTCTGACTTATTGTTTAACCCTTGGATATTTATATGCATGTGCTATATCATTTAAGGAATCTGTTATTCATCTAGAGTGTTGGTTTTCAGTAGATCAGCTGTTCAGATTTAACTTGCTAGAGTCCTAATGGGATTTCTGCAGAGATGCAGGCTAAGGGATTTTTGCTTATCTTGAGAATTGCATTTTGCACTAAGTTATCACCATAAAGCTCACCTTGAGAGCTGTTTCCTGAAATGTGTAGAGTTAACCACGATGACAGTTGTTACCTTGCAATGCACAAAATGGCTGGTACAAAAGAAGTTTAGCAGTGGTATATAATCATATTTGCTATATGTTAAACATGGATTAATTCTGACCAATACTGAGTGTAGCCCTTAGAAGTGTCAAAACCGTATTAAAATGCTTTCTGACATTGTGTATTACATTAACTGCAAGGTGTGAAAGTGAGTACTGTGCTTCTTGAATGAGAGGTGTGTTGAGCAGAAAGGTTTATTTCAAATAACCATCATCTAAGACTCATCCAACCGGTCTCATCCAGAGCATCTCTTTAAGCGACTGCATCGAAACGCCTGACTTCCTGAACTTGTGAACTGGAAATTTAACCTAATTCAATTTTGCTCTGACTGAAGAACGTGCTGGTAGGAGCTGTGGGCAGGCCTCTGGCTCCGCTATTTGTGGCAGTCCCCAGGACAACCAGCATGCCGTGGAGGATTCCACCGCCCCCCCAGAAGTCGGCAATGCAAGGCTCTGTCTTTCCGAAGTCAGTTTAATTTACCGTATTGTATCCACAACGGCTGCAATGATTGGCTCCAATCCTGCCGACACCCGTGTTTAACTACACACGTGAGCTGCACTACAGAGTTCAATAGCACTATTCTCGAGTGTAAAATAATATCCTTGTCTCCAGTTTGGGAACCAGCTGAAACCATCTATTTAGGGGGGCATTGACGGGCTAAAATAATGCATCTATTTAAAACGCCCCCTTTGCCAGCCTCACTGGTGTGTGTGTGCGGGTGAGTTGGTGGCTCTCGGGGTGCCCCGACCGCTGTTTGGCTTTCCATAGCCGAGGCAGGACAAGGGAGCTACTGCTATTGCCGGACGCAGGCGCTGAAAAGGCTCCCACCGGTCCGAGGGGCCGGGTCGGTTGTCTTCTGCCTTCTAGCAGTCCCAGAAGGGGCGGCCGTTAGATGCGACGGGAGTCTGAGAACACCGGGAAGCGGCACCGCCTGCAGGTCCGCTCGCTAAGAACGATGACGATTTTACACCGATTTCCACCCCGGTGGCGGAGAGAGTGACGGGAGGGGGTTAGTCAGCCGGCCGATAGCGGAGAACAGCCGGAGCTCACTCATTTTCCCCTGGCGGTGACACTGTGGCGAGATGGCTAACATGGGGCGATGGCTAACATGGAGCCCACCACCCCGTGCCACCTCAGGTGCGAGGCTCCGGCACGGCCTCCTCTGCCAGCACCGCCCCACCCCAGTCCCCAGCCGCGCGCGCTCCGGCGCAGCTCGCGCAGACGCGCGCCTTCCCCGCCCCCAGCGGGAGCGCGCCCCGCGGTACGGCGGGGGCGGGGGTGCCGGGGAGGTGATAGGCGCGGGAGCGCGCTTGCTTCGGCTCATCTCGCTGAGCTGCTGAGCGCGGAGAAGGAGGAAGAAGAGCGCGGCCGCGAGTCTCCCTCGACTGTCTTCCTAGGCGAAGGGGCTACAGCTTCCCGTGAGTACCGGCTTGAGCACTCCTGTCACCGTGCCGCGCCCGCCGCCGCACCGGTAGCCAGCTGCTGTGAGGAGTCCCGTCGCCCCGACGGTGAGGGGCCACCCGTCCGCGCTGCGCTGCACCGCCTGGGTCGGGTCCATCGCAGGTGCTGAGGTCCTCTTAGGGGCTG
>VWZE01022488.1:30271-44431 GCA_013396675.1 Eubucco bourcierii
CATAAAGAAGAGCAGGTGCCATTTCTCCACCTGTATGACTATGGCCAGAGGCAATAGAAGTAAATTTTAGGGTAAGATTTCCCTCTTATTTACATCAAACTAGTAGCAGTCCTTATTTTAGCACAGTTTCCAAGCCACTTTGTTTTTAAATCTTGTCAGACTCTGATTCAGATGAGTTAATGTCACAAACATTGTGTGAGGCCTGGCAGTTAGGACAAATACATGCTTTGTGGTTAAGACAAGGAACAAAATATGCCAGCTCAGGAGGGCAAGGAATTCATTGAGGGGTGAATGACCTCTCCCCCTTGCCAAGTTTGCATGTGTTCCACTGAGATAAGGAAGTTTGCTGCACACTGTGCAAAAGGTAATAACATAAAGTCTCCATGACCCCTGGCTCAATTGGTAAAAAGGCTTAATGCTGCATTTTCCACTTCAGGCATGCACATATTGGTAGGAACTGCCTTGCAGTGTTTCCCATGCAAATTAAGGGATATGTCGTGAAGCGGTGAAGCAACACTCCTCTTGGTAGGTAAGAAAAAGAACTTGAACTCACTGGCAAGTGTGTGCCTACCACTGAAGAACCAAGGAAAGGGCCAGGTGAGACATCATGAGAACCCTGATTGGTGATCTGTATCTTTATGTAGTCTCTCCTTCCTCTGTCCCTTTCACTTACACACATTATATACATATGCACACATACATATATACATCTGTATGTGTGTGTATATGTATATATATATCTGTATAGATATATGCACACACACATATGTATACATGTAGCTTTATTCAGGCAGTTAACAAATCTCTTTTTGTATGGTGTAAATCTCTGTGACCCAACCCAAGCAAATCATCAAATCTAAGTTACTCCCTTTTCCCTCTTCAGGACATGAAAGAATAGCACCACTTTGTAATTCTTGCCTTGTTTAAAACAAGTAAAGACATAGGCTGTGCACCTCGGTTGAGACAATCCCAGGCACAAGTACAGGATGGACAAAGAATGGATAGAGAGCAGCCTGAGGAGAAGGACTTGGAAGTGCTGGTTAGTGAAAAGCTCAATGAGGTAACAAGGCATGGTTGCAGTCCAGAAGACAGGTGATGGTAGGATGAGGGGCAATGGCTTTGAACTGGAAGAAGCTAGATCAAAATGAGCCATTAGGAAGAATCATAGAATCATAGAATCATAGAATGGTAAGGTTGGAAGGGACCTCAAGGATCATCTACTTCCAACCCCCTGCCATAGGCAGGGACACCTCCCACTAGTACAGGTTACTCAAGGCCTCATCCAATCTGGCCTTGAACACATCCAGGGAGGGAGCAGCCACAACCTCCCTGGGCAACCTGTTCCAGTGCCTCATCACCCTTACTGTAAAGAACTTCCTCCTAACATCTAGTCTAAATCTCCCCTCTGCCAGTTTAAGCCCATTGCCCCTGATTCTTCATCATGAACATAGTGAGGCACTGAAATAAGTTGCCCAGAGAAGCAGTGGAGATTCCAACCAAGGAAGTGTTCAAAATCAAGTTGGATGGGGCCTTCATCAACCTGGTCCTTTTTGAGGTGTCCTTGCCCATGATGACAAGGTGTTTGAACTAGGTGATGTCTAAGGTCCCTTCCAACCCAAACCATTCTATGAAAGTCACTGGAAGAGTTGTTACTATTTGATAGATATATATACTGATAGCCTAAAAGAGCAAGAAATGCTCCAAATCTATAAAGCATCCTAATATTTTACTTTAAAAGATCAAATCAGAAATCGGATTACCTTTCAGCAGGAGCTTTATGGATTTTTCCAGCTCTTAAGGGAATTCCTTAGGGAGTCTTATTTCATATCTTGATGACTATCACAATCCTATAAAAGAAATTGCCAGTAGGACTTAATCTTAGTTTAAAATGTTATAGAAAGCAACATAAAATTGAATAGGAAGGTAAAAAAAAAAAAGAGGAAGTAGACACAGTTTGTGAAATTCACACAACTAAAATTAAGTTGCCATGGGGAGTGATCAACCACATGTAATTCTATAAATAGGTATCAATTTGATATACTACATGGATGTGTTTTATTTAATTAATGTGCTCCAGAATAATGTAATAATTGCTGTGCTGCATCTGCTTCATCGAGTATACAGTCTTAAGAGTGTGGAAAAGAATGCATGTAGAAGAATGTGACACATATCTGTGGAAGGCATCTCTTCCTCCTTGCCTCGAATAACAACTTGTGACTTATTTTTTGTATCCTTTCTTTTTCTTTCCCAGTATAGCAGTAAATGCACTTTCCATCTATATTTTGGAAACTCATCGGGTTTTTTGGTCTTCAGAATAAATTCAATAAATCCTGACACAGGAAGAAAAAAATGAAATGTGATCAGTCTATTAAGAATAAAAATATTAAAGATGAGAGCATTCATAGAAACCAGCTCCAGAGTAATAACAGTGATTCATAAAATACAAGGCTCAGCAGAGATAAACTATGGGCAGGACTAACATTTCAATAAGGACATATCGTGATTTATACTAAGTAGGACCTGGAGAAAGATACCATTACATTGCCTGAATGCCTTCAGCCTTGGACATTGTCAAAGAAGGTAAAATTTCCAAATAAAAGTAATTTATTTATTTATTAATAAACAACAACCTCTAAGGAAGAGGGTGATAGTTGTGTAGTGGCGTGCTGAAAGCTCACATTTTAAGGAATGGAATGCTGTGACTAGTATTACAACAGATATCTGAAATTTCTCTAAATGTGGTTTGGTATTTTTTGCTTCCCAACTTTCTGTTGTTTTAACTAGGATCATATAAGATGCTTTAAACCCAAGTTTGGAGAAACAGAGTTTCTGGTACAACTGCCAAGAAAGGCAGAAAAACTGTCTAACAATGTGCAACCTATAAGTGACTGTTTTCAGCAATTATTGGTATTTTCCAAGCTGCATAATGACTTACTTCATCTGTTGAGATTTCATGGGGGTTTTTTGTTTGATTTGGTTCTAGAGTTTTTTGGTGGGGTTTTTTGTTTGTTTAATTTTAGGGTTTTGTTTGGTTGGTTTGGTTTGTTTGGTTGGTTGGTTTTGTTTGTTTTGTTTTGTTTCATTTTGTTTTGCAGAGCCCTTAAGTTGCACAATGATGATAATTTCATTTTCAGGTTTAATTTTGGTTTTAGATTAGGCCTTTGATGGGAAGAAATCACAAAAATGGAAAAGATTCTTCTCCAAGAAATAATATTCCATTTTTAACCACAGTATCTAGCTAAATTTTAAATAATTTCTTGAGGATTTATCGTGAATGTATTAGTAAATCATCTACTGTAGAAATCCATTAAGGAGGTTCTGATAGTTTAGAAGGCCTGAAAAAATCATGTTGGACAATGATGTGAGGGCAATGCTGTCACAATAGTTATAAAGAACTAAATTTCCCTCTTCTTAAATTTCATCACTTAACACATAGATCAAAACATCATTGCCTTAGTCATACTACAAAGGAGTAGTGGAGCTACACCAGTTACTTTCACTGTACTTTTATTTTCCAAAACATTGCTTAGTTTTGCCTAAACTAGTGAATTGTTGAGTTAAAAAGAGGAAACCAAGGGATCTGTCCCATCCGTGTAACAGTACAATTTTTCGTGGGAATTTTTTGATGACACGTAAACATTGTGTATCCACAGAGCTTTACACAACCTGATAAATGACCAATTGACACTGTGCCTCTAACTGTCCTCAGCTGGAAGCAAAAATGCTTGTGAACCAAACATGATTAATGTTTTGGTTGATGAATTTTGTTTTCCTTTTTTTTTTAAAGAAAGGTGCCGAAGGGGAACCACAACAGCTTTGAACTTTCTCGAGGATTGCCTCTGCTTTAGGGGAATTTTGATTTTTTTTTTTCCTGCTATTTTGGGGTTTTTTTGTTGTTTGGTTTTGGGGTTTTTTTTAGAAATTAAAAAAAAAAAAGGTGGTGGTGGGGGAAGTAATGTCTAATCTTCAGGAACGTACCTCGTCATCCAACCCACAAACTATTGGTGAATTAATAAACTTACCCAGAATGTACTGTGATATTTATTTATTTATATTTACTTCTTCCTTTCAGAAGTATAAATCACACTTTTCGTTTTGCAAATTATAGTATAAGCTCTGCACTGGATAGTTGGCACCATTTCTTTTGGCCAAATGTTCCAGGCTGCTTCCAAAGAATCTGTGGACACTGAGTTGGCTATAGCTTGTCTTTGAACTTGTTTGCAAAAATCTCAGTCTTCATGGGCCTCCAAGAAAAATTATATGTAGTTTATTTATCAAGATGTAGTTTAACTCTTTTGTGAGCAGAACTGCTTATGTTAATTGTTCAGGTTTTTAAGGTTTCTTATTTGTCTGGTTGTGTTTCTCTTGTTTACTTCTATGAAGCAAAGATGAATAGCATTGTCCTGCCATATGGATAGAAAAAAACCTCTATTTCTGACTATCTTACATGGGATCTTGAACAGAAAATAGTTATTTTGCTAGTAGGTTTCAAGCTTGAGTTTCAAATAAACAATGCTCAACTCTTACTGAATAAATATCCTACACGTTGTCTTTCAGAACTCTTCTCAGCTACATTTGCTTTTGTGTCTTCATAATGTAGTAGACAGAGTGCTGAGTTGCTCATAATGTGTTCTAAATACGACAGAAATGCACTACTTTCTCTATTCCTGAAGCACTTCTATTTTGTGTGTCAAACAGATTTTAAAGTTTTTATCAGCTGAATGTTCATCAACAAATAATTGAAAGTTACTGGTGTGTAAAACACTGCAGGTGTTGTGTTATTCTTCAGCTCTTCCCTCTAGAATCCTCGTACAGCTTTCTTCTCTAATGCTTCCTTTTAATTGACATGATATCATCTTTGGTAGTCTAACAAAGGTCTATACAAACCCAGAAAAGATATTTTTGGTCAACTTTGGCTCAGTTTGCTGAGTTCAGGCATAAAATAAGATCCTGACCACTTGTGGTTGCTATAGATTGGATGACTTTTCCAAGGAAAAGTAAATTTTCTGGGTCCAATGACTTTCTGTCTTCTGGCATCCTACCACATGTCTTCTTTACTATGCCGTAATGTTTCTCAAGTTTGCTTTTGTTTCACTCTTTTAATTGGCTTTGTATATCCACTGACTGATCTGATTTTCCTATCAAGGCAGAGATGTTCACTCCAGATTTTCACCAGTGTAACTGAGAGCAAAATTTGGTCCGTATGCTCTGTAGTATGGTATATCATCACTGTCAATATTTTTCTTCTTCTCATCACTCCCCTGCCATATGGCAACTTCACAGGAAAGAACTGAACCACATATGTCGTAAGTAGGACTTCCTCGTTCCCTGCAAATTTGGGTTGGTTTTAGTATCATTCAGATTTAAAAATGAAGGAAGTACTTGAACCAGTAATGTAGGACTTTCACATAACTTCAGCCACCTAAAAGTTAGGCAACCAGTCGTCTGAGGTGCTCCTGTAGTTGCTGGAGGAAGGAAGCATCTTTGAGAGGGTGATTCGTCATAGCCTAAGATAAGATTTGCGAAGAAATTTCATTGTTGCGAACATGAGAGCAAATTTCTTACAAATCCAGTGTGTTTAGTGGTCTTCAATTGATTAACTGAGCTGCAGCCCCAAAAGCAACATCTGTGCTGGGGGATTGAATGGGAACAGAAGATAATTCTCCTAAGCTTCTGTCAGGCTTCTCTCTGGCACATTTTGGCATGTCTCTGATAAGATTTATCCAAGTAACACATAAGAACAGTAGGCATTGTGAGCCAGGGTTGGTTTTCAGTCAGCAAGGCACAGTCAAAGCTACCATGTTTTGGGTAGGACAAGCCATACTATCCACTCACTTTCAGGGTCAGAAAATGGATGTTGATTTATTTTATTTACCGCTGAAGATGCAGGCAAAGATTTGCCAGCACTGAAGAAAGTCATATAAGAGAATAAAAGATGGACTTGAGTTTTTCGTTTACATTGTTGGCAACAGGGACTTGGGTGCAATAGTAACCCAAGAGATAAAAAAACCACTGTTACCAAGATATTTCCTGTAAAGTAAATTTTAAAGACATTCCTTTCCTATTCTCATACTGGAGAGTGGCTGTCAGTGACTGTGAAAAGCAGCATTTGTAAAGAAAGGTTTCTAAGAGCTTCTATGCCTAAATGACTTTCTGAAATAATACACCCTACAGATCCCTCTCCAAACCGACATTAGGAAACTGATCTCCAGAGATTATTCTACCGAGGAATATTATCAGTGTTAGCCAAGTGTTTCTGGGTGGTTCTGTGATTTTTGGACTTCCGGCAGCTCTGCCTTAGAAATAGTCATTGTTCACTACAGAACACCTAGATCCCACAACAAGCTGTGTGAAGTGTTTCACCCACTTTCAATCATTGTTGTGAGACTCAA
Organism: Eubucco bourcierii; assembly: GCA_013396675.1. Classification (NCBI taxonomy): domain Eukaryota; kingdom Metazoa; phylum Chordata; class Aves; order Piciformes; family Ramphastidae; genus Eubucco; species Eubucco bourcierii. The sequence continues at coordinate 36,664 of VWZE01022488.1, forward strand.
GTACCATCACAGAATTAAGGAACATTAGGAGTTGGAAGGGGCCTTGAAAACTCATCTAGTCAAATCCCTTCTAAGAGAGCAGGATCACCTATGATAGGTCACACAGGAATGTGTCCAGGCAAGTTTTGAACATCTCCAGAGAAGGAGACTCCACAACCTTTCTGGGCAGCCCATTCCAGTATTTTGTCATCCTCAGAGTGAAAAAACTCTTTCCTTATGTTCACACATGACCTCCTCTGCTCCAGCTTGTACCTGTTGCTCCTTGTCCTGTCACTGTGTCCTGACACTTATCCTTCATGTATTTATAAACATTAATTAGGTCACCTCTCAGTCTCCTCTTCAAACTAAAGAGAACCAGCTCTCTCAGCTTTTCCTTATAAGGGAGATGTTCCACTCCCTTAATCATTTTTGTGGCTCTGCATTGGACTTTCTAAAGCAGTCCCCTATCCTTCCTAAAATGAGGGGCCTAGAACTGGACACAATATTTGAGATGCGACCTCACCAGGGAAAAGCAGAGAGGCAGGATAATCTCTATACACCTACTAGCCACATGCTTTCAAATACATCTAAGGATACAATTTGCCTTCTTGGCCAGTAGGATACATTGCTGGCTCATGGTCATCCCCCTAGCCACCAGGACTCCCAGGTCTCTGTCCCGTGCACTGCTCTCCAAGAGTTCAGTCCCCAGCCTTTACTGGTACATGGGGTTGTTCTTTCCCAGATGCAAGACTCTATACCTACCCTTGCTGTATTTCATTAAATTCCTCTCTGCCTCTGTCTTGCTCTCTTCAACCAGTTCACAATCCACACTTCCTCAGTTTAGCTGCAAGGATACTGTGGGAGACCGTGTCAGATCACAGGATCACAGGTCAAGTGCTTTCCTGAAATCAAGATAAACCACATCTGCTGCTCTACCATCTGTCCATCTGGTTGTGTCCTCATAAAAGGCTATCAAGTTGGTCAACCAGGACTTTACTGTGGTGAAGCCATGTTGACTGCTCCTAGTGACCCTCATGTCCTTGATATCCCTTGACAAGATGCCAAGGGAGAGTTGCTCCATCACCTTCCCAGGCACAGAAGTGAGGCTGACCGGTCTATAGTTACCTGGGTCCTCCTTTACGCCTTTTTTGAAGACTGAAGTGACATTTACTTTCCTCCAGTCATCAGGCACCTCTCCTGTTCTCCACAACTTACCAAAGATGGTGGAGAGTGGCCTAGCGATAACTTCCACCACTTGCCTCAGCACTCATGGACGTATCACATCAGGACCCACGGATTTATGAATGTTTAGATTGCCCAATTACTCCCTGACCTGGTCTTCATCAACCAAGGGAAACTCCTCCTTTATGATGACCTCCTCTGGTGCCTCAGGTGTCTGGGGCTCCTGAGGACAGTTTCCAGCAATATAGGCAGCTTCCTATTTAACGGTGCAGGTCTCCTGACTCCCTTTCTTGATTTCACACCCATTGCTATGCTCTGATGCTGAGCTTGGAAGAAGCAGTCCTTGAATGCCCCTTTACCTTCTAGTTCCTTTTCCCATGGGATTTCCCCTAGCAGCTGCTTGAAGAGGCCAAAGTTCACCCTGATGGAATTCAGGATTGTGATCTTGCTTGCTATTCCATTCCTACTGCACAAGATCCTTAACTTCACTGTGTCATGGGCACTACAGCCAAGGTTGCCCTCAACTTTTACCATTTCAGCCAGTCTCTCCTTCTTGGTGAATGTAAGATCCAGCAGTAGTCCTCTCCTAGTTGGCTTATCCACTGTTTGCATCAAGAAGTTATCATGGATAGATGAGATAAATTCAGATGAATTACTCTATTTCTAGTAGTTTCCAGGGAGTGTATGGGTGTTGCAGACACTTCACTCCTAAGGCTATTAATTTTTATGCACTAATAGTTTCCATACAAGCTGACTGACCAGTCTTCCTGATGTGTCATGTCAGTTTGCTTATTAAATATGAAAATAATGAATGTTAGGAATGAGCCTAGAAAGCTCCACATCTCCCAGATTGGGTCTTGGTGCCAAGTGTCTGGCTGGCATCGTCTCCAGTGTTCTGCAAACAACATCTGCATGTGCATATCAGTTGTGTAACTCATGAAGTTAATGTAAATGACTGTCATAATTTGCTGAGCAGCACTGATTAGAGCTCTTTTGCCAGAGGGAGGCTTTGTAGCATGTTGGAGAGACAGTTATATTCTGGCTTTCTTGGGAAAGGGAAGGGGTACTGGGGGAGGGGGGTGTTGATGGGGAGGAAGCAGTGCAGCATTTGAGGGAATGACAATGGAGAGATTTCCCTCTCTCCCTTTAGAATTCTTCCAGTCCCAGATAGGATTAATAACACATCTCTACTGAAATGGTCACTGCTGTGATGAGCTCAGAAAGCATGTACTCTGGAAGCACTGCCCCACCTCAGTAGCTGCCTCGAAGGTTGACCTGGAGAAGTATAAAGCATGCTGAAGAGACAAGGAAATTCAGTAGGAAGTGTATGGGACACCAATCACTGATTGACAGCACATTTTGTTGTTGCTCTGCACAGCCTCTGACAAGGTCAGTAACATCTCTGCTTGTGAAATAAAAGCCTAAGGTGCTTCTCCTCCACCTCATGAAACCTGACATGAAGATGTACAGGAAGGTAAAACGGGCAGCAGGCTGGAGCCCTGGGGCTCAAGTGCCACTTATTCACTGTTAACATCATATTAGGAAAAAAAAAGTTGAAAAAACAGTTACACTTTACTTTTCCTCTTGAAACAAATATAATTTTTATGTTCTATCAGCCATTTTAACAGTCTAGACACTTACCCTGTTCTTTGCACCACTTCAGTTGATTTCTACTGATTATTTTGAAGCAGCGTACAACAGTTTGTTTTTCTAAAAAATCTCAATTTGGCTATTTCTCATGCCAATATTTTCTCAAATTAATTTGTGTGAAATCATATAAAATGAAAAAGGGCATGTCATAAACTGCTTCCAGGTAGGTACTGGGAACATCCGTGTCTGCTGTTTATGTTAACCTTGGGCTAAAGATTGGCTCTTAGTTTCTGAAACCTTCCAAAGAAAACAGATGGCAACATGTAAATAACTAAACCACACATATGAAAATGACTTTGAAATATAATGTGATGGATCAAACTTTAGTTGGGTTGAGTCAGGTATTTAGAGTAATCTTTCTTTACTCCACTTAAATGTCACATAGGTAAGTCATGACAGTGCATTCATCGCTAGGAAAAACTTACATTATCCTCAAGGTTGAATTCAGAACCTCAGGAAGCTATCAAGTCAAATGAAAACCAGAGGCAACAGGCAATGCCTTAGTTGCTTACAACATATGTCTGAGATCAGCCTAGCCATAATTTCATATGTGAGCATAATTATTACCAAGCTAATGCAGATCTGTTGAGTACTTGGCCATTTACTACAGATAGAACAAGTCCTTTGAGTTAAATCTTTAAATAAATAGATCCTTTGCAGTTTTAATGGCTATTAAAAGTCACAGGATATTTTCATAAGGGGAGGAGTTCATTAGTCTTATTCCCTTAACCAAATTATCTTTTTCCTCCTACAGAGGAGCTTCTTATTGCAAAAGGGAAATGAAGAGAGAGTGAAACTCTCTTGTAATGTGCTATATCTTGCAAGAGCTATGCTACTGCTAACACTCCAACTTAGAGGTGCTGCACAGTTTTTGAAAGGAAGGCCCCAGGATGTTGTTCCTGGAATTCTCTGGGCTACAACTCTGGGTGCCTACTTCACATCTGCACTGGTCACCTCTTGAAGATTTGAGTCACTGGGTATCCCAGTCACCTGGCCTTCTGCTCTACTAAAAAGCTGTGTGCAGTGGGAAGGCTGTGCTGACTTGTCTTCTGGTTTTCATGACTCCTTTACAAACCCAGCCTGGTTTATGAGCACAGCAAGCAAAGCACTGCAGATACAGGAAAGACTTGTAAAGCACAAACACTTGCATGTGTGCACTGCCAGTTTTGTTATCATCGTTAGCCTGCAATAACAAGGTCTGATTAGGTATCAAAAGCCTCTGTAGTGTAATTACAGAACAAAAGATGGGAGTAAAGGTGAATGAAAGACGGTTTGACAGAGACACAGATGTGACTGAAAGAGTTTGTAGGTACTGCAGAAGTGTTGGAAGGCAAACAGTGATATATCTCTGTGGGTTATTAGAGGGATTGGCGTGTAAAAAATGTCATGGAAGATGGTGCTGGAGTGGTTAATTTGAGAATTATATGTGGAAGGCAAATCAAAACTTTCGTGATAGACTAATTACAGACAGCAACCATCATTTACATAGAGAATGAGAGATATTATCCTGCTGATGGAATGCAGAAGGGTCTCCAATATGAAGAGAAGGACTAGGATTAGTCAGATACCTGAATCTGGGAAAAGGCATTAAAGAACAGTTTGGAAGAAATACTAACCAGAACCAAAGAAACAGTGAAGATATGACTACGATTACCACAGTGTAGATCCTCCATCGCTTAAAGATTACAGATCAAGACTGAGTACTTACTAATGTGTATTCATACACACATCACTTGGCATGATAAAAAGATACTCAGTGAAACATGATCCCTATCCTTAAAATCTGAGCATCTCTGTATTATGATTTATTAGTGTTCTCTGCTTCCATTTGTCTTTGGTAGATCTTCAGCATTCCCAACATCAGTGACTCAGTGCTGCTAATGCTGGGAAGTGGGCACTCGTCCAGCCTGGAGTTCTTCAACATCCTTCTGTGAAACACTGGCAGGATTCAGATATATTAATTTGATTTCCCAAACCTGGGTTATATCTAGAAATATGAATAAGATCTTCTAATTCAGTTTTTTTTATCAACTGGTAACATGGCGGTGTTTCAATGATCCACTATTTTGAAACTTCTTGTTGTTGGAACATTGTTCAGAATATTTAAAAGTGGACAGTGAAACTATATAGAATGGATCATGTAACTTTTAATTCATTCTCTGCTTGATCTTTCTTATTGAGACAGTTTAGCCCAAAAAGGAAGAACTGCAAATTGAATTTTCCCTTTTGGCTTACACTTGTAGGGAAAAACCTGTTAGAATTCTTAGTTTGGAATAACTCTACCTGAACAAATAATAAAACAGAAGAACAGACTTATCTGCAAGGTAAAGACCTGGGTGAATTTTATGAAGAATATTTGGGAGATAAAAAAGGTTACAGATTTCTCACTGTCACAGCGAATTGAAAAATAAAATTAGCTAGAGAGCTGGCTGAAAGAAAACATTTTTTAAGGAAAAGCAACAACAACAATAAAAAACTCCACCAAACTCCTCCTAAATGCATTGTTCTCTTTCCAGTGTTACATTTAAAAAATAAAATTGCTCTATTGCTCAACAAGTAACTTATATCAGTGCAAACACAAGTAATTTAGACAAATAAGAATGTNATGTCAGAATGTGATAGCTGGTATGATACATGGTGCCTATGTGACTCAAAAGCCTAAGGAAGCAATTCTTTATTCCAAAGATTTCAGACCAAATCCCATCCAGCTTGATACTCAGTGAAAACTGCAATGTAATGGATTTTCAGCCTGAAATGACTTGGCTTGCAGTAAAGATTGTCTTGGAGATATGACCAGAGATTTGAATCAACATGACAGTTGCCTGTACTTGTGAAGGCAGACTAGATGACTGGTTAAGATTAGATATCTAACTTTTAGATGGCTGGAATATGAGATAAATCCCACCCGCTGTTACCTTTTTTCTCATCTTCTTCACTGAGTACCATCCATCGTTTCAACAGCACTGTCAGAGGTACCCAGCAGAAATATTTAATAAGCTGAGTTGACAGAGAAATGCAGGGGGAGCTTCCTGTATTACTAAAACTTTATTCTCTGAACAAAAGATATTGAATCATCTTTTAACATTTGATATTCTTCTCATTCAACCACCACTATTCATCATAGAATCATTTCAGTTGGAGAAGACCTTTACAATCATTCAGTCCCACAATTATATGACTCTACCAAGTCGAGTGCTAAACCACGTCCTTTAGCACGACATCTATGTGTTTAGTAAACACTTCCAGGGGATGGTGATTCAAGCACCAACCTGGAAAGCCTATTCCATTGTTTGATAACCCTTTCGATGAGGAAGTTTCATCTAATATCCAACCTGAACATCCCCTGGTGCAACTTGAGCCCATTTTGTCTTGTCCTATCACTTGATACTAGCAGTTTAGGTCTTTCACTTGCCTAGGGAAATCCACACTGGGTTTGAGCTTCCAGTAATATGACTGTCAAGGGTATTTCTGCCTGAAGGCATGAAGAGATTTCAGGACTAGGTTTAATCATGATAATGTGGAGTGAGAGTGTAGGATCATGTTTTTTTTCTTGGACATTCACTTCTACTACACCTTGTGTAGTACACCTTCAGTAAGCTAGTATTTTTTTAACAGATATGAAGGTAAAGACCATGTCTTTAGAGAAATGACAGACTGTCTAGGTGGCATATGGATGAGGAGCAGGCATTGTGTTGTAGCAGAAGCCAGAGCATTAAAGAGCAAAGTAGTGTGCTAGTCTCATATTCTGGCATGTCCTAGCCAGCAAAATATTTAGTATTTGGTCATTCCACTACTCAGTGCCTTAGATTTTCTCTGTTTGTGAGGATTTGAGTGAGAAACTAAACCTTTGTTAATGAGAGGCTATGGATGGAGACCATGTAGCTTACAAATATGAGCTGTGTTGATGTTACTGCATGGACAAAGAAATCGAACAATATTTCATTGCTGGACCCGGAGGAGAAAACGCATTTATTGGAGGGTCAGAGCCATATGCCCTTGATACTGCATGCTTATACAGCTGGACTTCCATGCTCTCTGCAACTTCCCTGATGAATTGAGGCCTTGTGCTCACTTTAGAACCGTCTATTATTCCCCACTGTGTATGTACCTACGTAAAAATTCATAACCATCTCACATTGAATCAATGCTTGCAGTCAGCTTCTATCTAAACAAATTTAAGAAAGCTAAGAGCTCTGAAGATCCTCTTATTTATCCCATGACAAGCAGAGAGACTCCCAGTTTTTCTGCTCCTGACATCTTTGTCAATAAAATCTGCAGATTGCGCAATACAAAGTCGCTTTATAATTCATCTCCTTGACAATAACAGAACCTTTGAATAGGAATGCTTTATGTAGTTATCACAAGAACAGTGCTTAAGCAGACACTGAATCAGCAAAGTTTTAAATGTTTTTTTCCTCTTGGAGAGTTACATTTCAAGCATCTTTTTTTTGATGCAGTGAAAAAAATCAGATTTGCTTTTAAAGAAGAATTTATATTTGGCTGAAAGTTAGATCACAAGTAAGAGCTATAGGACTTATTAAATCATATATTCCATTCTCCTGCTACAGGATCATTAACAGACCTGATGTCTAATTTCATTATTTCAAAAGCACAAAATATCAGAACTATGAAAATTAATGAAAATTCTGCAGTATTCATCCTTTGAAGAATAGTTTTAGGTAGTATTCACAAAACTAACTGCTGGCAAAATACACAAGTGGGAATGAAACTAACTGGATATGTATTCCATTGAGGTAAAGGTGGTGTCAACACAATTTGATCTATTTATGAGCACATACTAAGAAGTGTTGTAAAAGTTGTGCCCCAAGTATTGCATGGATTAGAATCATAGAATCATAGAATCATAGAATGGTAAGGTTGGAAGGGACCTCAAGAATCATCCAGTTCCAACCCCCTGCCATAGGCAGGGACACCTCCCACTAGTACAGCTCACTCA
>VWZE01022492.1:414-12054 GCA_013396675.1 Eubucco bourcierii
ACTCAAGGTGTGGCCTGACCAGTGCTGAGTACAGGGGCAGAATAGCCTCTCTTGTCCCACTGACCGCACTGTTCCTGATACAGTCTAGGATGCCATTGGCTCTCCTGGCCACCTGGATACACTGCTGGCTCATGTTCAGCCTACTGTCTACCAGTACCCCTAGGTCCCTTTCTGCTTGGCTGCTCTCTAGCCACTCTGTTCCTAGCCTGTAGCACTGCTTGGGGTTGTTGTGGCCAAAGTATAGAACCCTGCACTTAGCCTTGTTAAATCTCATCCCATTGGCCCCCGCCCACCTACTCAGCTTGTCAAGGTCCTTCTGCAGGGGACTTTGTCATGTTTTTGACATTAAGGTGAAGTTACTAATACAGCTGTGTGACTAAGTTTGGTAGAGATTCTGCAGGTCGTCTGTTTTTACTTGGTGTCTCAGAGTTCTCTAAGTAGCAGTTATAATTAGGGAAGCACGTGTACTTCGGAACAACGCGTCCAGATGTTATCTCAGCATTATCTGCCAAATACAAATTTCATAGAAGAAACCTCTTCCTGCACACAGTAGGGAAGTTTGTTTTTTTTAAACACTCTTTAAGAGGTTTCAGAAATACTGTTCTGGTTCTAAGACTAAAAAACATTGGGATGTCAATGACTTAAGATGATCAAAAGCAAAAAGGTCCTAGCTGTCTGGGGAAGAGATAAGACAGGGTAATTTTTACTTCAAGACTCGACGTTCTGTGGCTGCACTTTTTTCTTTGCTAAAATTCTTGTCTTTTGATGCATTTTCTTAGGAGAGGCAGGACCTTGATACTGGTTTTAGGATGTATGATGATTAAGTAGGAGCCTTTGGTTATGAACTGCTCTTTTCTATCTGAAAACAGCCAGACATTAATATGCATCATAGTGTGGCCTGTAACAGTGTTGGATGCTTTCATTTAAAAAAAAAAAGAAAAAGAAAAAAGAAGACAGCCCATATAATGACTGTGTAGTTACATGCAGTGTGGTTTGTCTTTGACTTATAAATGGCTGAAGAATAAAATGTGGTTTTCCTTGGAACAAACAGAAGCAATTTTTAGTTGGGACCACTCCTATTTTAAATGTTACTTTCCTATAACCAGTTATTTTGATGCTCTAAAAATGTTGAGGGGAGATATTCTGACATAATCATTTCATTACTTGTTGCTCTGTTTTAGCTTGTGAGATTCTTCCAGGTCTCTAGAAGACCAGTGTATGGTGAAAAAGCAAAACTGACAAGGTGAAAATCCAGGTGGAAATCATTTTTCTTAACTATATGCCATTTTGAGGTATTGGAGGAATGGAGTCATTGCTACTGCACTGGCCTCGGTCATCACAATCTTAGCTTTAAAGCCACTTTTCAGAGATGAAGCAAGCTCTGGATTCCAACAATGTTTGAGAATGAGCATGACTTTATAGTCTTATTTTGTGAGTATATAAACCATTTTTCCTCTAATCTTGGAAAAAAAAAAAAAGGAATACTGGATTATTAAGCTTTATATTTCATATGTTGGATTTGTCAAGTCAGTTTTGCCTTAAGCAGCTGTTGAGACAAAATGAACTTGAACACTACTCATTTCATGCAGTTGAGACTTGGATGTCTCTATTGTGCAATTATGAACAGGCTTCTTAGCGTGACTTATAGCTTGTTTGAAGATAATGAAAATTAGGGTAAATAGGCCCAAGTTAACACCAACAGGGAAAAAGCTGGCCTTGAATCCTTTCAGGCAACCAAAAATTCCTTTTTTTTTTCCCTCCTTTTTTTTTTTTCCCCCACACTTAAAACACTAAGTTATCAGGCTTTGGGAGTTACATACCTTAATGAGTAAGGCTACTTAAAACATTAAGAACAGCTGCTGTCACGAGAATGGATTTTCTTGGATTATTTTGGGTTTTATTCTGGAAATATAGTACTTGTGTATTTTTTACAGCATTTGTTTTAGGTTGTTTCTGTCAGCTGGAGGAATTTTGTTGATTAGTATTGCTGTTCTTCAGTTATACTATCCTACTGCATCTGTTCTTATTCTGTACTGGATAAAAGATCATCTATGCAAATTTGATTCTTACCTGGTCATTTCACTACAACTGAGATCTCCAAGAGCTGAATCTTTTAAGACTTCTGAACATGTTAAAAAATGTGCGGGGTTGTACTGAGAATGAAGCAAATGCTACCGTGCTAGCTTTGGCTCTCCAAACATCCATCTGTCTTTGCTTGTTCCCAAACTTAATCTAGCACAGAGCACAGAAGCCTTTTAAAGGAAGTGGCCACTGACTTTACATGAGTTACTTGAGATTAAACTATTACCTTGAAAAATTGTTCATTACAGTAATGTGGAAGGTGTTTCCAAGGTCTCTCACAGATTCTTCTAGAGTATCCTTGATGTGAAGGACTTCATATTCTTATACAGAAATTAAGACCTAATTAAATTGTAGAAGCTTCCAAAATTATTTTCAACACATGACATACAGCTTAGAGTAGTAAGTAAGCAAAATAAGAGCTGGTAAGTTTTTACATCAATTTATCAGAGCCAAGAAACTGTTATTTGCATGTATAGCTTTAAATCTCATGACAAAGGTAAGTTCATTCTTGAATTTGTCATTTTCATGTTAATCTTGGTCAGAGATTCATCTGCATTAAGTTAGTGGCATCTTTTGGGAGCTTGTCAGAAGTATCTCAAATCGAGAGGATCATGTTGCTTATGAAAAGGGTATGTGTAGGTTGTAGTACCTCTGAGTAGAAAGTATCAAGAACTGTTTCAAAACTGAGGATGCTCATAAATCTTTCTCTGTGAATCACTTGTCTTATGTAAACTCTTAAAGCATGATAGTCTGAAATAGGGTTTATGCTATGCAACTGGTTTGTTCTTTGAATATCCAGCTAGATAACAGTTTTCAGCTTTGAAAGAAAAATCCTCTTAATTGTTCTTACTTGCTATATGGAGTAAGCTTATTTGTGTACTGAATATGAATTGAAATTGTGTATAGAAAATTACTTTACTTATTTGTTTCAGCTTTATTTTAAAAAAGTAAGTCAGTCTTTTCTACCTGATGTCTTTAATCCAGCTGTCAGTCCTTGCTGATCACAAAAACAAAGCGGAGTTAAGTACAAGGACACTTTTTCTTTTTGGTCAAAGTTATGCCGTGTTCTCTGAAGAGCTGTAAGAAGTGGATGAAGTAGTTTCTAATTGTTGGCTGAGTTTGACTCTTTAGTTGTGCTTCTGCGTAGTGCACAGATGGCTTCTGTGAGGGCACAAATACTTTGCCTGCAGTGGTCATAGATGAAATCAGGGACTACTGAAAATGGATTTGAAGGAAGATAACTTGTTTGAGATTTAAGTATGTATGGATGAGCACCTTTTGAGAAGGCTTTTGTGTCAGGGATGAAATTGTACTATTGAGCTTGAGGCAAGAGTTAACTGAAAGACTGAAGTTCTCTAATAAGGGTTACTTTGTTTGAGGCCTTCAACATTGGCTCTTTGTCACATGGAAACATTACAGATGCATCTTTTTTTCAGTTCCTTTGTGTGGGTGCTTGGAAATTATGATCTCACCTGCTGGCTGTTCTGCACCTGTGGTGGAGCTTAGTAAGTGTGTCAACAGGAAATAGTAGTGGGATAGTCAGAAGCTGTTGCAGTAGTAAACATGTATGTTACAATCAAGTAATGAATGATAGGCACATGGAGAAGTGACTAAGTTTTATAACAATTCCTATTCCTAATTAATTTTCCATTTTACTTTCTAGTATTAGGCTTTTGGGATATTCTGTACTACTGGGTTGTTTATGCCTTTTGACTGTTTTGAACAGGACTCATGGGCTCATTTCATTCTTCATGTGTGACATTGTGATCGTCTCTCCAGACTTAGACCCTTCGGTTTAAGTGTGCCTGGGCTATTGAGCAGCACAAGAAAAGTTGATCAGTCCTGGACACAAGTTGTGGGCACCATTTCTAGACATAGGTGGAGATCTTGTGGTGAGATTGTTTCTCATGGGCAAGCTGCACCAGTCCTGTTAAAGAAGGTAGCCTGGATTTTGCTTTGGGAAATTTTGTTTAGCATGGTACCTTCTTGCCACAGCCCCCTGGGAAAGGGCTGTTAGGACACATGTGCAGTAGTTTGATTGCTAGGAGGAGGGGACAGGATAGACTAGTATTTGGCGTATATTTGTGGCTCTCTCAAGTGGCGTACTAGACTACAAGCTATATGCAGGCCATGAGTTGGAAATTCAAAGTTAATTCTCTCTGAAGGAGGTAGCCCATGTCATGTGTTCACTTACCAAGTTAATTGTCATTCTCTGATCTTTACTGTGTTAAGTAGTGTTTTCTAGTAGCAAAAAGAATGAGTAACAAGCAACCTAGAAAATGCCATGAACGCTTCCAGTGCTTTTGATTTTTTGACTATCTGGAAGTGACACATTGGAATTCTTAGGAGGATGCATTTTTACGGGAATTTTGTGTAAGGTAATGGAAGGAAAGGAAAATCCTCAGTTTTGACTCTAAGGTATTTCTCTGCAGAGAAAATGTTTTCTTGGCATCTAAATAGTATTTTCTGTATCTGATATGTCTTGCCCATATTAGTACTTCTGCACAGTCTAATACAGAGCATCCTTTACAGAAGATTTTTTTTTTTTCCCATTTGATGGGGGTTGTACTCTTTCTGGATTTGAAGAGTATCTGGCAACAGGTTTCCTGGTTTTGAGTCAGTAAAGTAGTATTCCATCACGTGACTGCGTAGGATACATGTAATGGAGCCTGGAGTTCTGCATTGGAAGAAAGGCTTAATTGTATCCTGTCATACGGCCTGACTTATTAAATAAATGTTTCTGAAATAGGAAAGTCTCACTTCCAGTGAAATTGGTAGGGAGGTAACTTGTTCCCTTAAAAATTTTAAGGTGATTTTCAGCTGCTTTAATAATTACGTTACTTTTGGTTACGTTGCACTTGGGAAGAATGTGGTAGTTATTCAGAGAATTCCAGTTTCCTGAACTGGAAGGTTAATAGCTGGGTTGCTCTACTCAAGAATGTACTTTATTCAGATAGGACAGTAGTGCTGGGTATATTCTTTAACTGTTAATTTAAAAAAAAGAAGTTGAAATTCTTTGAATTTTGGGGATATTTTCCATGTAAGAGTGTTGTAAAGATTTGAACAGAGCTGTTTCTGATCACATTCCTGCCTTTTGGTAACTGTAATCTGCGAAAGGAGTTGCTGAGTTAAAGGCTTGTTACTGTTACCAGACATGTTTTTTTAAATACCTTTTTTTGTGATTTCTGCTGCCCCTTGCCTAAGGCAGAGGGTGAAAGGAAAAGAAAGATACAGTTTGGTGTGAGGTTCAATAGCTTATCCTCATTCTCCTTTGTTCCTGTAACAGACTAACATTTTGGTCCAAGTGTGTTATTTAATTACTCAAGTGTGTAGACTTCTGATATAGATTATGGTTCTTGTTGTATAACCAAACGTCTGGTAGCAAAATGAAACTGAATTTTGTCAGTCTGTAGAGAGAGGGAGGCTTTGAGTGTAGTGCCTTTTGAAAACATTGAGCACAAAAACGTTAGGGTGAGCTTTTGTTTGTCTGGGCATGTGAAAACCTGGGAGATAGTTCTAGAACTTTCTAAGCCGGCTATTGGGTTGTAACCCTCAGGGGTACTGGTAGGCATGACTGAGACAGTTGCTTTTTATTCTTTTAATTGCTAGCTGTTTGGTGGTTTTGGTGTGGGTTTTTTTTGGTGGTGGTTTGTGGTGTTGTTTTTTTTTTTTTTTTAAATTTCTGAGTAAGATTCTTACAGGTACTCCTTATGCCTTATTTTGAGCATGAGAGTAGCACAGAAGTACACAGCAGTTAACTTTGTGCGTAACTGATGAGCTTTACTGCTTTACAGCAGAAAAAAAACACCAAACCCACATGCTTATCTGTACTGGGAGTGGCTTATAAGTAGACAGGCATCATATAATGTAAGCAAAAATGTTTATGCTTTTCCAGTGTCTGCTGGTTGAAACCTCTGTGGACACATTGTTTAGGAGTATGGCCATGTGTGCCGTTTTAGAGCCAAGAACAGCCAGGCAAGACTTGAGCATTGTTCTTCAGACTCGATTTCGTTCTGCTGTTTAGTTTCCATTAGCAACCTTCCTTTCAAAAGAAATCTTGCTTAAACTGAACTCACTATGCATAACATGGAATAGTAATTGTAGTTTATATAAAAGCAAAATGTTACTAACAATGTCAGACCTGGTTTCTGCATAGATACTGCATTACAGGTAAAGCTTTTGTAGCACACGCACACAGCTGGGAGTCATCTGTGTTATGTTAGGTATTTCCCTGTTCTGGTGAGATCTTAGAACAACTTGTGTATGCATATGACAGGAATTTAAGGTGTTCCTATTATAACTTGCAGATAAAGAGTAGTATTGGGAAGGAGGACTGGGCATGATCCGAGTGGGGAGGATTCTTTTATTTGCCTACCTGCCAAATGCTGTGAAGTGATTCTTCCGGACGTAGGTGCATATTTAGACTGTAGATCCACACAGTAGCAAATGTCTGGCTCTGTATCAGTCTGTGCCGAGTTTGTAAGTCTGTCAGTGGGTGGACCAATCAAAATTCACATCACTACTTCTAACATACTTGATAAGGAAAGGGAGCTTAGCAAATGTATAGTCATCCTAAATTGCTTTTGCTGTTGGGGAACACTTGTGGCCCTTGTCTTTTTACATTACAGAGGAACAAAAGAATCAAGTGTCAAATAGTATTCCTTGCTTCAGGCAATTCCTTGGCAACAGGAATAGAGTGGACTCTTAGATGTAATATTTGGTTTAATGGCTTAGGATTTTGGGAGTCTGGATGCAAGTCTTTTTGAGTGACTTGGTAGTTTTAGTTTATGCCTTGGTTGTTTTTTTGTTTGTTTGTGTTTTTTTTTTTTTTAAATTAGCTTTTCAGTTGTTTACTCTGAATGTATTTAACCTAAATGTGTGCAAGTGAAATGATTTTTCACTTATCAGTCAAATGCAAACTCATGAATTCTCAAGCTTTGCTCATTCAAAAAATGAGTTTTGAAAATAGTTCTGCACTTTAAACCAATTTCAACTGTATGACTGTAGATTTGTTGATAATGCTGGCAGTAGTTTGTGTTTAATATACCTATATAGATACACAAATACATAGTTTTATGCGGTTTTTAATGTCCTAGTATGTTTGAGAAACATTTCTCTTTGAATGAGCAAAATATCTGTAAAGGAAATGCCTGCACCAAAATAGGCATGGCACGTTAGCTGCTGAGTGCTGCTGAAAAACTGAAACAACCAGACATACAACTGGCAGTGAAATTCCACTGGTAAGCAGGATTATCTATATACTAGAAAAATAAAGTTAATGATGTCATCCTCAGCTGAAATCCATTTCCATCTGTGGAAACTAGCTTTGTGTTTGTTGCGTTACTGCAGTGGGCTGAGATCCACTGTAAAATACAAATTCCACTTTAAAAACTAACACTTAAGCTTTCAAATTTGAAAAGCCTTGGAATAACTGGGTGGATCCTGAAGTTGTGTTCTATAGTTGATGTAGAAATACCAGAGGAGAGATATGCTTATAATGCATAGCAGTAAGTGCTGCTAACAAATTTTGGAGAATTTTGGGGTATGGATACAAACAGGAATGCCACTAGAAAATGCTCCGTTGGTTTTGCTTTCTGTCAGTGACACTGATTGTGCCTAGTCTCCCTGCTGCTCCTGTTCTGTGTGTTTCTGCTTCAGTCAGCTGCAGTGATCTTTGTTTTGCTAGTATACTAATCTGTCATGTACAGATTGAGGGTAAAATGGAATTTACTGACCTTCAAACACACCGATGACAAGTTGGCTTTTCTGTAGTTAATTGCCTGGTAGCTTGAAGATTAGGTGACTTCGCCTGTGTGAAGGAGGTAGTGATGCCAGAGGTGTGGGCAGCATCATAGCATGCTTTATGTCAACTCTGGCTTTTAAGGAGATGAAAAGAACTTCATAGTACTGATTGCTGTTAGTACTGGCTAAATGTGCTGATGTTTTTCTTTTTAGTTCTAACTACTCACTTCTAGTGAACAAATGGTAATTTTTCCAACAGTTCCCTGCCTCAGTATTCAACAGTAATTAGTAATGATGCATTGTGGTATTAAGTTTCTTGTTCTTTGTTTTTTAAAGTGATTTCTAGTTCTTTAAAAGAATAAAATGGATCCCCACAAACAAACCAAAGCCAAGAAAAACCCTAAAAAGTGAAATAGTTTTGGTTTTTTTCCTGACTCTTGATTTAACCAGCATTGAGTAGCATCAAGGTCTGCTAGTTGAGGAACTCTAACTACCTTTATTGTGTTTGGCTTGTGCTAGTGTGCCTGTTGAACTTGGTCATCTGTAGCATAGCTTTATGATCATCTGTGCTGGTTTGAGGCTAATTAGAATATTTTAATAGACAAAATTACACTATAGGCTGTGAAAGGAAAACATCATGATGTCTACTTCACTCATACGCTTGCTGGAGAATTGTTTGGGAACACTAACCAAAACAATAGATAAGTCAGTCGCTCTCTGTTGCTTGGCTTGAACAGGAGCTGCTGGTGGGATCTAGCAGCTTCTGGGCTCTGGCTCCTCTGCTGATTAATCCTCACTAACCACTTTTCTTCTAACCCCCTTGGCCGATCCTCCTAATTTACCTTGCATGTAAGGCAAACCTTGGGGTAAGGTACAGGGGTGGGGAGAAGGTGGAAGGGTGGTTGGGAGCCCCTCCTGGGGTCTCTGATTTCTGGGAGGGGAGTTGTGTTGCTGTATTACCTTTTACTTGTATATTTCTGTAAATATTGTGTATATAGTGTAAATATCTGCTGTACATTGTGCAAAGCTGTAAATATAGCTTCATCATTTAACTTCCAGCCGACTGAGTGCTAGTCTGGGTCATTTTACAAAGTGTGGGGGGGTGGGGAACTCCCAAACCTTCACATCATCTTACTGTTACTGCAGTAAGCTTTCTGTTTGAAAATCAGTTGCTTCAGAAGCAGTTTTCTGAGAATACCTTTTTGTCTCAATTACTCCATCTACCAGATTTGTTCAGTTCTGTTTCTTTTTCATGTACTTCATAGCAAGAAACTTGCATGTGCAGGCTACTAGTAGCTTTTTAAGTAACTTTAGATAATTTTTTGAGAATGAGAGGTGCATAGATGACAGTAACTGCTGGTATACAATTATGCATCTGTTCAGTGGTGTTGGATATGATGTTCAGGAACCTCTTCTGAATGCACCCTCAGCAAGTTTGCAGATGAAATCCAGCTATGTGATCTAGTTGACAGGCTGGAGGGAAGGGATGGCATCCAGAGGGACCTGGACAGGCTTGAGAAGTGGGCCCAAGCCAACCTCGAAAAATTCAACAAAGCCAAGTGCAAGGTCCTACACCTGGGTTGGGGTAATCCGAAGCACGAATATAGGGTGAGCAAGAAGTGGTTTGAGAGCAGTCAGGAGTAGAAGGACTTGGGGGTGTCAGATGATTAGAAAAAACTCACCACGAGCCATCAGTGGTCACTGGCAACCCAGAAAGCAACTGTGTGCTGGGCTGCATCAAAAGAACCATGACCAGCAGGATGAGGGAGGTGGTTCTGCCCCTCTGCTCTGGTGAGACCCCACCTGGAGCACTGCATCCAGTTCTGGTGCCTCCAGCATAAGAGGGACATGGAGCTGCTGGAGCAAGTGCAGAGAAGACCATGAAGACGATCAGAGGGTTGGAGCACCTCTATAGGAACAGGGTGGGAGAGTTGGGGCTGTTCAGCCCAGAGAAAATATGACTCCAGGGAGACCTTATAGCAGCCTTCCAGTACCTGAAGTGGGCTACAAGAAAGCGAGGAAGGGAATTTTTGCAAGGCTTTTTAGTGGCAGGATTTGAGGGAATGGACTGAAGTTTAAGGAGGGGAGATTTAGACTGGACATTAGGAAGAAATCCTTTACAGTGAGGGTGGTGACACTCTGGAACAGGTTTCCTAGGGAGGTCATTGGTGCACCCTTTGTAGAGGGTGAGGCCTTGAGAAAACCTGGCCTGGTGGAAATGTCCCTGCCCATGGCAGGGGATTTAGAATTTGGATTTTTCAAGGTTCCTTCCAAACAAAACCATTCCATGAATCTAAGTATTTTCTTTGAAGAGTTAAGTTTCTGCCCTTATAAACTGTTAGGTTGTTAAAATTAACAAGACTTTCCTTATCTCTCATACTTAATGATGATAAAGTCAGACTGGAGAACAAGCTAAGTTGAGAACCATTAGAGCTGATATGTTAGTGAACAGAGTATTACAGAAATCAGAGGAAGAACCATCTACAGGATTTCATCAAAGTGAAGGGTGTTTGGTGTCTCATTCCTTCTGTTTTCATATCCCCTGGGTTTTGGGTGAAATTTTTTACCTTGTGTTGTCAGGCATTTCTCATAACTGGGAATAAAACCATTCAGTTTTTTTGTTTGTTTTTTTTTTCTTGACTACTGTTTTTCATGGCCTTAGGATGAAAGGTCTTTGGATCACAGCACAGCTGTATTTGTGTAGGCTTCTACAGATTCGAATGCCGAATTGAAGCTCTGGTAGTCTGGACTCTTTAAAGACCTTTCAGTGTCCGAAAGGTGTAAATGAGCTCTGCTGCAGTGGAGTAGCAGCTTGCTTAAGCATATTAATGAGCATCAGGGTCCTTCTTTAGTTAACTGCCATTTTACATAAGTTGTGAAACTCTGAGCATCCGGATGCAGGTTTTGACCTGCTCTATGGTGCATCAGTTAGGCTCTTTCATATCAATATTGTTTTTTAAGTCCCTTTGCACTACAAATCAGAGGAATCTCATGTTGTGGAGACCTCCTTGAAGTGCCCTTTAGGTCCTATTGCCGCTGTCAGCCATTTATAAGTCTGTATGTGTAAAGGCCCAGTGTACACAGAGACTGCAAATATTCCTCAGAAGATTTGCACAGATCTAGTCCTGTGTCCTGGAGGTGAATGGATTCTAGCAGATATAGGTAGGTAGCTATCTATTTAACTGGCTTTGACTCTTACGTAGATCAGGCAGTAATTCTTATTATTGTCCTAAATTCAAGTAAAACCAGTTATTTTTCTTAGAGCTGCCTTGATTCTTTAAGGAAATACACAATTCAGTGTTTGAGAATGTTAACTCGAGTTTTATAATTTTAAAATCAAACAATGAGCAAAATACTCAGGAGAGGATGGGAACATAGATGTGATTTGTATGTTCAACTGTGTCTGGATTTGCTTGGGCTTCTTAGTCCAAGAAAGATGTTAATTTCTTTGAGAAAGGTCATGTACTGGGACCACCTTGCTGGCCTCCACAGACTTGTCGTCTGATGTGAGTCTGAATGAACTAAGCTTGGTCCCCCAAAGAAGAGAAGGCCTTATTAGTAATGCTATGTAACCTTTGGGAGGGTGTGAGAGTCAGACCCTTTCTTTTGCTGCCCTGCTCTGTCAGGAGCAACAAGAGTCACAAACGTCTGCCTCAGACTGTAACTAAAACTTTGCACCATGAGGCTTGTTAAGCATTAGAACAGGTTGCCCTAAGATCTGAAATCTCTTCGGAATTCTCCAAGACCTACCTGACTGAGATGTTAACTAGCCTTGTCCAAATTGGCATCACTGAAACGTGGTGGGATGCCTCTCAT
>VWZE01022495.1:9832-31171 GCA_013396675.1 Eubucco bourcierii
TGCACACTGCAGGCTCATGTTGAGCTTTTCATCAACCCAGACTCCAAGGTCCTTTTCCTCAGGGCTGCTCTCCAGCCATTCCCCACCCAGCCTGTATTTGTGCTTGGGATTGTGCCTACCCAGGTGCAGGACCTTACACTTGGCCTTGTTGAATCTCATGAGGTTGGCCTGGGCCCACCTCTGCAGCCTGTCCAGGTCCCTCTGGATGGATCCCTGCCCTCTAGCAAGTCGACTGTGCCACACAGCTTGGTGTCATCTGCACACTTGCTGAGGGTGCAGAACTGGCAGAGGGGAGACTGAAACTGGATGTTAGGAGGAAGTTGTTTGCAGTGAGGGTGGTGAGACACTGGCACAGGTTGCCCAGGGAGGTTGTGGCTGCTCCCTCCCTGGAGGTGTTCAAGGCCAGGTTGGATGAGGCCTTGAGTGACCTGTACTAGTGGGAGGTGTCCCTGCCTATGGCAGGGGGTTGGAACTGGATGAGCTCTGAGATCCCTTCCAACCTTACCATTCTATGAAACAATTTTATGATTCTATGATCTGTGGTGCCACATCTGATTACCAGTGACTTTCCTAGAATCAGTCCTCTGAAGACAGCTGGATGTATCTAAAGGCTGAAGGAGCAAGGCCCTTTGGAATTCCTCAGAGGAGTCCTGACACAGGCTTGTCCTGGCCCTATGTAAAGGTCTCCACTCCTCCTCTTCTCTTGGCTGTCTCACAGACATTATGGGCTACAAGAGACAAAAGCAGAAGTCCCTGCTCCAAATGCACACAGATGTCCTGGAGAACCTCTCCTGCTGCAGTGCGCCTGCCTTGTGCTAACGTACCTGGTGCAATGACTGGTTTGCAGCCAGTAGCAGCCAGCTGGGGGCATTTGACAAAGGCACACTCTGTGTGGAAGCCAAAGTCTGAGAGGACGCCCACGGCCTGGCAGTGCCCTGGGTAGTCCACAGCCACACGGTCGGCGTAGGCGGCGCAGACGCTGCTGTAGGTCTCCCCGTTGTGCCCACACACAGGATCCACTGCCCTGCAGAATGGCTGCAACACAGAAACCTTCCAGAGATCAGGCTGCCCACAGGCTTCAGAGCCATGTTTACAGGAGGAAAGCCAAAGGTAAGGGGAGTTTGCTGCCCATACTGTCAGACACCCCAAAGCCTGAGAGATGTGCAAGGAGACAAGCTGTGGGACAGCTGCTTGTGACCCACTTGTAGAGCAGAGAAACAGCTGACAAAGCTCTGACTGTAACTGTGAGAATGTTTTCTAGACAAACGCAAATTATCTTTTTAGAGGAGTACTTTCAATGACAGCATGTTGCAAGCTGTAAAGCCCAGAGTAGAGAACAAAGGCTTGACATCCCGTGCCGGAACCACTTCCTACCTGGCATGGTCCACGGTAGGCTAAACTCTTCCCTTTTTGGTACAAAGTGCACAGGTTGGCATGTTCCACATTGTCTGTGTCACAGGCAGGCTCCCGTGTCTGCTCACAGTTCAGCTGCCTGGGCACACATTCGTGCTGGCTACATTCAAACTTCCCAAAGCTAGTCAAGCAAACTCGCTTCTTTGGTACACACCTGCACAAACCAGCAATAACTTTGTATCAGGCCACAGGATTTTTGTCCTTCAGTCTCACAACAATCAGGGCAAACATTTTCAGGGAAATCTCCTCCAGGGGTGCAGAGTTGACCACGGTTCAGCAGAGCTGCAGGAACATTCTGAACAGCCCATTCTAGGTCTCATCACAACCCTGGAATGAGCCCACACCACACAGAGCCAATGCTCATGAACACCGCTGCAGTTTTAAACAGAATTCATCTCCAGCCAAATATTTTCCAATGGATCAACTTCTTACCTACTCCTAAGCTTCATTTTGTAAGTGCCCACTGGAGGAAAACTAGAGGAGGCACAAAACAGTAAACTGGAAGAGAAGGTGGTGATGTTGCAGAGGTCTGAGCTCACCCTTCCTGCAGAAGGCAGTGCAAACAGTATGTGCCAGATCAGGAGGTTCCAGCTGCAGACATCTAACTGGGCTCACATTGTGACACACTCAGCCCTGGGGGAGTTGCAGATAAATGCAAGCATCTGGAATTAACACAGGTTCCTTTTTATGGCAGAGTCCCTCTGTAATACGGAAGACTCAGAAATCCTGAGATCTAGCCACTTCACAGGTGGCATCTCTGCTCTGGTGGAGCAGAGTGTTTCAGAGACACATTGCAATCAGCACGCAAAGGTTACCCTGTGTTACCAGACTGGCCCAGAACGATGCGTTGTCTGCAGTCTTTCCCTGACAGTGAAGGTCCTAAGCACAGGGGCTGCTCTGCAGACCTCTCTGTACTTTCCAGGCTACAAATGAAGAAGGTAAAAAGTGTACCTCACCATGCAGCTCTGAAGTGACAGTTTTCAATGCCACATGCAGTGTCTGCTCTGCAGTTTGCTGCAGAAAGGCACTGAAAGTGCAGTCAAAAGACAAAGTAAAGTTGCTATAACCAGCTCTCATGAAAGCATCACACAGCTCCCACAGGCAGCTTTCCTTCTAAAGCAGGACAGGAGGACAGATTCAGAGGTTGCTGTGCTGAACACCACTGGGGAAACTGGAGGCCAGCATCATGAGCCACAGATCCTGCTTTCTCCAAGCAAGGTCAGGCTCCCTGTTCTCCTGGCACTAGTACCTGCAGAGTTACCCTTGCAACAGCTCCGTCTGTAGAGTTTGCTTTTCCTGACACTGAAAGCTGTAAGAGTTGATTGGAAGAGCACTGCCTCAACACTGTCACCAGAAACTAGGAGAGTAAGGGACCCCACAACTTAGACCAATACCTTGCTAACGTCGTGTTGCAGTAGCCTGCCTGGGCAACGAGCTACTGAGGAAACTTCTGAGCCATGGAATGTAGTCTCCATGGGTACACAGGTGCAGACTCCAAGGGAAGGGAGCTGCATGGCACTGGCAGCACTAAGCCACTCCCATTACCTGCCCAGAGTCACAAAGATTGATGTGGCCACTGTGTGCATCCTACTGGAAAGGAACCTGCAACCGCTGTCCGTCAGGAACCGATGGCTCAAGCTGATGAGGAAACCATGAACCTTAAGGTAAACTTTGCTTGTTATAACGAACATGAAAACATCTCCTGGGTGAGAGCTACCTGCCTCCAGGGCAGAGCTCCCTGGGCATGTGTGGAAGCCTCACTAATGAGAGGCAGAGAGAAGGGGAGACTGGCCATGAGCAGTATAAAAGAGCCCTCTTAGCAAGGGAGCTTTGAAAGCTTTCCCCACTGGGATCAAGAGGATCAGAAGGACCAGTGAGAGTGGCCTGGGACTGGAGAGACATCTTTGGACTCTCGCACTGGTGGCAGCTATGCGCCTCCTCTCTTAACTTTTCTCCCCTCACTCTTCCATACCTATTGCACACTGTTTTAGGGGCAAACAATGAAGTTTTACAGCTGATTGAAGCAAACTCCTGGCCTGGTTTCCAGAGTGTTTTGCACTTCGAGGTCACAGCAAGCAAACCAGAAGTCTCCTGAGTGGACAGTGACAAAACTCAGAGATTTTTCCAGACAGTTTTCAGAAGATACTGATCTAATTCCAAGAGACTCAAGTGTCCCAGAGGGACCAGTGCTTGCCTGCTCTGCAAACAGCACAGATTATGGACTCAATAAGCAAGGCTGCCTCTGCAGCTTGAATTCAGGCACAGGGCTTTTATAGTCTACCAGAAGCAGGTGTGAACCGAAGTAGTAAAATGACACTTGTGGCCATATCAACAAAAGTTGGGTCTCTGTCTTACTGCCAAAGCTGCGAGCTGCTTGATGAAGTGAAATGATGTAGCAGTACACAGCTGGGCTCTAGAACCAGCAGTTGCTAACCATGAGGAATAAAAAGCTGTTGGTTTTCAGTAGCAGCTGTTTTTGCTGGTGCTCCCCAAAGCAGGAGGTCACCGCAGCACAGACCACATCCAGCAAACAGCTAATGCTGCTTTACAAGCAGATGATGCCAAGGAAAAGCTGCTCTCACCTCTGATTTTTACTGCAAGGGCTGGGGTTGCAGGGATCCTTGGACATACACGATCCAAACTCAAACTGGTTGTCCTGCAGCCCAACACAACGAGCTATGCATGCGCTGGGGTACGTGCGTCCGTTCCGACCGCACACCGGCACAAACTGCTCTACACAGTTACACGGCAAACCTGTGAGAGCAATGGGCAGAGGAGAACTGTCAGCACTCACCCCCTGGGGCAGCACACACAGAGGGGCAGCAAGACAGCCTTGCCTCCCAGCAAGGGCAGAGATGTGCCCTACTTTCAGACACTTTCAATCTGGCGATGCCAGAGCACATTTGCACTCCTGAGTAGGATGAAGGGAGATTTGTGCCCTTCACCTCTCCTGGTTCTCCTCTGCCTCCCCCATTTTTCACCCCCAACTCCATAACTCTTGCCCCAGTGACTCTACCCTGGCTTTACCTACTTTTACCTGCTACCTGAGGATTTTTTTCAGTACTGTTTTTTTATTTCTTTCAAAGGGATGTGTGCTTGCTCTGAAGGGCAAGTTGCCCACGAGGAGCATCAGAAGACATGAGGTACTTTCCACCAGAAAGCTGCTCCTTGCTCTGAGAGCGCTGAGGCTGCAGCTCACAGAACCTGGGGAGCTACCTGTGAACTTGCGGCGCTCGTCGTCAGAGCTGTGCTCCGTCAGGCACTGCCGTGTGGAGCAAATTAAGTCTCCAGCAAAGCAGGAGCAGACGTTGCAGTCTATGGTAAAGGAGGTGCCATGGCCTGGGAAGGAATGAAGCAAAAGCACGTCACACAGACAGAATCACACACGGAACCTTAGAGGTTGGAGGGGACCTCCAGAGATCATCAAATCCAACCCCCCTGCCAAGCAGGACCACCCAGGGCAGTCCACACAGGAATGCATCCAGGTGAGTTTGGAAAGTCCCCAGAGAATGAGACTCCACAGCCTCTCTGGGCAGCCTGCTCCAGGGCTCTGTCACCCTCACTGTAAAGAAGTTTCTCCTCATGCTATTCCAGCTTGTATCCATTGCTCTCTGGCTTACTGCTGTGCACCATCCAAAAGACACTAGGCCCCTCCACTTGACACTCACCCCTCAGATATTGATAGACACTGATCAGATCTCCTCTTAGTCTTCTCTTCTCCAGACAGAACAGCCTCAGGGCTCTCAGTCTCTCTCCATAGGGGAGATGCTCAAGTTCCCCAATCATCCTCATGCCTCTCTGTTGGACTCTCCAGCAGGTCCCTGTCTCTCCTGAACTGGAGAGCCAAACACTGGACACAGTATTCCAGGTGTGGTCTCACCAGGGCATTGGATTGGAAGGGACCTCCAGAGGCTATCCAACCCCAGCCCCTGCACTCAGAAGGGACATCCTCCACTACAGCAGGTTGCTCACAGCCCTCTCCAGCCTCGCCTTGAACATCTGCAGCCATGGGGTCTCAGCCACCTCCCTGGGCAATCTGCAGCAGTGTTCCAGCAGCCTCCTGCTGCACGACTTGTTCCTCACAGCCAATCTCAGCCTGCTCTGCTCTCATTCCAAACCACTGTCCTCATCCTGTCCCCGCAGCCCTTTGAGCACAGTCCCTCTGCAGCCTTCCTGCAGCCCCTTCAGGCACTGGAAGTCTGCTCTTGTGTCTCCCTCAATGGTGCAGCAAGTTGGTGACCCTTTGGTTGAAGAATGGTGTCCTAAGAACACTTCTCATGTAGGACTTCCACTGACTGAGGCAGGCAGAGTTCAGGATTTAATAAAAGGAAGCCTCAGGCAGGTGTAAAAACCAAACAAGTGCCGTGCACGGGGAGGGAAGCATTGAGGTTTGTGTGCTCTTACAAACTCTGCTCTGGGGGTGCCACTGGATCACTTTCAAGTTCACCACTGAAGGAGCAACTGTATGAAGATAGAATTCCTCTTCTCACACTTACTTTTTCTTTGTCCTCCAACAATGCAAGACTTTTGGAGGTCAACACACCTCATTTCCATGCAGTTTTCCAGCAATCCACTGTGTCCACAGGTACAAATCTTGTAGCAACCCACATCACCAGCTGAGGATGGAACCTGAATAAGTGTACCCTGGCGGACAATAAAATCTGAGGCCTCTCCCAGTTTGCAACCTGCACAAAGGAGAAATTTTAGCTCTTACTTAGAGCACACTTTGGCAAGTGCCATTACCAAAGGAGCTGCCACTCCTTGACTTGTGGAAGAGCTCAGGTGCTCCTAAAGCAGCCTTGCTCTTGCCCTTTGGACAAATCTGCTCATTCCACAGAGGCACCAAGAGGCAGCTAGAGCAGAGACCTGCAGGGGCAACGTGTGAAGCAGCTGCAGAAACCCACCCTTACCTGGCACACACAGGTATGGAAGGCACAGCTCTCCTGCCTGACATCCTTTCCTGTTGACTTCACACAGCTGGTTAGCTGCACATGGGTTTGGGTTACATGGATGTGTCACGTCCTCTACAATGGTCCCTAAAGAGCTCGGGCCTGGGAACACAAAAGGCAGCACCTGCACTGACTGGAGTGAGCTGTGCCCTGATCCAGCCAGGTGGCACTCCTTGCACTCAAGAAAGTCACAGGTTTGACAATCCTGCAAAGCATTTGTCATTTCTTTGAACAGTACTTGTGGGAGCTTGACATGACAAATTAATTAACTTCAAAAGCTTAGTCCTTCACCCTGGAAATAAAGACACATCTGATTCTTCACAGGCACAATCTATTTCCTCTGTCCTGCTTCCCCAATGACTTTCTCAAGGCCACAAACCGGCAATGACCAGCAGCAGCCAAGAGAACTGCCACAGCCCACTGGTCTGAAGCACACTTAACGTTTAACCAGGGCTGCTATCCCACAGGAACTTTGCTTCTGCTTTCCCTTCGACCCCCTGGCAACCTTCTTCTGTTGTAAGAATAAGGGAAGACAGCCAGGAAAAGCAGTAGCTAACTGGAAAGGCCCTCCCAAAGCATTGCCTCTCTGGGAACAACTGCTTTGCTGAGGTAAGCTTGCAGTGGCAGTTTAGTGACCCAAATTTTACTGTTTTCAAAGTTTCCAGGGTTCCGAAACAGAAATACCAACATTTAATCTGGAAGAAGGTCTAAACCAAATCAAAGTTATGCAGCAAGAGAAAGTTTAACCCCACAGTGAGAAATAAGGCACGGGAAGTAGTAAGAAGCATTGGAAGGTATGAACAGCAATGGTAAGCATGTGAAGCCCCTTGGCTGCTAATGCTGTTGCACAGGTGTGCTGGCACTTACTCAGGTAGGTATCCAAAGGGATGCAGTTCTCCAAGTCATCTGTGGGCGACAGGAGCTCACAAATGCTTTCAGCTGAGTGGCCTTCAGGGAATTTATTATGATCTCCACATTTCTTCAGTATTTCCACACAATCTGATCTTAAGATCAAATAAAGAAACACAACTTCATGAATAGTACTTGAAGTAAAAAGGTCTCCTATGAAGGAGATTTCTTCCCAGGACTTTCTCTTTCTAGCTCACAACAGACTGTTGGTACATACCCAACAGCCCTGTGTGCCACATGCTCCATAGCGGGTAGGCACACACCTGTGGCACCAGGACAGGGCCTGCTGCTTACACTGCTCCTCCTCTGGGCATGGTGATCTCCATTCCCCATGGCATCACATCCAGCTGCCTTTCAAGCCCACACACTCCCTGGACTGTCTGCAAGGTCTGAACTCCATCTGACTCCCTTTGCTATGAACTGGCCTCTTTCCTACACCATCACCCACACACTTACAAATTTTACTTTCTTTTTAAACAACTTTTTTTTTTTTCCTTCCCCAGACCTTTCTGTAAATGACCAGCAGGTCCGAAAAATAAAGAGGAGGAAAGGTTTTCTATGAACAGAAGGGCCAAAACACTTACTTGCAGATAATGCTTCCTCTGGATTTGCTGTGGCAAGGTTTAATCTGCAGGGAGCAGGCAATTGCCTTCCACATTTCTGGCTGGCATTTCTTAATGTCAAGCACAGGAATATTTATAAATGGCATCTTAATACTCCCTTTTTCCCAGAGTTTCATGTCATTCATGGCTCCCTGGTCTGACTGAGTGTTGCAGCTCCTAAAAAGCTCTGTTGGCCTGAAAAGAAGAAGTGAAGCTATGGTATCTCTACTAGAGACTACCACGTACCCAACACTTCACCAAGGGGGTTCTGCAACCCTGCCATGGTTCACTCTGTGCTAGAAGCACAAATCAAACCCACCCACAGATGAGCAAGATCAAAATCAAACTGAATTCTAGTTTTAAGGACAAAAAACTCCTTAAGGCTGGAACTCCCTTCTCACTTCTACCTGCTGGGTTGAAGATCACTTACACCTTTCTCACCAGAGGGCAGTTGAGTTAAAAGCAAACGTCTTGAACAGCCTGAGCATCCGTACAGATGTTTTCTGGTGCATCACTAATGTAAGCTGGTTTACTGTTGGTATTTCTGCAGGCTGTGTTTGTCACACAAGTAACACGCAGGCTACTGTGCACTGTTTCAAGGGGCAGCTCTTACAGCTCACAAGATTTTGAACGTTTTCATGAAACTCCAACTAGTTAACCCTGTAACTCTGCCATTGCTACTTCAGATACTGTTTTTAAATCATGCATTTTGCCCTCAGAGTATAAAACTACAGAAATAGCTCTGAAAGAAAAGGGATTTTAAAAAGGGTAACATGTACATTCAACAAGCATTTAACCTTATGCATAACACACAATGACCCAGCCACCAGGGCTCACTTCTCTGTTCAGCAAGACAGAGTGTTGAACACACTGCTGATGAGTGCGGACACTTCACAAGCTGATGGTAGCTTGTGTCCTTGTAAGTTTGGTTATACCTCCTGCTAAACACATGTCCAAAAGTTTGCTCCAAAACAACCCCATTGATTGTTACAGTTTCCAAATATCTGCAGAAAGACAGCTCCATGCAATCTCAAAGTAAGCCTACAAACATTTCACTTTATCTTTTACATCAAAGCACAGGAATTCCTTTACAAAATATTCAGTGTCTCTCTCCTACCTGTTATTAAAATTAGTGCAGTAAGTAAGATTTCTACAGCCCAGCTGACAAGGTTCTCGTACATCTGCTAAACAGGTCAACATGGAAACTTCAACTGCATTATACTCACAGAAGCGATCAAACTCTTGCCAGCTCTGTGAATTGCCCCAGCTCGTGCTATAAAGCTTAGTGCAGAGCTCTCTGAAAAACAAAGACAGGCAAAGGAAGCAGAATTAAGAGCAGAGCAGTGGTGCAGACAGGAAGGAGCCTGCTGTTTCTTTGCTGTCGATTCACAAAGCCTACACCAGCTACAGAGGGTTAGGCTGGTGCCCATCAAGCCTGCAGGAGTATCCCAACATGGGGCCTGAAGCAGAGCTCCACTACACTATTTTTACGGCTCTGCCTAAGAATGCTGGCATATCTGTAGGCCAGCATGGATGAAAGACTTCAGAGCACAAAACTGCAGCATCCAGCAAAGATATAATAGCTGGAAACCTGGACAGAGGGTGGTGAGAGGGTAACCATCCCGGCTGATTGTACCTGTAGGAAATCGAGGTTAGTGTGATCATGAACAACTTCTGAGCCTCTCCCTCAGTTCTGAGTGACACCTCCTCCTACAAAAATGGTGGGCAAGCAAAATCTGTTTCTTCTTCCCCCCTAATGTTTGAAGCAGGTGTCCTGTTTGCTGCCTGTGTTTGAGACATTTTCTGGTGTCACCAACACCCAAACCATTTTGCTTGCAGCTGTATCCTACAAACTGCAACTGTTCCCACCCCTCCTGAACACACAGAACATCGCTGTACATCAAACGGGCAATGTGAGGGAAGGATTCCTTTCTAGAGCTCAATGAGAGGTGTCCCTGCCATGGTGGGGTGGTTGGAGGAGATGAATTCTGAGGTCCCTGAGTCATTCTGTGATTCTCTGATCAGTGCTGGGCAGGATGTGAGCCTCATCTTATCACCCAGAACTGCGTTGTTCCTAGAAGTTCACAGAGCTCTGGATTTGATGCACAGAACAATGCACGGGCAAGGGGCCGACATGAGACAAATTCTGAAGCATTCTCACACCTGGAAATGAGAGCAGAGCTACTGACCTACACATGGAGGAATTTGCTTTGGAACAGCAATGGAGCTTAGCCCCATCGAGACCTGTAGAGGGTGGAGGGTGCACAGTAACTCCTGGGTGAACAGACCGCGAGCTCTCCAGGAAGCACTGCCAGAGTGGGTCCTGGGGCAGAGGCATGGTTTTACAGCCTTCAATCAGCCCATCCACGATTTCCAGCTCCGTTTTCATGGACATGAGGATTCTTTTACAAGCAGCCTGACAGGCATAGTCTTCTGCTCTATCACAGCAATACAAACCTGCAAAAGCATTAAAACCAGCAAATGATTAAGCACAGAGCACCTACCAAGATGCACGACACAACAGCCCTCAGGGAGAAAGTGCTACGAGGAAGCTTCCTTCTCCCCTCATGGCCTCGAATAACAGCAATTAATAAACAGTGCACTGCAAACAGAAGTTACCACTACAGAACTGCTTAGAATGACAACACAGAAATGCAGTAATGCCATTTATACAGCAGCATAATAATCCAACACACAACAATACAGCATAGTGGGAGGTTAGACTGGATGACCTTTGGAGGTCCCTCCCAACCCAAACCACTCTATGGTTCTGTAATAGCCATACATGAGTCAGCGAGATGGACATGCAAGGAGAGGAAATAAAACTGCTTTTAAACCTTTGAAACACCACTTTCTGTAGCAGTCTGTGAACTGACTGCAGGAAGTTTTTGTTGTTGATGTTGTATTTCAAAGTATTCCTGATTATGCCTTTTTTCAAAACCAAGATTGGGCCAGATGCTCCTTGAGGTCCCTTCCAACCTGATAATGTCCCACGGCCCCACACACAGCAGCAAAGCAACACACGCTGAGGTGTTCTGTCTAAGAGTGCACACAACCCTCAGGCATGCAGTGTTTGCTGCAGCTGTCAGCACAGGACTGTTTTATACTCACTGTCTGTAGGGTTCCTCATGGGGTAGGACTGTGTGTAGTTGTTCACACAGTGTATGAGCTGGGGGCTGATGGATGCACAGTAGTTCTCGACCGCTTTGATCTGCGAGGGGCCAGGGGAGGAGTCTGTGCGGAAGATGGCCTGGCAGTACTCGCGGCAGTTGGTGTGGTGCCCTGCGTAGCTGCAGCAGACCGAGCCCACTGTGGGAACAGACAGCAGAGAGGCTGTTGGCTCCTGCAGGTAGACATGCAAAGACCATGGTTCTCGTGGCACTGCTGTCACAGAGAAGCTATTCTGCGCTCGGCCAGAAGAACCTGTCTGAGAATGGGACCAGCCAGACCACATCTGACTGACGGGCTGGGGAGCAAGTCCCTGAGCCCAGTCTGCACTCAGGCTCCAGGCACCAGCGAGCCAGCTGAATCCTATCTCCAGCCATTCTGTCCCTAAGGTAACCAGACCAGCCCTATAACTGAATTGTTAGACAACTATCAATGAAATACAAATACAGGAGGAATTGTTAGTCAGGCATGAAGAGTGTATTAATAAATACTGGAGGAGTTAATAGGCAATAGTGTGCAAACAGATGTGAGAGGAATGATCAGATCAATATGAAAGGTGTACTAATAAATACCAGGAGTTGTTAGACAATTAAGAATAGTGTGCAAATGAATAGTGTGCATCCTAAAGCTCACTAACACTCCCAGACAGCTGCCATGACCACTGATCGATTTGTGAGCTGTTACATGTACTCTGGCTAGAGTCAGTCCTGAGACACTGATTTCATTTCGTATAGACAGGAAAATGTTTGCATGGTGCAAGACTTTTTAATGGATTTAATTTGTTTTACTTAACACACATCAAACAAACAAACAAAAAACAAACAAACAACAACAAAAAAAAAACAAAAAACAAAAAAAAAGCAGAAGGAAAAATTGAGCTTCTAAGCAATTGTTGAGCATAGGACAGAAAAAGGAACTGTACTCCAATTAAAACCTGGTGCCCAAAGCTGCATTACTGGAGCAAGAAACCATATGCATTTTGGTCCCCTAGGAAACTGACTGCAGGTGATTCCTATGTGTGCACACTCACAGAATTCCCTGCATTTCAGAGGCAAGAACGACAGAATGATGTAAAAGGAAAAGAAGCTCTTCATTGCGTACTTACTTTCATTTCTGTTAATACAACTAAAGAGAGCATTCTGAAATCAAAACAAGAACAGTGTTAAAAGCAGAAAGCATCAGAGAAACACTTCGGCATTCAGTCATTCTTTATAACCAGCTCATAAATCCCACTAGGCTGTTATTTGCTTGTAGCAGATTGGATTGCCTCAAAACTCACTGCACAAAGATACTGAGAGTAGGCAATTGAAGGCCAGGGGTCATCTGAGATCTGTGTGCCCTCCTAACAGAACAGATAAATATTTGAGTAGGCAAACAGAAAAGCCTTTCCTGGGCCAGCAGCACAGTAATGGGGCAACAGGGTAGTAACAGGGTCTCCCAAAATTCCTTTTTTGTTCTTTTCTTTCCTTACAATACACCAAACCCAGGACACTGCAGAGATGCAAATGGGAAAGCGTGCCAAAGCATGCCCTAGGGTCCCTCAGAAGGTGTAGCTGGGGCACACACAAGTGAGGTGGCAGAAGAAGGGAAGGGCACAACCTGCTGCCTTGCTCCAGAGGACTGACCCACAGTGCCATCAAAGGCTCACGGAACATCTTGAGTCGTGAGGCACCTGTGAAGGTTGCTAATCCACACCCCTGCAGTCAGCAGGGACAGCCCAACTAGAGCAGGCTGCTCAGAGCCCCAAGCCACCTGCCCTGCAACGGTGCCAGGGATGGGGCACTGCAGTAGTTTAAAGCTACCCCTCTGAACTGTAAACAGAAGACAGGAAAATCCCAAAGATGCTGAATGGAAAAAAACAAAGAGTAAAAAAGTGACTAAAATGGGAGGGCCCTGGATGCAAAAGAGAAATAACAGAGAAGCTTGCACTACTGCCTTGGACTGCTAATCAGTGTACAGCCTGCAGCACAACCTGCTCTCCCTCCATGGCCTGGCTGCTGCCTCTGCACGGCTTCGCTGCCCTTGGCCAGACTCTTGTTCATGGCTAAGCAGACAGCAGCAGTGGGGCCCAATTCCTCTCTAGGGGGAGAACCATCCCTTTGTTCCCCTGCCCAGGGGGCTGGGGGAACAGCTTGAGGGGATCTTTTGGTATTATTTCTGAATTGTGAATAATTGTGAATATATGTAAGTCTATTTTGTACATATTGGGTGTATTTTATGCTTTGAGGTCTTGGCTTTGCTGTAAATACAGATTCGTTTTGCTTCCAAATCTTCTGGGCCAGTCTGGTGATTTTATTTTGGGGGTAACTGTAATCCTACCACAGGCATCTATGACCTCTCTGGGCAATATGGGCTGGGTTCTCACCACCCTCAGTGTAACAAATCTCTTCCTTCTCTTCAGTCTGATTTTCCCTCTTTGAATCCAAGCCATCTCCCCCTTGTTCTGTCCCAACAGGCCCTGCTGTTTGTCCCCAGCTTTCTGATCAGCCCTTTAAGCACTGTGAGGCCATAAGAAGGCTGGACAAGCCCAACTCTCAGGCTGGCCTCACAGCTGAGCCTTCCAGCCCTGCCATCACTGCTGTGGCCTCCTCTCCACTCCAGCAGGACCTGTCTGTGCAGAGGACTTCAGAGCTGGGTGCAGTACTCCAGGTGGGGTCACACCAGAGCAGAGCAGAGGGGCAGAATTCCCTCCACCCAGACTGCTGGAGATCTGAAATGCTGACCCACAGCTAGCAGACCTCACAGAACCTCCCCACAGTTCTCTTTCTGGAGTGCTCCTCACCAAGCACCTGTACTCCACCAGAGAACTCCACAACTCTACTTCCCTTTTTGGAATGTTTCCTAAGTACCCAAACAAAAATCTGGTTCTTTATAAGTGCTGCTCCTTTTCACAGCTATCTCCACCCTCCTTGTTCTCGTGCTCTTAAGAGCAAACGCATGGGAGCAGGGGCTGGAGTTCTGCCCGTGAACGTGCACTCCAAGCAAGCAGCTGCTTGCACAGGCAGCTCTGATGGGAATGTGGAGAGCCAAGGAGTTATTTAGTACACCAAGAGATGCCCCATTCACACTGTAACTTAGGGTCTGAAAAGCCTCAGCCTCTGATATGTCACTTTGCATCCTGCTACTAAGGATTTTGTTCTGTGCTGCAGCTTCCAATGTTTAAATGAGAAGTAGCAGCTTCCCAATTGCTCTTTGTGCCATGTAAACCACAGTGCCAGAGTGCTGTCTTCTAGCCTCCCAGCTAGGCCATGTGGTTTTGGACAGTGAAATATATTACCAGTCACACAGGAGAGCTAAATGGGCTATCACCACTTCCTTCTCTGTGCAGCCAGGGATTAAAGTCAGCAGCAGGCAAAGCACAGAACATGGCACTGCAAGAATGGCCCCAGGAGAGCACACAAGGTGAGCTCCTTTGTCATGCACAGCAGTCGCCTGCCACTTCAGTGGGCATACACAAAAGCATGCTGAGAACACTTCCCACACAGCTTCAGAAGCCTACCTCTGCTCCTGCTGTGGGCCTGGAGAATTGCTCATTGCCCACACAGGACAGCTGCAGAGATAGCTGTCTGCAGCTATACAGACAGGAGAGGGTCTTAATAGTAATAAAGGAGTGTGTGGTCACCTGTTGGTAAATACAGCTGCTTGCAGCATTAGCAGGAGGTCTGATCTGGATTACTGACCACCACGCATAACACAGAGCTGAAGCCCATCCCTAGCAAAGCACCACTCACATTTCAGAGTCAGCAGCTTTCCTGCCCACTCGCTCTTGCTTCTGGACTCGCTGGTGAACAGCAGAAGAGGAGGGTAGCAAAGAAAGAAAAGCAAAGAAACAGGCAAGGAAAATCAGAAGAACCCAAAAGCCACCAAAGAAAAGAGCAGAAAACAAAGTTCTCTTGAAGGAAGAACTAAGCCATCAAGGCCTAGGAAAATCATAGAATCATAGAATGGTAAGGTTGGAAGGGACCTCAAGGATCATCTAGTTCCAACCCCCTGCCATAGGCAGGGACACCTCCCACTAGTACAGGTTACTCAAGGCCTCATCCAATCTGGCCTTGAACACATCCAGGGAGGGAGCATCCACAACCTCCCTGGGCAACCTGTTCCAGTGCCTCACCACCCTCACTGTAAAGAACTTCCTCCTAACATCCAGTCTAAATCTCCCCTCTGCCAGTTTAAGCCCATTGCCCCTTGTCCTGTCATTGCAGGACCTTGTAAATAATCCTTCCCCAGCCTTCCTGTAGGCCCCCTTCAGATACTGGAAGGCTACTATCAGGTCCCCTCGAAGCCTTCTCTTCTCCAGGCTGCAGAGCCCCAAACTCTCTCAGCCTGTCCTCACAGCAGAGCTGCTCCAGCCCTCTGAGCATCTTTGTGGCCTCCTCTGGACCCGCTCCAACACTTCCATGTCCTTCCTGTGCTGAGGGTTCCAGAACTGCACACAGTACTCCAGGTGGGGTCTGACGAGAGCAGAGTAAAGGGGCAGAATCACCTCCCTTGCCCTGCTGGCCACGCTGCTCTTGATGCAGCCTAGGACTCGGTTGCTGTCTGGGCTGCATGTGCACACTGCAGGCTCATGTTGAGCTTTTCATCAACCCAGACTCCAAGGTCCTTTTCCTCAGGGCTGTTCTCCAGCCATTCACCACCCAGCCTGTATTTGTGCTTGGGATTGTATATATCTGTATCTGTGGCAGCAAAGCTGTTCTTTCACAACAGAAATTTAGACTGTTTGATAAAAATTAACATTATTGTCCTCCCTGAAGGTAGTGTTGGCTTCTGTGTTGACTCTGGCAGGAAAAAAAGCTGAGTGCTGCTGCCTTGGGCAACCTAAGCCTAATGCTAAATGTCTGAACACAGATCCTAGCCAATTAAGGCCACCCTAATTTAGAAGTATAACCTACAGTTAACAGATACACTAAGAAACAAAATACTTCACTCTCTGAGAAAAGCAAAGTCCCCTCTTTAGCTTCATTTTCTTGAAGTTTATCAACAAAAGCTAAGTTAGCAAGTAACATGCTAAGGTTCAGTGGAGTCTGCTGAAACTCAAACAATGGTGCACATCTGCTGGTCCTGCCCTGGCAGAGGGGTCAGATCTCCAGAGGCTCCTCCCAAACCCTAACACCCTCTGATTCATCAAGAACTTTAAACAGCTGCAGTCATTACAAGGCCAAGCTCTCCCTCAGTGATGTAAACCAGCAAAGAAGTGAGAAACTTGCACAGTAAGGTAGAATAAAATCTCTTCAACTGAAATTTGGGCAAGGTTGAGTGCTCTGCCCACCTTCTCTCAAGAGCAAAGAAGCATCATCAAATGACAATTGTGGTAGCTACAACACCTAGCAACTGGTTGGAGTCCACCCTGAATTCCTTAAGCACTTCCAGAGTCCACACACAGCCATGTGCCTTCAGAGTTGGTTAAAGCCCTTTTGGAAGACTCTCCTGAACCATGTCCTGCACAGCTTCTCCAGTGCTGAGCTGCTGTCTTCTAGCGACCCACACAACAGCTGGAGCCTGCTGTCTGGGCTCTGCAGGCAGGGAGATCAGCGGCCCGCAGACACTGACATCTCCACCTAAGGCAGGACCATAGCCCTGCATATGATCAAACAAGCTCAAAAAAGCTCAGTGAACCCCTGCTACAACTCCTGAGGCTGCAGGCACTGTATTAGGAGCTTCTGTATTTCAAAACCCGTAAGAACATGAAGTTAAATAAAGCTAAACTGTGCTCACATCTGTGAAAGCAAAAATACCTTCAGAGAAAGCCACCCAAAGTGCTGGCTACTGTATGCCAAAATCGGCTTTCAGAGCAGAAGCCAAGTGCCTGGCCACACTTCCAGTTACATCTTGACCCCACGGCTGATGAGAGGCGTGGTCAGCAGGGCTCTCAGAGTACCTCCTAACCAGAGCAGTCTGAAGTCTTCCTTAGCACACAAGAAATGAGAACCAGAGCTTCTGACATGCAGAGGGCAGCTCAGCAGCGCAGAGGCTCCAGAGCTGCAGCCTCAAAGACAAGCCAGCATTGCCCCTTCCTTGCACAGAAAGAAAAGTGATCCTAATGCCCCAGAAAGCCTTTCCAGCTCCTTTCAAGCTTTGTTATTTTCAGTTACTCCTCCAACCACACATTGTCCAGGTGCTCTTCAAAAAGAATTGAGTCTCAGCTTTACACAGAACTTTTAAAAACAGGAAACCCATAAAATCCTACATACAAGCCAGAGCCTCAATTTTGTTCTTCTTCCTTTGACTATTACCTACCTTCTCATTTTAGAGGAAGATGAACAGGACAGCAGAAAGCTGGAAGTAGTAGTGAAAGATAAGAGTTGAGATGCACAGAACTGGAGAAAAAACCAAGACGACAAAATGAGTTTACCTGAGAGTAAAAGGGGTGAAAAAGAACTTCCAGAGTAACATTTTTCACAAGGAAGCTTTTCACAAAGAACATTTCAGCAACACTCAAGAACACTCAGCAGGTCTTTGTTTAATTTCTGTAGTGCTACTTGAAAATAAAATCTGTTCAGTGGGACAGGCAGCCTGCAGTGCACTGATCAACCCTCCATAGCTCCTTACAATGTGTTCCACCTCTGAATTGTGGGACATTTCCAAGGCAGAGCCACAGGCTTCACAAACATTTACAGCACAGCTGACACAGAAACACCTGAGTGGCAGCAAAAGCAGCTGCAGCGACTCTTGTGAGAAGCTGGCACAGCGGTGCTCAAAGGCTTTCTGCTGCTGCCCAACCTGAAATTCCACTTAGCAGTCCCAAACCTAGTGGCACCTCCAGATTGAAGCTTGAGGCATTTTCACTGCTCTGAGCCCTCTACCCTACCCTGCAAGACTTAACTCACTCTCCATGCTCACTTCCAAGCTCAGTGGGAAGCTGAGGAGTGACTCATGAAGCCACTTCTCTAATTTCCAGAGGTGACAGAGAAGAACCATGAACAGTGCAGATAACTATTGCAAGAAGCCTGTGAAAATCCCCCAGGAAGTCCTCCTGCGAGGGTGAGTGAGCTCAGAGGGCTGGGGAGCTACAAGAGTGTTCAGAGACGGAATACTGCATATTCCTAATTCAGCTACTTCCCACTTACACCCCCTGGCACTCATCTCTTACATGTCCTGGTAATCATCCCTTCAATACCTCAGCAACAGGCTGGAGAAGTTGTGAGCAAGCTCTGTGACCTGCACTGTAAGCTCATTCTCAGCCTGCACCCTCAGTTCTAGTGAGTGAAGCATGAATTCTTAACCACACACTGAGTAGGTACAACAGTCACTTGTAGTGATCCACAGGCTTCCTGACTATGCACATTCAGTTTCAGCCAGCCATTCCCTTTCCAGACCTTGGTTTCTTCCCCAGCCAAGTACAAAGTCCTAGTGACTGACACCAAAGCTCCAGAGAGACTATAGAGGGGGTTGGACACATTCAGCAGAGCACCTAGAACATCTGGAAGAGAAAGAATGGCCAGGGTGTGAAGGAGTGCAGGTTCCCTCCAGCAGTATTCCCTGGAATTTCCTGGTTTAGACAGAACTTCTTTGTCTTTTCACAGGCAGTGGTCTTTGGAGAGCATCTTAAGAACCATTTTTCATGAGACATAGAGGAAAGACCTACAAGGTCAGATACTTCATTTCTGTCCCTAATGCAGCATCTGCATCTACTGCTCCTACTGTTCATTAGAAAATTTCTCCTTCCTTCTTCAGCAGCCAGAAGATTGAGTTATTTTTCCATCATTTTTCTCCCTCACCTTCTCTCTTAGTGTTGCACAAACAGAAAGAGTGACAGTTACCTGCACAGTAACACCAAGATCACTCTTATTTAAGCGAGGAACTCATCTTCCAAAATCCCAGATAAAAACTGGAGAAAGAAGAACTGGGAAAAATAAACAATCAGCTATCTTATTTAACATCATCATTTTGTAGGCAGACTTTAATCTCTTACCTTTCTCTCCTGTTCTCCTCCAACCCATACTGGCCAACCTCCTGCCTACAGCAGTGCAGAAATCAGAGAAGAGAAGGAAATAGAGCAGCATAACAGAGGAGAAGTTTGCAGGTGTTGACAGCAGAGCACATCACAGCATGAGAGGAGACAGAACCACTTAACATGAGCATTCACTTCAAAGAGAGCAAGCTGGGGGTAACCTCCACACTGAGGAGCCTAGGAAAATACTGTGCAGGTAATTCTAAAGGACTAGCCAAATCAGGAGAACAGAAAATTGCAGGACTACCTGCTTCAGGAGGAAGTGAGATGGAAGGGGCAGGAGGAATCTGGCTTTTAATTAAGGAGCACATTGGAAGAGAAGAAATCCTAGCAGAGCAGCATTTTTACCAGCTGCTAAAGAAACACAGATAAAGGTAGATTTCTGAAAACACCCTGGTGATTAATTTTAAGAGCAGAGCAGTAAATTAATTGCAGGCGTTAACAGCTTCCCTGATGTAATCAAAACCTATGATTTTGAAATAATTTACATGGAGAGAAGATGTAAAGCTTATTCTTTGCTGAGCCAATGGCTATAGGTCATTCCCAAGGTGACTCTCCCACTACTCACAAGGAATGCTGTCTTCCATCAGAATCCCTGCAAAGCAAACTTCTTTTGCAGCCCTGGTCCCCATTTGGAGAGCTGCATCTTTTTCACCCCAAGTAAGATGTGTGCGGGCAGAGCTAAAGAAAGCCAAGATCTGTTTCCAGAGGATGACTCTAGCTGCACAGGCACTGGAGGGAAAGCCCATTCCCACTGGGATGAACACAAGCATACTCAATGTCATAGGAAGCCTAGACCCTTCTCTGCTACAGGGTGCTGTCAGCACAAGTTATAAACCAGCTGATTCTCACTAGGATGCATCCACACACAGACACCTACCTCATATTCCTTCCTGCAGACCTTCAGAACATCATTTTTTGCAGAAGCCTGAAAGAGAGAAAATTCTCCATTTGTAGCAGAAAATAACAAAATCACGTTGCAAAATGAGGAGGATTATGCATTCACTGTGATAACCACGGGTACCTGATCTATTTAAATGCTTCTTTTCCAGACCCTAAGAAGTCCATGTAAACCTTTAAGACAAAAAGCAGAAACCAGGACTGTCAGCCCCACATTTAATTTAACCCCGCATCTCCTGTCTCTGCACCAGGCTGGTTGATACTGGAAGCACACACAGCAGCCTTGGTTCCATGGAAAGTTCAGCAGCTACAGCAGACACAGGACACCTTTAGGACAGGGAAGACCCTGGTTTTGTTTCTGGAAGCAGGCTGCTGGCATTTAGCACCAGCAGCACCCCCTGGGCAGTACCCTGCCCTCCTCGAATTCCATGAGGAGCTACTTTTGCTGTCAGAAACACATTCAGCCTGGTGCTGGTGAGCAGCAATCCACAGGTGGATTGAAGCCGGAGCCTCCTCCCCTCAAGCCCAGCCCAGCAAGCAGGCAGCCTCACCTGTTTACAGGCCTGGCGGCACTCCAGGGCTATGGCCAGCTCGCAGCAGCCCAGCCCGACCCACCCGTCGGACTTCTTCAGCACCCCTGGGAAGAGAAGGCAAGAGACATTGCAGCGGAGGGAACTGTGCGCCGCGCCCCCTTCCCTCCCCGCTAGCCAGTAACTGCTGAAATGTGCTCGACCTACTCTCATCCAGACGCCTATTTACAGGGGACACTCCTGCTGGGATGGCTGAAGTGATCCCAGACCAGACTCAAGCCTGTGCCTCAGCAACTGTTGAACCTGGCAATTTGGCAGCACCTTCTATACAGGGAGTATAGAGATGCTGGATGCAAAGTGTTCAACTCTTCACTGGAGTCTGGCAACTGGATTGACCTAATCTGAAATATAAGCCACAAACCACAACAGGAAACAACCAACCTTGCTACAATTAAAGTAAGATGCTGCCGTAAGTTGCTTCATGCTCTGAATCTAGGCACAAATTGAAGTTTTCTGATGTATTCAATAAAAGAATGGACTAAATATTTACTGGCACTGGAGTCAACAGTTTGCCTCTGAAGCTAGAGGAGCAGATGCCACAAAGCTGTTACAAACTCCTCTCTCCTCAGCACCACTCCTCCCAATGTAGCATTCATGCTGGGGCATTTGGGAGTGCAATGTTCCAGAGCAGCACCAGCTAAGCCCAGTTCTGTGTGACAGAGCAGCACCAGCTCAGCCCAGTTCCGTGTCACAGAGCAGCACCAGCTCAGCCCAGTTCCGTGTGCCAGAGCAGCACCAGCTCAGCCCAGTTCTGTGTGACAGAGCAGCACCAGCTCAGCCCAGTTCCGTGTCACAGAGCAGCACCAGCTCAGCCCAGTTCCGTGTGCCAGAGCAGCACCAGCTCAGTCCAGTTC
>VWZE01022495.1:38025-53897 GCA_013396675.1 Eubucco bourcierii
ACGCGCAGAGACCGCGGCCGCTCTTGCATTTCCCCGGCGCTGGGCTGCCTGTGCCGGCCGCGGCCCTCGGCCCGCAGCCTCCAGCCCCTCCGGCAGCAGCAAGGTCCTGCTTGGAGGCGGAGTGGTGCGGGAGAGGGCGAGGGCGAGCAGAGAGGTTGCGGAGTGTGGCGCAGGGCCGCTGGGTCCTGTGTCTATCGATCCACTTCTGCACGTCTCTGGGAGAGCGGCGGTGCTGAGCCTGCCGGGGAAGGCCATTTGCTGCCTGACGTGACTCCGTGCCCGGTGAGGGTGTGCAGAGCTGAGTGGTGCAAGGTGTAAGTCACCGAACAGGCTGGGAGGACACCTCCCAGGGTCGGAAGTCATCCAATTACAGAATTATTTTGGGTTGGAAGAGAACTCTGAGGTCATCCAGTCCAGCCCTCAACCCAGCACCACCGAGGGCCATGACCACACATTTCCTGACCACCTCTCTGGGCAGTCTGTGCCAATCCTGACCACTCTTGCAGCATTTTTCCTAATCTCCAACCTAAACCTCCCTGGCACAATTTGAGGCCATTTTGCTAGTTACGTGAGAAAAGAGACCGACCCTACCTCACTGCAACCTCCTTCCAAGGAGCTGTAGAGAGCAATGAGGTCTCCCCTCCGGAGAGGTGAAGCCACCGCAAGCACTATCAGGTATGAGGGGTTTTGTAGCTTCCCTGTCTGCCTCTGAATCAGTACAGAGAAATTAAACTGTACTGCTTCTGTGTGGAGTAAAGCCATAGGAAGCAGCAGTACACTTCGTTGCATTTTAATTCGAATTAAATTAATTCGATTAATTCGATAAATTAATTTAATGCCGGATTAAAGTTATGGCTGTAACTGAACTCACCCAGCCGGAAAGTGGCAGACGTTAGCGGCTTGTAGAAACGCTTCACCTCAGGACAAAGGAGAAGGTTCTGTGTCAGAGCAGGAAGATCTTCCCCCAAACCCGAGGTGAACTTTGCTGTTTTCCTTTCTCCTCTCTGCCTGCCGTCTTGGGACTAGGACTTCACCGTGGGTCCACAGGAGGTGGCAGCAGATCCA
Source organism: Eubucco bourcierii (assembly GCA_013396675.1). Classification (NCBI taxonomy): domain Eukaryota; kingdom Metazoa; phylum Chordata; class Aves; order Piciformes; family Ramphastidae; genus Eubucco; species Eubucco bourcierii. The sequence continues at coordinate 39,091 of VWZE01022495.1, forward strand.
AGAGCGAAGGAGCTGCACGGCCAGAGCTGCAGGCTGGCTTCGTTTCTCTGACCACCCGAAGAGCCTGAGCCCACGAGATGCAATTTCCCCCAGGTATGCTAACTGGTTTCGTGCGGCTTGATCTGGGTGGGAGGGGAACTGCTGTGCAGTCTGCTTCCCCGGAATGCCACCTGTGTGCAAAGCCCTTAGCAAAGACTATTCCCCCAGCAACCAAGCAGGCAAAGCTGTTCCTCTGTCTGGTGATTAAAGGCTCTGCGTTGTCCCTCCAAGTCACTGCCTCACCTCAGAGGGAATTATCTGAGACCGGCTCAGAGGGTTTCCTTCACTTGGAAGAAGCAAAGCGAACTTTGGGGTAATAGAAGCTTTTAAATTTTGACTTTCAGTGAGGAGAGAGTAAACATGAACCCATTTGTTCTAGAGAGCAAAGACTTGATGTTGACTCTGTAAACTGCTGTTTTCCACTTAAACCCTGCATGTTTGGCTTTTTAAAACATAATCCCTTTGGAATTGCTTCCTGCCCAATGCAGGAGACAAGAAATGGAATCTCAGAGCTTGAAATAAATGCCCAAACGAGAAGCAGTTTGCTACAAATACACTGGCGGCTCGATTTTAAAGTTCAGTAACAAAAATCCTTCTGAAAATGTTTCTTGTCTCTTGCTGCTAAGGGAAAGGAATCCTTCATTCTGCATGCTGTGTTCTGGAACATAATCTGCTCTTCCTGATACTCTTCTTGTATTGGCTTGAGCAGTTAGCTCATATCCAGTGCTGAGCAGCATTTGGTCCTGCTTCTGTGTCCTACAAACTGCAGTTTGAAGGTGTGAACACGACTCCATACTTGAAGTCTCCCCCATCAGTAGGTGAAGGCTCTGGTGCAGCCGTGGTCAGAGTTACTGCCCCAAAGGCACATTGGAGTGACAGATGCCCGAGCTGGCCGGGATCCACTCCATGAGGTGGGGCCACATGCTCCTCCAGCCTCGGCCCTACCGTAGCTGCTCTGCATTTCGGCAGGGCTGTTCAGGTTTGAATTTCAGAGAGTAGTGCATCTGCTCTGAGATGCACATGTTTTGTGTGCCATAAAAATTGGCTTCCAAAGACGTTAAAGAAGCAGTGAGCAGAGCTTCCACTCTCACCCCAGTACTTCTCATCAGACAAAAGGCTGCTTTCACCCTGAATGCCTCACTTTTTATCTCTTTGCTGGACATTTTTCTGCTCCCTGACTCCTAAACCTGTTGTATTGTATTTTAGCTTTACACATGATAAAAACTTACTTTGCTGCAATCTCTACACACTCAGATTGGAAAGGCATGGCAGGATGCACTTAGATTTGCAGCCTTGCCCTAATTATCACTAATTTGTCTGATCTGTGTATGAACAGGCAGATAGCTGCCTGATAAGGCCGTGCCAGATTCTGAGTGCCTGTGCAAAGCTATCCTGTGCTGAGGCTTGTTCAGCTTCCTGGCTCTCCTGGAACCAAGTGAGGCTTCAGAGGTACTTCAGGTGACTCTTCACAGGGACTGGAGGGGTTGTGGGCATGCCTATGGGACTGTGCCTTGCCAGCTGCTAGCTAAATGAAGCTGTTGCCTGTCTCTCCAGGCTAGGGCTGAATTGCCAAAACAAAGCCTTATTTCAAGGAGATTTTGTTCTTGCACAACCAAACTTCTTCATTCAGGCAAACCTTATCTACTGAATTTTTCCCTCACGAGATCTCAGCTAACTTTCCAAGTAATGACTGAAGATTAACGTATTTCCAAGTGACTTTACCTTTCTCAAACCCAGAAAACAAGTGTTACAGAAAAGGTGAAACAAATACAAAAGCAAGGTGCAGTTGCACAGATAAAGTTGTAAATAAAGTAACAGTTTTGAAATTAAGGCCAACGGATATGCAGCTTAATGCCAAATACAAGGCCTGCAATTAGTTTTAAGCCAGCTGAACATGTGGTGCACATTAGAGTTCATAAAGTCCTGCCATAGGCAGAGAATGCTGCATACATAAAGTCTGGAAAGATAACCAACTAGATCCATGTGAAACACATAACTAATTACAGTTTGTTGTGAAGGTAATGAAGTAAATAAGAATCTGTCATCATAAATAAGTTAAGAAGCTGTTTTAATGTTTTGGAAGGGAATTTTAAAGGACCTCATGTCTGCAGTTTTGGTTCCTAAAGTGCCCTACAGATAATTCTGGCTTTGCTTTACCTTGTGCAACTTTTCTCGACAGAGCAAAGGATCTGAAAGTGAAGCTTACCTGCCAGTCTGCATTTTAACACACCTGCGATCAGCTGCAGGGTTAGACTTCTCTGCTCCTCCTTGAATGAGAATGCTGAGGGAGGCAACCAAGACATTTCCCAAAGGCGATTCTGATGCTTTGCTGTGCTATGAATTGTGGTAAGAATTACATCATGACCTGCACCTACGGTGAGGGCTTTTAAAGAGCCTGAAGGGCTTTACAGGCTTTCCTCCCTCTCTGAGGCAGTGGAACACTCTCAATTAAAAGTCTCTGAAGAGCTGCAGTTCATTGGCTGTGATCTGCGTTTCAATCTGAACGCCGCCTGTGAGCTCGGCACAGCCAGGAGTGGGCGGTGGGAGAGCTTCCGCACAGCTGACAGCAAAACAGCTTCTGCTGCTTTGCAGTGGAAATAAAACTACTGGTGCAGACTGGCGGATGAAAAAAGGGAAGGCAGCGAAGTCTGGGCTTTGCAAGCAGCATCAGGCTCTTTCAGTTTCAGCTAAAATAAGCAGCATCTAGTGACAACAGAGGGCACCGCCCTGGACAGCTCACGGCTTCCCCCTCTGAAGGAGGACATTCTGCTAATGCTGCCTGGGCACGTCTGAGCTACAACTCATGTGAGCACACCCCAGTGTGGAAGGGCAAGATGTCACATTTTGGGTTGTTTCCACATCTTCCCCTTCCTTCAGAAACCCAAGACCAGTCCAAAATGGAGTTCTGGACAGGCACAATCTCCTCCAGCACAGCCAGATCCACATCTGCCTGCAGCTGCTGCCTCGGACAGACAACTCACGCCTTGTGAAAAAAAAAGTTGTTTATTTCCACTGCTTCCATCTCTCTACTGTAGTGTAAGCACTTAACACGAGCACCCACTCCTCTACTGTGTGCTATGTACAGCCCACGGCGATGCATCCTCTACAAACACAACACATCCGGTCAGAAACAGAAGGGAAATGCACAGCTGAGGAAGCTTTTAAAGGTGACACTCCTCTGTACAGGATCCTCAGCTCACCCCAGAGGTAACATTTACAAGGCAGTATTCACAGAGCTATGCAAGGGCAGGTGCTACAGTGACAGAGCAGCAAACTTGCAAATACAACAAAACAGAAGAAATTAAAGTGTTTGGGGCACCAGACAATGCAGTGAGTACCGCTGACCCTGTGGGCTTCATCACAGCCACCTTTCTAGGAACACATAACTGCAGGCCCAGAGAGTGCTCTGGAAAACATCACATGCTATATACACGAGGTAAAATGTACCTTGGTCTCTTCAGAGGTAATTTGAGTTTAAAGCAACTGATATGATGAACTTTATTTTGCTTTTAAAACACAAAATGATTCAACACCTTGGAATCATTTGGATGGCACAACAGAAAGAAGGAACTAACTAAAAGGTGAATTTCATGGCAGTCACACTCAGAACCAGCACTGAAAGGAATCAAACAGCCTCTGTTGCATTTGACACCTTCATGTCCCACACAGGCAGGCCCCACATCTCTCCCTATGTACAAAGTCTCCCTTAGGATCACAGTGGAGCTCCTGCAGGATGACAGCCTGTCACGCTTGGGGAGTCAGCTTGAGAAACGGCCCAGAATGCCAGCGTTTGAGGTGGAAGGTCCCTGAAGAATTCCAGCACTCCAAAAACCAGTGTTTTGGGCCTTTTGTTATCAGGCTATCTCCAGTGCTCCTCATTCTCCATGTCCACATCACAAGTCTGTAAACCAAACTGAGGCTTCGATGCTACTGAAATGTCAGACTGATTAAATACACAAATCTAAAGTGAATACATCAGGTTTGTAATATTTACAATAAACATTTTCATCAGTATTCATCAGAAACTGTTTTGATATATACTTGAAATGATACAAAATTAATATCTTGAATGCTAAAATATTTTGGTCCCCCTGGATTTCCAAGAGCAGATCTGGTGATTTTACAATCTTAATTCAAAAAATACTTCAGTGTACCTGTGCCCATATAGATAAGATATGATCTCACACAGGTAACATTCAAAGGTACATAATATATACAGACACAGCCTTTGTAAAAGGTGTTCAGTTCATACAATGGAAAAGAAACAACAAAGCTCCAAGCTGTGGTGTCAGAACCCAGGATACAGACAGCTCTACTCAGGATCTTGCTGTGCTGCATTCCCATCGGGGTAATGAGGTTGTCCCAGCACAACCTTCCCCGTGTCACTCCCTGCATCAAGCATCTTCCCCATCCTGCTTTCACAAGCTTTTACTACACAGCTGAGAAGCAGAACCATGTAAGAGTAGTTACTATCAGTTGACGAGAGAGCAGACCAGTGACTGAGGTGAGACAGGCACCCAGGCACTGCAGAGCTGGCTGCACAACCTGCGTGCCTGCTATGTGTTCTCCTCTAGGTGTTCCTTGCATTTTAGGAAGCTGAACCTTAGGGTGAAAAGGTTTTGGTGTGGCTTAGAAAAGCCACTTCCATCTATGTTGGAAGCTCTCTCATGTTATCTTCCAGATGACTATAAAAACCTGAAGCATGCCAATAGCTTGATGACTCTGTAGTACAAACAGCATCATTTTAATGTGTTCAAGGTCCAGCTACACCTATGAAAAGCTCTAAATTTAACACAGTTGTTTTACAAAGAGGCCTCTGACACTAGTATGTCAACACAGTAAATTCTATTCCGATGCTGACCTGTTTACTTTCAATACTTCTCTAGACAAACAGAGCTTGTTAGAGGCACATCAAGTTGACAGACCTGAGAGTTTACTCCAATCGTTCCTCAGAACAGCCATAACTGCTGTGTGTGCCCAACTGTCCACTTGCACACAGGCCATAGTGCACTGCAAATACCTGCAAGAAGTCATTTCTGACCCAGTTTTGAGAGAGGCCTGAAGCACTAAGCCTGGCTGCTCAGACAATGCCAAACAAACATGAGTGTGACAGCTGCACCTTGTAAATCCAGCTCCTACAGAAGGCTGAGATAAAGCATTTAATTACCTGCAGTGCAGCCTCAGGAGTCTGCAGTTCCCACCTCATTTAAACCCATCCCCAAGCAAGCACTGAGAACATAGAGATGTGGAAGAGTCAGCCAGGTGCTTCCCTTGCCCAAATCTTGTGTCACCATACAGCTCCTCCTTTTATTAGGCTGAGTCATCCTTCTGCGTTCACTGCCAACATACCACAGACTGTGGGGCAGGATCTTATCTACACTCCTGTTGGCAACCACCCTGCACTGTTCCTAGCTCTGAAAAACTCAGGGGACTGGATTTGAGCTGAGAGGGAAAGAGAGCACAGCTAAGTTTGCTCTGAGTTGGATGGACAGCGATGTGTTCTGAGAATAAGAGATGGCACATTAATTGCCAGGCACTGAAATGCTACTGAGTGCTTTGGGCGTTAATGAAATCAAAAGGCCAACCAGGCTCTTCCTAAAACTGCAATTTTAGTAAACACCCTGGCAACAGGAAGCTATTCACAGAGAATTCTCCATACTAATTCCCCCACTCTCCGCCAAAAATGTTTTAATTTTTAAAGCAGTTTGTGAAAATCCTGTGATGTCCTTCAATGTCTTGGGCAAATCTTGACTAAAGCCGTGCATGCTCCTCTGTGTTCTTACAACACAAGCCATCGGGAGTTTTGTTCTTGTAACTATGAAGAGGACTGCTGGAATCCTCTGGTGTTTCAATCCAAAGAGCTGCAGCTCACCACTTTCTGTGTATGAGGCACACACAAAACATATGCACAGAAAATTTATAAGCAGCTTTGAACTTTCAAGTGCAAAAGCTCAAATAACTTCTCCCTCCTTACAGGTGCACTTAATCCTTGTTTAATTGCAAATACTGTTCTCAGCCTTAAGGCTCTGCAGAACTGCACAGAAAACAGGCTTGTTGTGTTTGAGTTCATGGAGTAAAGTCTCCCTTAAGACCATCTTACCCTTCTTGCTGCTTTTCTGAAGCAGACAGGTACTCCAAGCATTTGAGAAGTACCATGGAACAAAATCTTATACAGAATTGATTCATGATTTGACAGTTACAAAATAGGACTGTTAATTAACTAGCTTACATTATTTAAAATTACTACAGTGGTTTAGAGTCAGATTTTGGTGAAATTAAAGATACTCCACGGATTATGGACTCACTGAAAAAAACATGAGTCAGATTTTTAGTTAGACAAAGGAACAGCTGATTTCAAATGTGTTTGTGAAACCAAATGTACCATAGGCTTGGTCTGCTCCTGCTACTGCACAGGAAGAGGTTCCAAAGTGGCACTTTCTGGTACGATACAATCTGGTCTGAAGGCAATGTGATGCTCTGAAAAAGCGGGAAACCCTCAGCAATCAGGTGTAGTTGCATAAGTCACATTCCTGCTACTGAGCAAGGTCAGTTTGTAAATCAAGGTTAGAGCCCAAGAGATGCACTGCCTGAACAGTTAGCAAAGCAACTCCAGCAGCACACTCATACTGAATGCTAGAGCTGTGACAGGAGAGTCACTGCGCCAGCCACGAGCGAAGCTGCTTCCCGAGCTATCCACACGTTCTAGGACACTGCTGGGAAGCAGCTGGGTTGTAACAGCGATCTCCTGTCTTTAGCAGAGTTAGCTGCAAGTTAAGACCAGCCATCACCTTTCCAAATACAACATCACAGGTTAATAAAACCAAGACTAGACTACACGATGCTTCGTAAGGAACCGGGGAAAGAGGCTCATAGTGCACAGAAAGGACCCGACACAACTGCTCAGCACATCCACAAAGATCCTACCAAGTGATGTTCCTGTAAGTACTAAAAGGCAGCAATATCCTTCTGTTACCCCGGTGAGGTAGAACAATCGATCCTCTTCACAGCCGCTCCAGCGGGGGCCTGTGACAGCGTTCCCTCGGGGCAAACCCAGGGTCACATCTTGATCCCCTCCTGTTGACTGAGCTGCGACAGCGTCTTCTTGATGCGCAGCGCCGTCAGCCGGGCGGCCCCGTTGGAATACCAGCACTCACGCATGATCTTGGCCATCACCCGCAGCGCCTGTCAGACACAGGAAGGGGTCACTGCTGCTGCCCCCTGCAGAGGCAGGCAGGCAGCCAGAGTCACCTGTTGCTGCCCCCTGCACAGGCAGGCAGGCAGGCAGAGTCACCTGTTGCTGCCCCCTGCACAGGCAGGCAGACAGGCAGAGTCACCTGTTGCTGCCCCCTGCCCAGGCAGGCAGACAGCCAGAGTCACCTGTTGCTGCCCCCTGCACAGGCAGGCAGGCAGCCAGAGTCACCTGCTGCTGCCCCCTGCATAGGCAGGCAGGCAGCCAGAGTCACCTGCTGCTGCCCCCTGCACAGGCAGGCAGGCAGCCAGAGTCACCTGCTGCTGCTCCTGCCCAGGCAGGCAGCCAGAGTCACCTGCTGCTGCTCTGTGCACAGGCAGCCAGAGTCACCTGCTGCTGCTCCTGCCCAGGCAGGCAGCCAGAGTCACCTGCTGCTGCTCTGTGCACAGGCAGCCAGAGTCACCTGCTGCTGCTCCTGCCCAGGCAGGCAGCCAGAGTCACCTGCTGCTGCTCTGTGCACAGGCAGCCAGAGTCACCTGCTGCTGCTCCTGCCCAGGCAGGCAGCCAGAGTCACCTGCTGCTGCTCTGTGCACAGGCAGCCAGAGTCACCTGCTGCTGCTCCTGCCCAGGCAGGCAGCCAGAGTCACCTGCTGCTGCTCTGTGCACAGGCAGCCAGAGTCACCTGCTGCTGCTCCTGCCCAGGCAGGCAGCCAGAGTCACCTGCTGCTGCTCTGTGCACAGGCAGCCAGAGTCACCTGCTGCTGCTCCTGCCCAGGCAGGCAGCCAGAGTCACCTGCTGCTGCTCTGTGCACAGGCAGCCAGAGTCACCTGCTGCTGCTCCTGCCCAGGCAGGCAGCCAGAGTCACCTGCTGCTGCTCTGTGCACAGGCAGCCAGAGTCACCTGCTGCTGCTCCTGCCCAGGCAGGCAGCCAGAGTCACCTGCTGCTGCTCTGTGCACAGGCAGCCAGAGTCACCTGCTGCTGCTCCTGCCCAGGCAGGCAGCCAGAGTCACCTGCTGCTGCTCTGTGCACAGGCAGCCAGAGTCACCTGCTGCTGCTCCTGCCCAGGCAGGCAGCCAGAGTCACCTGCTGCTGCTCTGTGCACAGGCAGCCAGAGTCACCTGCTGCTGCTCCTGCCCAGGCAGCCAGTGTCACCTGCTGCTGCTCCTGCACAGGCAGGCAGCCAGCCAGAGTCACCTGCTGCTGCTCCTGCACAGGCAGGCAGCCAGAGTCACCTGCTGCTGCTCTGTGCACAGGCAGCCAGAGTCACCTGCTGCTGCTCCTGCACAGGCAGGCAGCCAGCCAGAGTCACCTGCTGCTGCTCTGTGCACAGGCAGCCAGAGTCACCTGCTGCTGCTCTGTGCACAGGCAGCCTGCCAGTGCAGTCACCTGCAAAGAGACAATGAATGCTGTCACCAGCTACTGCTCCAACAGCAGCCTCTGCTTTGCCTCAGCTGCTCCACACATTTCTGACATCTGTCATGGTTGCTACAGCTACATGGAAACGTGCAGGGTACAAAACCCCTCCAATTCTTTCTTTCCTTGTAGAAAATCAGAATTCTTTAAAATGCCAGAGAACAGAACCAACACTGCAGTGCCATGGATGCATTTCACATGTGCCAGAACCCTTTCCCCTTCCACATCTGATCTTACCAATCACCTTGCCCCTCCTGTAGCCTATCACAGCTGTCCTCCCATGGTCTGAATCAGCAGGTGTTGGTTCTAGCCTTGGTGAAGCATGCAGTAAGAACATAGGTGTCTGGAAAGGCAGGAGATGGCTACTGTGCACACCATTGCCAGCATCTTGACCTTGCTGCAGCACCAGAGGAATGGTCAGGAGTGGACATCACATCCACACTTCACTTCCAGGTGTTTGGTTTAGAGTCTCAGCTTTCTAACAACTGTGTTCACCTTTCAGAGTGGACACACAATGTACTAAGGCCACAATAGTTCTGGATGATGTCCCAGGTTGGGAACCATAAGGTTAAAAAGAGTCCTCTGGGGACTTGAAGATTGTTATTCAATCCCATAATTCTGCTATCTCTTCATAAGCTCACAGCAAGGCAGCTCGTTCTCCTTTCCTCCCCCTCCAGCCCTGTGTCGAGCAGGAGCTGCATTATTGGGACAAACATGTAAGGATAGGCCTGGTTTGGGGCCTCCGGAGGCTGTGCTTAGGCCTCTTGGATGGCAGAGGCATGGAAGGGGGATGGATTGGAGCACTGGAGATGACAGATTTAGTTTTGGGTTGGGGGAAAATTCAGGAGGTTCGCTTATGGATTCTGTATCTGCTTTGTAATCTCTATTTGCAACACTCTCTCCAAATATAATTCTGTTTTTTTCTCCAATTCGTTTGAGAGCTTCACTCCATTGGCTCTTTAAACCCACGACAGGTAACTGCTTAGAGGCTACTCTTGCCAGTCTGTAGAACATTCCTTACCACACCAGGACGGGGCAATAACCCCTGAGGGTGTGAGCTCCAAGACAGCATTCACCATGAGGCAGCACAGCACTGCTGACAATGTCATTTGTGTGCCAACAAGCAGCACTGCTGTGCTGGCAGCACATTCAGCTGCAACGAGCAGTTCACTTCTGGAGACACAAAGGTACCTTTGCTGCCCTGCTGTGGGTAACCCTGGCAGGCAGCTGAGCCCCACGCAGCCTCTTGCTCATTCACACCTCAGTGGGATGGGGGAGACAATCACCAGGGCAAAACTGAGAAAGCTCCTGGGCTAAGGCAAGAACAGGACACCAGGCCACAGGGGAAGACTAAGTCAAAACAAAGCAAAACCAGTGAAAAAAACCTAAGTGCTTACCAGTGCAACTCAAGTGCTTACCCAAGTGCAACCCATGTCCAGCTAGCCCCTAGGCAGCACCTGGAAAACTAAGCTTCTGCCCTGCTCTACTGCTGTGTAGGACACTGTGTGGTGTGGAACATGGCTCTGATCCGTCTGGGTCCCAGATGCATTCTCTCTCAGCCCTTGCCCACTCTCAGTCTGTTCAGCAGTGGAGAAAAGCAGAGTGAGAAGGAAGAATGCCTTGAAGCTGTGTAAGCACAGTTCAGCAGTAGCCACAACACCGCTGTGCATCAGACTGCCCTGGGCACAAACCCAAACCACAGCACTGCAGCTTGCTGTGGGGACAGTTCAATCAGTCCCCACCAGCCACATGATTTACCTGCAGTGCTGTTCCTGTGCAGTACGACTCAGTGCAGCTTAACTGACATTGGCATCATCTGTGGTCCAAATGAAGGGGGTCTGAAACCCCCCAGCAGGGCCAGCTATTAATTTGGGCGAAGTCACATCATATACTAATGTGTAACCAAGTATCAATGGCATTCAACAGAGTCACAATGACCTGAATGAGATCAAGTTCTAGAAGCAGCAACCCTTCTCCCTTCAACAAAGAGCACAGTTTTCAAGCCACTAAAACCAGCAACAGCACTGGTGTCCATGTGAGCAGATTTAGCAAAGTTGGGCGATACCTCACAGCTCTGCCATCTGTTTGGAATGTTGGGCCTTAGCTTCTGCTCACACACAACCTTCCTCATCTCTTCAACAGAAGGGTCTGAAGGAACGAGGTCATAGTATGGCAACTGGTAATCTTCATGGATTCCTGTAAGGGGTTGAAAACAGCTTCATTGTAGCAAACACTGAGCCACAGTTTCTTCACTGGTTACTGTTTCTTACCAGTGCCCTACCTCTTAGAATCACAGAATGGTTTAGGTTGGAAGGGACCTCAAAGTTCATCCAGTTCCAACCCCCCCGCCATGGGCAGGGACACCTCCCACCAGAACAGGTTGCTCAAGGCCTCATCCAACCTGGCCTTGAACATCTCCAGGGAGGGAGCAGACACTGGAAGGCTACTATAAGGTCTCCTCGAAGTCTTCTCTTCTCTAGGCTGAAGACCCCCAACTCTCATAGCCTGTCCTCATTTCTTTGCTTCTATTTAAAAAAACTACATTACCAGGACAGAAAATCATAGAATCATAGAATGGGAAGGTTGGAAGGGACCTCAAGGATCTTCTAGTTCCAACCCCCTGCCATAGGCAGGGACATCTCTCACTTGTACAGGTTACTCAAGGCCTCGTCCAACCTGGCCGTGAACACCTCCAGGGAGGGAGCATCCATGACCTCCCTGGGCAACCTGTGCCAGTGTCTCACCACCCTCACTGTAAAGAACTTCCTCCTAACATCCAGTTTCAATCTCCCCTCTGCCAGTTTAAACCCATTGCCCCTTGTCCTGTTGTTGCAAGACCTTGTAAATAATCCCTCCCCAGCCTTCCTGTAGGCCCCCTTCAGATACTGGAAGGCTACTATCAGGTCCCCTCCAATCCAAAGAGAAGTGTTGGCATTACCCTTGAGGAATGTTTAGTGCTGGCATTTCTCTCTTATTTGATGAGGATGGAAGCTGTCATACCCCTTCCATAGGCTGTGCTACCGGCACTTCTTAGGAGCAGAACGTTCTACTTGAAAGAAGTTGTGGATGTTATCTGAGCATGTGGCAGCTAGCCCTGACTTGTGCCATCTGCCCTCCATCCTTTTCTCCTCTCTGTGCGAGGTTTAGAAAGCAATGAACACAGACACGGGCATTTCCTGTTCTCCTCAGCAGCTGTGGCTCACCAAGAGGTGGAGAAAACAGCATTTTATTTGCAGCAGCAACAGCCAGAGGGTCTGGGACAGGCTGCCTGTCACCCTGCACTCTTTAAAGTCAGCTACCTACTCACATCGATGGAGTTCCGCAGGTTACTCACAGCTCCCAGCACCTACCCCCGATGGAGCAGCGCCGAGCGATCTCCCAGAACACCAAGCCCATGGCATAGATGTCTGCTCGCTTGAAGGACTCAAAGTGCTTCATGTTGATGGAGTCATCCAGCACCTCAGGGGCCATGTACCTGTTTGCAGTTCAACACATTAATAACAAACACTGTAAGTTCAGTGCCACCGAGGCACATATCAAATACACAGATCCCACCTTACCATGTAGCAATGGTGTATTGGTTACTGGAATCTGGTCTGCCATGAAAAAGACAGCAAAGAAAAACCTACTTCCTTAAGGTTATCCATCAAAGACCTTTTAGTATAAAGGGGAAAATAATTATCAGCAAAGAAACAGGGTCATGAGTAAAAAATTAAGTGATGAACAAACAGAGCCCTGAACCTGACAGGCACAGGATCAGGGAGACAACAAGGCCAAAAGCCTCCAGTCACTAACTGATGGTCTCTGGAGAAAGCCCAGGCATGGTTACAGGCAGGGCCAGGGTGGGTGCTTATCAAGGAATCGTGGAATGGTTTGGTTTGGAAGGCACCTTAAAGATCAGCCAGTTCCAATCTCCTGCCATGGGCAGGGACACCTCCCACTAGCCCAGGTTGCTCAGGGCTTCACCCAACTTGGCGTTGAACACCTCCAGGGATGGTGAAACATTTACAAAGAGGGTGACTGGGAGTAAAAAAAAGACAACAAAAGGTCAGTTGCACAGACAGTTGCCAGTCACTAAGCTGTCATGACTATGCTCACCACAACGCCTCTTATCTCATTAACTCTGCTCTTTCTGTGCACTGGTACCCATGTGTGCTTTGAGGGGTACCCATCAGCCACTGCAGACGGGCACAAGTGAGGCTGTGGAGCACAGGAGAGGGCCCTAGGGACATCGAGGGTAATGGACTCATAACCCTGTAAGGACTTCTGAGACTGCAAAGAGGAAGTGTGCTCTCAAAACGCAACTTCAGTCCTGATCATCTGGAGAGAAGGAAAAGGCCTGGCTGCCCACAATCCTGTTTTATACAGGTTCTGACATTGCTTTATATGGATCCACAGCAGCCTGTGCCACCAGCTCTGTGTCTCTGTATGCCCACACTCACCACTGCTTGAATCCCAAGCAAGAGAGCTACATCCATGGGCCGGGATGGACAGAACTCCAGCCTGGTTGGGCTCCACAGGCCCTGTAGGAGGAAGCTCTAGCTCTTGCAATCTGCATCTACTCATAACATACTCCAGCAAGGCTTGAGAGGGAACAGACATGAAGGACAGTTAAAAGAGTAGCACTGCTAAGGGCAAATTGGAAACAAAGGCTCCCTGCCACTGCAGGAGCTGCTGCTTCACCACACCATCTGAGTGCCACCAAAGCCTCCCTGCCACTGCAGGAGCTGCTGCTTCACCACACCATCTGAGTGCCACCAAAGCCTCCCTGCTGCTGCAAGAGCCGCTGCTTCACCACACTGTTTCTAAGCCCCACCATAAGCCATGCCAGGCTTTTTCAGAAGAGGTTTTGTTTGATTAGAATTTGGGTTACACATTAACAACTGTGCTCACAAGAGAAGTTAACCATACAACATGTCCTGCCCCACTCTGTGACAGACACTGGCCATGGCGTCCAGGTGACTGTTACCTTGTTCAGTGACTGGGCCTCCTGCAGAAACACCAAGCAAAGTGGCAGTGTGCATCACACTGTGAAAGTTCCTGCCAGCAGCATCCCTGCTGGAGGGAATGAGTGGTGCTTGTTGCACCAGTCAGCACCAGCACAGCCTGACAGCTGTGGCAGCTCAGCCCAGCAGATGGCGTTTACCAGAGCTCAGGTGCCTCCCCACATCACTGCTCTGCCAGTCCCACTCCAGTTGACACAGCAATGAGGCAGGCAGACACTGACTGGAGGGTTTAGAAGGCACAGGTAACTGTACAAAACCAGCAGGCAGGTTACTGGGGTGGAGCAAGGTGTAAGGCCACAGCTCAGCCTCTGGGACAGCCACAGAAGCCTGTGCTCAGCTCCATTGCATCGGCATTCCGGATTTTCTTCTGATGCCATGGATGGTCAGCAGAACATGTAACACACCAGAAGTAGGTCTCAGGCTTTTGGACTGTTCAGAACTCTCTCAGCACTACTGTGCCTCATGGAAATGACAAACAAGGAAGTAGAGGTTACCAACAAGAGCAAAAATGAAAGGAGTCCAGCAAGGGCTGCTGCCACCAGAGCTCTCTTAAGCACTGCCCAGGCATATCAGTTCCCCACAACTGATAAGCACAGCACAGTTGTCTAAGCAGGAATGTCAAACACATTTCAACACTGTCTACTGAGTGGCAGCACAGCCTTGAGATGATGCATGTCACGGTCTCTGACACAGACAAGGTTCAAATTGTTCCAGGCCACTCATGCCCAAACTGCTTCAGTTAAGAACACAACACTGCCAGGGGTGCTCTAATGCTCTCCAAGGGTATGGTATTATGGGATAAGTTTCTTGTGCCGTTTCGTATGTCTAAAAAAAAGAGTATTTGATCTATCTTAAGACCATATGGGGACGAGAAGAGCAACAGAGTTGGAAAACTACCAAGCCAAACACCAGCTAGGGCTGCTGGACAGACTCACTTGCACAGGAAGTACAAGAAGATTGTCTCAGCTTCTGCGAATCATCCCAAGAACAAGGATGCTAGCAGGAATGGCTACAAAAGGCCTGAATGAGGTTGAATTCAAACCTGCAAAAGGAAAAAAATGTGCACCCCCCAAATGCGACTTGCATTGAATTTATTGGCAAACTGATTGTTTGCTGATATTGTCAGCTCCAACAGAGGCACAACTGAAATGCCTCTAC